>OX940802.1:33508010-34108010 GCA_954870605.1 Acer campestre | reverse complement strand
ACCCAAAAAAAGGGGGTCGATTATGAAGAGACCTTTTCGCCAGTAGCCATGTTTAAGTCTATTCGGATTCTCTTATCCATTGCTGCCTATTTTGATTACGAAATTTGGCAAATGGATGTCAAGACTACATTTTTGAATGGCAATCTTGATGAGAGCATCTATATGATGCAACTAGAGAGATTCGTGTCTCCAGATCAAGAGCAAAAAGTTTGCAAGTTGCAAAGATCCATTTATGGACTTAAGCAAGCATCTAGATCTTGGGACATAAGGCTTGATGATATGATCAAAACCTATGGCTTTAAGCAAAACGTTGATGAGCCTTGTGTCTACAAGCGCATCATTGACAAGAAAGTAGTTTTCTTGGTCCTATATGTAGATGACATCCTACTCATTGGGAATGATGTGGGAGTATTGTCTGATGTAAAGAGCTGGCTGGCCAGCCAATTCCAAATGAAAGATTTGGGAGAGGTAAGTTATGTTCTAGGGATCCAACTTATAAGGGATCACAAGAACAAATTTATAGCACTGTCTCAGGCATCGTATATCGACAAAATTCTTGCGTAATTTTCGATGCAGAACTCCAAGAAAGGTAATTTACATTCTAGACATGGAGTTCACTTGTCTAAGGATAAGTGTCCTAAGACATCTCAAGAAGTTGAGGATATGAGACGTGTTCTCTATGCGTCAGCAGTAGGTAGTCTCATGTATGCTGTGTTATGCACGAGACCGGACATCTACTTTGCAGTGGGAGTAGCCAGCAGATACCAGTCTAACCTAGGATTGGATCCTTGAGTTGCTATCAAGACTATTCTCAAGTATCTTCAGAGAACGAGAAACTATATGCTAGTGTATTCATGATAGGATTCGATCCTGTTAGGATGTACAGATTGCTGATCCGCTTACAAAGACCTTACCGACTAAAGTGTTTACAGGTCACCTAGAGAGTCTAGGTTTACAAGACATGTCTCACATGCTTTAGTGCAAGTGGGAGATTGTTGGGGTTTTTGCCCTAAAGCTTGTGATTTGTAAATGTGAATTGAACATAAATAAAAGAAGTAGTTTATTCATTCAAATTATCTCATATATTTATAATAACATGTGTACTTAACATCCAAGATTGCCGGATGTAATTTCAAACTGAGTATATGAATGACATATATAGATGGATTCAGTTTGAAACAAGCAATCTAAAGAGTCTGTAGATAGCAAATAAAGCTAGGTACTTTATTTATGGTCAATCTACAACTGCGGTCCATTCCGTAATGTACGCTGATCTTATCCTAGATCATTCATATGGAGATATGAGAATGGAGGCACCTTGTATGATGTGATCATATAGGAGGCACCTTGTATGATGTGATCATATAGGACTGGGCCATGATCTATATGAATCTCTCATCAAGATCCGTTACATGATGAGATTCATATATATCAACAAATGATGGCTATATGTGGGTGATCTTAATCCTAAGTGTCTTATCGACTCCTTCAGGTTAGATCGTGGTCTTTGATATACCATGGGTGAGGTCAGAGTTGAATTCCTGATTAATATGCTCCGTATGTTGGGATCGCGGTTTGACTTGTGGCTGGGAAGGTCTGCACACAATAGTGGAATCCACTCCTTCTTGTGAGAAATAGATAGTAGTTCCCTTAAGGGTTGATTTGGGGCTTGAACAATATGAGCGCTCTCCTAATTCCGTAAGGAATGTAGGATTTATTGTTCATTAGAGAATCAATGGTACTTAATGGAAAGATATAATTAGAGGGGTATAACGGACATTATGACCCAGCTCTAATTATGAACTACCTATGGAGGATCATACCATATGTAATAGCTATATCAATGGACATCAAAAGTTATTGGTTTGTGTAAAAACGTCTACAGTTGAGAGAGTGCAACTTCGGGTTTTTAGTGAAATAACACCGAAGTTAATAATCATGAAATATTAATTAAAGAGTTTAATTAATTATTTCTAAGGATTATTGGAGCTCAAAATACTGTGGGTCCATTAGGTCCCCTTACTATCCCGATCGATTTAGGTAACAAGGGTCACGGTTAATTAATTGGATTGTCCAATTAATTGTATTACAAAAGTGACACGTGTCTATTCGGGAATTAATTAAATAATGTGATTATTTAATTAATAAATATTAATGATTATGTTAATTAAATAATTAGATTATTTAATTGTGTAATCAATCATTAGATGGAGGGTGTTGATTGATATTTAATTTTGAATGAAGAAAAGATAATTTGATTATTTTATTTTCATTTAATTAAATATTTAAATTTGAATTTAAAAGAGTTTTGAATTCAAATTAAATCAAATAAATTAATTAATATCTTTAAAAGATATTCGATATCTAAAAAGATTTTATTAATTAGTTTAAACTATATATTTGATATATGATTTTTAAAAAAAGGATATATATTGATTTTGTATCAGATACAAAACAAAAAGACAACACCAAAAGAAGAAAAAGAATGTGGTGCGGCCAAAGGAAAAAAAAAAAGGTTTTTTTTATTATTTTATTTTATGATTTGATTTCATCCGAGGTTGGCCGAATTCTCCATACACAAAGCAAGAGTTGTTTTGTGTTGTTTCTTCTACCTCCATACAGGTTCCTGAATACCGTGACGCGCCCACACGCCGTTGCCAATTCCGGGAGATAGCGAGGAAGATCAAGTGATTCAAATCATAAGTAGATCGTATTAAAGTGAAGAAGCCTCCTACGTAGGTATGAAATAGTTTCTTCTCCTTCTAATTGTTTTCGATTATTACTGTACAAATAGGTTTATTTGATGATTGCATTTAATTTTTTTTTAAAACCATTCCGCTGCGAAATCTGTAAACCTGGGTACCAACACAGAGGTCGTGACAATATTTGTATTTTCAATTGGGGTGGTAGGAGGATTGCAATGGTTTCGAAACTGGTTTCAGTCGGAAGCTCAACTAAGGCCACGGTAGATGAGCAGTCTTTGGTCATTTTAATCACGTCCGTAACTGAATTAGAAGCTGAGATTAAGGAGGCACATGAGGTACATGTTGTAGTTGTGCGAGCTTTGGTGATAGAAAGCAAGGAAGAGCAGAGAGTTGTAGTACCCGAGAAGGTGCAAACCCTGCTGACCAAATTCAGTGATTTGGTGTCAGAAGACTTACCGGATGACCTTCCACCATTGAGAGATATTCAGCACCAGACTGACTTAGTTCTGGGAGTAAGCTTACCGAATTTACCACACTATCAGATGAGTCCCAAGGAGAATCAGATTTTATAGGGAAAAGTGGAGGAGTTAATGAAGAAGGGGTTTATTCGAGATAGCATGAGTCCATGTGCAGTTCCCACATTACTTGTTCCGAAGAAAGATGGCAGTTGGAAGATGTGCGTTGATAGTCGCGTGATCAACAAGATAACTGTCAGGTATAGCTTCCCTATTCCGAGATTGGATGACATGCTAGATATACTGGAGGGATTGAAATTATTCTCCAAAATCGACCTGAGAAGTGGGTACCATCAAATTCGGGTCAAGCCTGGGGATGAATGGAAGACAGCCTTCAAAACTAAGGATGGATTGTACGAGTGGTTGGTGATGCCTTTTGGACTTTCCAATGCGCCGAGCACTTTCATACGGCTTATGAACCAGGTATTGCGGCCTTTCATTGGAAAATATGTAGTCGTTTACTTCGACGATATATTGATTTACAACCGGAGTGAGGAAGACCACATGGAGCTTCTGCGGGCTGTGTTAGAGGTATTGTCCAATAACAAATTGTTTATCAACTTTAAAAAATGCAGTTGGATGACAGAGCAGTTACTATTCCTTAGGTACGTGGTCAGTTCAGAAGGGATTTTGGTTGATGAAGAAAAGGTTAAAGTCATTCGTGATTGGCCTACACTGAAGACGGTTGGAGAAGTAAGGAGTTTCCATGGTTTGGCGATGTTTTATCATCGATTTGTGAGGGATTTTAACAGTATTGTGGCTCCCATCACAGAGTGTTTAAAAAAAGGGAAGTTTCAGTGGAGTGAGGCAGCCGAAATAGCCTTCGCAGTCATCAAAGAAAAACTGTGCACCACTCCTGTTCTTGCTCTACCCAGTTTTGAGAAGTTATTCGAAGTGGAATGTGATGCTAGTGGGGTTAGGATTGGAGCAGTCCTGTCACAAGAGAAGAAACCAGTGGCGTTTTTTAGTGAAAAGCTGAGTGATGCGCGACGAAAGTGGAGTACCTATGATCAAGAATTCTATGCAATTATTCGTGTTCTAAAGAATTGGGAGCATTATTTAATTCAGCGCGAGTTTATTCTTTACACTGATCATCAAGCTCTAAAGTATCTGAACAGCCAGAGAAGCTTAAGTAATATGCATGCTCGGTGGGCAACCTACTTGTAGAAGTTTCCGTTTGTTCTGAAGCACAAGTCTAGGGTTCTAAATAAGGTGGCAGACGTGTTGAGTCGACGTGCAAGCTTATTGGTTACAATGCAACAAGAGATTATTGGGTTTGAGTTTCTGAAAGAATTGTATTCTGATGATGAGGACTTCGGAGAGATATAGGAAAAGTGTGTTCTGAAACAGACTGACAGAAGAGCGAAGGCTATCTGTTCTGTGGCAATCAATTGTGCTTCCCGCGGAGCTCCCATTAGAGAGAAACTGATTCGAGAGTTGCACGGTGGAGGCTTGGGTGGTCACTTAGGGCATGACAAAACTATCAGTAGGGTGGCCGAGCGGTATTACTGGCCTCAGTTGAAACGCGACGTCGGTAACTTTGTTCGCAAGTGTTACGTCTGTCAAACTTCTAAGGGACGGGCTCAAAATATGGGCCTCTACATGCTACTACCTGTTCCGAATGCCATATGGGAGGATTTAGCAATGGACTTCGTTTTGGGTCTTCCACGAACTCAATGTGGGGTCGACTCCGTGTTTGTTGTGGTTGATAGGTTCTCAAAGATGGGGCATTTTATACCTTGTCGGAAAACATCTGATGCATCACATGTGGCGCAGCTGTTCTTTCGGGAGGTGGTTCGTTTACATGGTGTTCCCCAGTCTATCACATCTGATAGGGACTCAAAATTTCTTAGCCATTTCTGGGTTACATTGTGGCGGCGGATGGACATTACTCTGAAATTCAGTAGCACTGCGCATCCATAGACCGATGGATAGACGGAGAACCTAAACAGAACACTGGGCAATTTAATTCGAAGCATCTGTGGAGACAAGCCAAAACAGTGGGACGTGGCGCTGGCGCAAGCTGAGTTTGCATACAACAATGCTGTTCATATTGCTACAAGTAAGTCTCCCTTCGCTTTAGTGTATCGGCAACCTCCTAAGCATGGGTTGGACTTGGCAAGGCTTCCCAAGGTCACTGGTATGAGTGATGCTGCTGAGACTATGGCAGAGCAGGTTCGTGATGTTCAGGCTGAAGTGAAGGCGCGGTTAGAGGAGAAGAATGCAAAGTATAAGGCTGCAGCAGATGTTAAAAGGCGTGAGAAATTGTTTGCTGAGGGAAAACAGGTTATGGTGTTCTTACGTAAAGAGAGGTTTCCAGTTGGTACCTATAACAAGTTGAAACCAAGGAAGTATGGGCCGTACAAGGTGATCAAGAAGATCAACAACAATGCCTATGTGATCGACTTGCCTGCTGATATAAATATATCCCGAAATTTCAATGTAGCTAACCTGTATGAGTTTCGCGAGGATGTTCCACTTTATCCAGATTATAACTAGAGGTCGAGTTCTTCACAAGTGGGAGGGACTGATGTAGGACAGTTGGCGTTGGATTTTGAAGAATAGATGGATAGAAAACTGTCCAAAAGGGGTGCTCCAAAAAAACGGGCATAACTTTTAGCTCGGTTGTTAGATTACCTATTATAATATGTTTTTGGAAAGGTCGATCAGTGCTCCATAGCATGGAATCTAGGGCTTGTCCAATTGACATCGTTTTCATCCTCAACGGAGCTGTTTAATTTAGGTTGTCGGGCAGCCGAAGTTTTTAGTGTTTTTATTTGTTTTCCATTTTGGTTTAGTTTGAGGATATTTTAGTCTTTTTGCTTATTTTAGGGTTTCCCGAGTCTATTTAAGGCTCTTTTTTATCAGTTTCACATTATTAAATAATATTATTATTTTGGTTTCAATTGAATTTACTGGTGGATTCCAGATTGTGAGACCTTAGGGTTTACGCTGGTAAACTCTTTACTTCCGTTCTGCGTCAATAATAGATTTAAATAATTTTGTAGACTATAGAGATGTAACTTGTAAATGGTAAGAGACAACAAAGTTTTAGCAAAAAGAGAGTTGTAGTTGTAATTGCATTGTTATAGATAAATAAGAATGATTTTTTTTTAATCATCTATTTATTTAAAGAATTCGGATCATCTTCTCACATTAATTGTCTTCACCTCTATAATCTATTGCCACATGTCTAATATAGCAAGTCAATGGTCAGGACTATTTCTATTAATTTTCATATTGTTATTCAACCAAAAATATAATTAATTAAGATATTGATTTAGGTGAGGACAATGTGAAGACAAGATGAGGTGATGAGGGGATCTAAACCCTTATTTAAAATATTGTTGATGAGAAGTTTAAGAGTTCTTTAATTATAATGATGCTTGAAAAGTGTATATTCAACAATCATTTCTCTCCGAATGCAGCTATCGACTTTAAAAATGGTAGAGTGGGTTTTGGCTTCTAGTTTGCAGTTGATCAAGGCTTCCTTCTCTCTGAAAGTTGCAAAAGCTATGGCAGTGCTTAAAGGTCTAGAGTTTGCTTGTGACCCAGGTCTAATTCCGTGCTCTGTGGAGTCAGATGCCCAGGTGGTTGTTAAGCTCATCAATTCTGCTCTACTCTCGAATGTGGGTTTAGTCATTAATGATATTTTTCATTTTTTTTAAACTGTCATCCAAACTGTACTGTGGCTTTTGCTCCTAGGATGGCCAATATGGTCGCCCATAAGTTGGCCAAGCTTGATCTAGTTGATGCTACTGATTCTTTTAGGATGGAGGAGGTTCCGTCTTGTGTGACTCCTTTCATTTTGGGCGATCGTCCAGCAGCTTTGTAGTTTCTTTTGGTTAATGAAGTTGGGTTTTTTTTTTTTTTTTTTTTTTTTACAAAAAAAAAAAAAAAAAAAAAGGGTTCATTGTTTAATAAATAATTTATAATATTATTAATATGATACTATTTTCTAGGTATATTATCAATATCTTATTTAATGAGATAATAATAATAAAAAAGAGACCCTTCAGTATATTTTTAACAGTAATTTAATTTGTTTAATAATATCTTCATGCTTTGTATAAAAAAGAGGAAAAGGTTTATTTCCAACCATTTAAATCATTAAGTAATCGTTTATAATCTACTTTTGAATTTTAATTGTTTATAGCCTAATTTTTGCACTATTACCATAATACCCCTATATAAAATGAGCATTTAAAAAAAAAAAATTCCCTAATCTTCTCTCATCCCCATTCCCCGATTTTCTCCTCTCTCTCTCTCTCCACTTTATGCCTTTGCTTCATCATTTCGATGGTCATAGGAGTGAAGACAAACAAATTGGTGAGATCTAAAGCAAAAGCAGACAATAGAAACCATATTGCACAACACACTCCCACCATTGAAAAATAATCTGGAAACATCTTCCTCTGTAGATTACCAAACTGATGCAAACATATTGCACAACACACTCCGATTCTGATCCAAATGTCTCCGGCGAGAATAGCAATCCGATTAAAAGCCACTACTGCCAAGAATCGAGTTACCAAACCCATTTCACTCCACGAGAATGGCAACAATTCTTGAGAAGAAACCGGTTAGGTTTTATTTCACTCTAGACGCTATTGCTCTTTCAAAAAAAAAAAAATTATAATTTTTGAGAAATTATCTCCAATAGATCATAAAATAAAGCTTTCAATCTGGGTCTTTAAAAAAAATAAAAATACAATGTATAATTTTTGAGAAATTATCTCTCAATAGATCATAAAATGAAGTTTTTGAGAAAGAAGATAAGAAGTGAGGCAATGGAAGAGAAGAAGAGTAGAGGGAAAAAATTAAATGGCTGGGGTATTTTTGTAATTTTGACTAAGGATTGAAAGAATTTATTACAAAATAGTTATAAACAATTAAAACATGAAACAAGGCCGAAAACAATTTTCCCCTAATCTGTTTGGCTAGATTTGACAATTTTCTCTATAAAAACAAAATCGCAGAATTTCACATAAGTCTTACTTTTTTGGTGATTTGTCACCTTTATAAATATCTTTCTAAATTCATCACTTTAGTCCTTACTTTTTCCAAAACCCATCACTTTAGTCCATTTGACTAAATATGTGAAAGTCAACTATTTTAAAACTTGTGAATGTACATTTTTACCTTTATTACTATTTAATTTAGCTAAAATGATTATCTTAACTTTAAATTAAAATGAAAAACAATAAAATTCTCAATAATAAAATCTTAAATAAATATATTTAAAAAAAAAAAAAGCTTAAATAAATAATTAAAAAATCCATTAATTTTTTCTTATTTTGTATTTTTTTTTTTCATAATGGATTTTTATTTAGCTAAAATGATTATCTTAGCTTTAAATTAAATTGAAAAACAATAAAATTCTCAATAACAAAATCTTAAATAAATGGATTACAAAAAAAAAAATTATGAAAAAAAAATTATTTAAAGCTAAGATAATCATTTTAGCTAAATTAATATCCATTATGACAAAAATACAAAAAAAAAATACAAAAAAAAATTATTGGATTTTATTATTATTATTTATTTAAGATTTTTATGTAATATATTTATTTAAGATTTTATTATTGAGAAGTTTATTATTTTTTATTTTAATTTAAAGCTATATAATCATTTAAGCTAAATTAAACAGTAATAAGGGTAAAAGTGTACATTCACAGGTTTTAAAATAGTTGACTTTCACATATTTGGTCAAATTGACTAAAGTGATGAGTTTTGGAAAAAGTAAGGACTAAAGTGATGAATTTGGAAAAATATTTATAAAGGTAACAAATCACCAAAAAGGTAGGACTTATGTGAAATTCTGCTGAACAAAAGCCCATATATATATATATATATATTTGGCTTTTTTTGAGACCCTAAGCACATGCTGCACATTCTTTGTAGACTTCTATACCTTCACAGGTTTTAAAATAGTTGACTTTCACATATTTGGTCAAATTGACTAAAGTGATGAGTTTTGGAAAAAGTAAGGACTAAAGTGATGAATTTGGAAAAATATTTATAAAGGTAACAAATCACCAAAAAGGTAGGACTTATGTGAAATTCTGCTGAACAAAAGCCCATATATATATATATATATATTTGGCTTTTTTTGAGACCCTAAGCACATGCTGCACATTCTTTGTAGACTTCTATACCTTCATTTCCAAATAGATGCTAAAAAAACAAAAAAACAAAAAAGCACATGCTTTGTAGACTTCTATACCTTCATTTCCAAATAGATGCTAAAAAAAAAAAAAAAAAAAAAAAGTAGTGTTACATTTTGCTGTAGAAAAAATATGTTGTAATCCGTGGTAAAAGAGTTGTAAATGTTGTCGCAAGTAAACTTTTGCCGCAGGTTACATATGTTACAAAATATTTTTGCTATAGTGGGACTGGGACAAATAATTCAAACTATTTGAGAGCTTTCCTTGGTCTACCAAAGGTTCTCGTATTACTTAAATCACCTAAAAACCATAATAACTAATAACTAATAAGTCATTAAGAGCTAACGGTGAAGTAAACCAAATCATCCTTAGCAAGTGAAAGTTTTTATGTGAGAGGGGGGAGTTTTTGCTTACGGGATTGCATATGACTATATGAGTCGAACAAAGTTTATATGAGACTCACTAGATCCACATCCAAAACTCAGCATCCTCCTACGTCAACCTCTCCAATTCCGCCTCCCTCTGCCGATCCACCAGATTCTCATCCTCGAGCGTGTCGCCAGCCTCCGTCACATGGCCGCCAACCTCTTCTCTCACAGCCGAGTTCTAACGATTGAAATCGCCGACATTCCATCACGAAACCAGTCGAAAAAATGGAGGAGGCTTCCTCCTCCTCCATCGCCGGATAATAACCAATCTCTTTGACGCCAGAGAAGCAAGTCATGGTCCGACGATGGAGGAGGAAGCCTCCTTCATTTTCGCGATGGAATCATGAGATTCCGACGACTGGATCATATTGTGATGAACAGCAAGGTAGCAATTTTGATTGTGTTCCAGCACTGTCGGAGGAAACCAGCGACATCGACATCGTCGGAGAAGATCGGTTATCTTCCTGCCACTGTCGCCGACGACGATGGTGGCCACTGTCACCGGCAACAATGGTGGCAATATATTTTTTTATTAAAATATTATATTTATATTTTTTAGTTTAAAAATAATTTTGACAGTTTGATTATTTTTTTTTATAAATATTATAAAAATAATAGTTTTTGAAATGTTAAAGGTCATTGTTGTCTTTTAATATAAATAATGAGGATAATATGGATATTTTACAAGTTTGAAATTGCTTCTCCAATAAGCAGCTTTAAAAAGCAACCCCTATTAACTTCTCAAAAGCTGATTATTGGAGAAGCAAATTATAAAATAAGTGGATTATAGAGTGTTTCCGAACACCTCATGGGTTATAGATTACAAAATAAGTAATTATTTTATAAGTTTAAGCAATCTCAAGCATAGCCTAACTCTTGGATTGTAGCTAAAAATCAATACTGTTTTCTAGAATTCACCTACACGCTGCATCAAGAATTCTGAACCAACCACCGAAATCCCTTGACAATGAAAAAAGTTGATTATTACAACAGAGTAGCTAATTGATGATAAAGATTGCAGGCAACAAGCAGCATATTATGGGTATTTGCTTCTAGTAGTGATTGATGAAAGAAACGATTCGACGACGAAGATCCACAGAATTCTTGGAAGTGAGATTGGCCAAATGAAAAATATGTCCTTCATCTTTGTATTCCACAACTTCCATATCACCCCTCCACCCACTCTCTCTCAGCTTCAGTGCATAGTACCAACCTCTCTCTCTCAGATAATCCTTCTCCGAAACAAAAACCTGAACCCTGCTGCACCCGACCCGATCCAGATTCGGATCCTTTCCCGGATTCATCCACGGGTTATCAACCCCACCACTTGAGTTCGGACAAGCAACTTTCCACACTAACGCACCAAATGCTCTGTATTTTTCATACTCTGTTTCTGTCTCTCCAGGAACAGAGTGATTTCCCCAGAAATATGGATGACATAAAATTATACCTTTGAAAGTAGTATTGATCATCAAACCTTCAAGCTTTTCTTTTTGGCCATGTTTCAAGGCCATTTGGTGTGCTATATTAGCACCGGCACTGTCGCCGGAGAGAAACACTCGCTGGAAATCGGCATGGAAGTTGAGCCAATCTTCAGGGCCGTTTTGATTGACATGAGAAGCAACCCATTTGAGGGCAGTCCAGGAATCATCGTAAGCTGCAGGGACAGGGTGTTCCGGAGCTAGCCTGTAATCAACTGAGACTGCAATAAGTTCAGCTTCAGAGACTAAAGAGTTGAGAAAATGGTGGATGGTCGGATTAGAGGCGTTTCCGATGATGAAACCTCCGCCGTGGAAGTAAACAAGAAGGGGAAGTTTCTGGTTTTGGTGGGTGTGTTTGGGGAGGTAAAGTCTGACAGAGAGATGGTGTTCAAGTGAATAGACAATGTCTTTGGATTGAACGTTGGTTTTTGGATCAAAAGATGGAGGAACTACCTGTGTGTTTAGTAACCTCTCAACGGTGCCGTTTTTGTAGATTCGGATGTAAGGAGATAAGTCGATGGCTATGGGTTGTTGTTCTTCAGAGTTGGACTTCTTGTTGGTGGAGATAACAGGGTGGATGTTAAGTGAGAAAGTGAGAAGAGAAGACAGAATAATTGAAGAGAGAAGGTGAATGCGTTCCATATTCAATCTCGTAGTAGATAGAATAAAGAAAGACCAGTGAGTCAGTGACAACTCTCGAATCTCGATATCTTTTTTATTATATTCTGGCGGGCGTACACGCCCAGCTGTTTATTTTGAAGGCTATCTTGTCTTTACCCTTTAGTGATTTCATATTGATAATTTAAGACAAGTAACTCTTTACGCAACTCCAACCCTACACAACATCAAACTTTAAATATTATAATTTATAAGAAATTTTTTTTTTTTTCTTTTTTTTTTTTTCTTTTTTTTTATATGTCGGTGAACAATTGAGTGCCAAGTTGAACAGAGTACCATTTCTTTTTTTTTTTACTTTAATTTTTTTAAAAATTTCTAATTTCATCCTCCTATACTTAATTATAATAATGTGTATTCTAAAAATAATATATCGTTAGAAAAATCTCTTATAAAAATATATATTCTAAAAAAAATATACCGTTGGAAAGATCTCGTAGAGATATTTAAAATGACACCAATATTGATTTACATATTCAATTTATTCAATTTACTTATCAATTATAAAATATTTTTAAACATGTTTTTTTGGTATAAAATTTAGTGTTGAACATTAATGTAGAAAAAAAAAAATTGAAATACACATATTCCTGAAATAATACCAAAATATTCCCTTTCAACTCTAAATTAGAGTAAAGTTTAGTGTCCAACATTGGAGTTCTCTTAGGGGCCGTTTGGTATGGGGTAATCAAAATAATGTGATTCCTGGGAAAGTGAAACCCAGGAATGTGATTCATGGGAAAGTTGTATACATGTGTTTGGTTGTGCATGGGAATATAATGTCAGATTCCTGGGAATATCAAGTAAAAGTGTTTGGTTGTACATGGGAATTTGTTTTTTTTTTTAATTAATTTATTCATTAAAAACTAAAAATTTTAAAAAAATATCTAACATCAATAACATATCAAAACCGACATATTCAAAACCCAATCATCTCTTTCCATCTCTCTCTCTCTGTGTCTCAGATCATCATCGCCGTCATCATCATCGCCTCCGGTCATCATCGTCGCCGTCGATGCTCAGATCGATGCTCGTCGTCTTCATCATGCTCGTCGATGCTCAGATCTGCTCGTCGATGCTCGTCGATCTCGATCTCGTCGATCTGCTCGTCAATCTCGTCGATGCTCGTCGATCTCGTCGATGCTCATCGATCTACTTGTTGATCTTGTCGAAGCTCGTTGATCTCGTCGATCTGCTCATCGATGCTCGTTGATCTTGGCTTGATGAAGATGACGTTGGTATTGTTCTGAAAATTTGGTGTCAATTATAATTAATAAATCTGAAAATTGATGAAATTAGGTTTTGAAGATACACTGTTGTTTTGAAATCGTGAGGAACAAAGGAGAAGAAAATAATTTATTTTTTTTTATGAGGTGGGTCCCACGGTGGGAATCAGATGGAGGGGCATCTGAAACCCACCTGTTGGGATGGGAATCACATTACCCCCCAAGGGGGTAATGTGATTCCCATGGGATTCACATTCCCGGGAATCTAAAAACTCAAACCTAGTAACAAACATGGGAATCTGATAGGATTCCCATTCCCATGCAAAGATTACCCCATACCAAACGGCCCCTTAGAGTTTCAAAAAGCATCCTTAAATATGAAGATCTTAAAACATTTGGCAGTTCAACTCCACTTGACATCTCAATAGTCAATAGAGAAGGATTTGAGTCCCATAATATGTATTTTCTAAGATATTAATGTTATGAGAATAAGTAATCGGACTCGACATAACCCTGAGTCCCTGACCCAATCATTCGAAAAAGAAAAAAAAAGACAAGGAAAAAGATAATGCCTTCCCTTTGATCACTAGCAAGAAGAAGAAGCTAAAAGTAAGAACAAACCAATAAATAGATTCAATCATCGGCTTCTTACTGATTGATGAATTGAACAATTTTCTTGCGCAATGACACAGAATTTTCACAGGTGAGATTTTCCAAATGGAAGACATGTTCTTCTCCTTTGTAATCAATAACTTCCATACCACCACTCCATCCACTTTCCCTCAGCTTCAAACAATAGTACCATCCCCTTTCTCTTAAAGGGTCCTTCTCAGAGACAAAAACCTGAACCCTTTCGCATCCAAGCCGATCCAGGTTCGGATTATATGCCGGATTGATCCATGGATCATCATCAAGCCCTCCTGTTGTTGGATTTACCACTTTCCATAACCTTTCAATCCAGTTTCTCTGCCACTCTTCCTTGCTCTCACCTGGAATCGGCTTCTCGCCCCAGAAAAATGGATGACATAAAATTAAACCTGTAATATTCAAACCCTCAAGCTTCTCTTCATGTCCATGTTTGATTGCCATTTGGTGTGCAATATTTCCACCGGCACTGTCGCCGGAGAAGAACACTCGCTGGAAATCAGCGTAGCGGTTGAGCCAATCTTCAGGGCCTTTTTGATTGAAATGGGAAGCAACCCATTTGAGAGCAGACCATGAATCGTCAAAAGCAGCAGGAAGAGGGTGTTCAGGAGCATTTCTGTAATCAACTGATACTGCAATTATGTTGGCTTCTGATACAAGGATGTTAAGGTAATTATGGTTGATCGGAGCGAAAACGGTTCCGACGCAGAAACCACCACCACGGAAGTAAACAAGGAGAGGAAGTTTCTGGTTTTGGTGGGTGTTTTTAGGGAGGTAAAGCCTGACAGAGAGATTATGTTCAGGTGAATACACAGTGTCTTTGCATTCAACGGTGGTTACGGGATCGAAGGACGGAGGAACGATTTCTGTGCTGATCAACCTCTCTACACGGCCATCTTTGTAGATTTTAATGAGAGGAGAAAAGTCTTGGGCTAGTTCTGGGTTTGTGGAATCCATAACAGAGTGAAGAAGAAGAAGAAGAAGAAGAAGAAGCTAGAACAGAATATATGGTGGCCTAAAGCTTTTGTAATTTCTTCAACGGAAGAGGATTATTTTAATCTGAGAGGAGAGATTCGAGGACCACCTTGAAAGGAGTCTTCACTGTTTTGTAAGAAATGTGGTGACAAATGGCAATCCTCTATTTAGTCAATTCTTCTGGAAAACGAAAAACAAAACAAAACACACAAAAAAACAAATCCACAAAGCTAGTGTTGGAATTTGGAATAGAAGTTGTGATGAGTCGGTCAGTGAGTACGCTACACGATGCTTTTCACATTGTGACTTTAAAGCAGGCATTAAAGTAGATCAAAACAAGCACTATCTAATTTGGAAATTGCTTGAGTATTGACCGGTCAGTACCCAAGTCATACTGACCACACTAAACCACCCAATGGGGTGTTGCCACGTGGTAAAACTCTTTTATTTTTTTCATTTTTCTCCTTGCTTTGGGTTACATGGCAAATAATGAGTGGTGTGGTTAGCACCTTCAGTACCCAAGCATTGTCCATCTGATTTTTAGGACAAAGCTATGTGCATTTAATTGTTTTCCGATCTTCGAAAGTTAAATAATGAGGATATATATAAGTCATTTAACATCTACATTCTTACGGACATAACATCATCTTTAGGCATGTGAAAATTGTACAACAAACAAACAGACAAACTGTAGAAGATAAATATGTTATGGTATATTGATCATTATTTTGATTTGAAGTATATATATAGTAGATGACTTGTAGAAGTCTTGTACAAGTGAAATTGTGTAACATACAGATAAGGAGATAACTATTGGAAGAGACAGGCGAGTCACGATGCAATAGCAAGCCATGACCAATTTTGCCACACAGATACCGTATGAGATGTTTTGCAAGGGACCAGTGACCAATTGTCGGACGATGAATGAATTAAGCAAGCTTGTTCACAGCGAATAAAATGTCAGGTCGAGTAAATGACAAATATTGTAAGGCACTAATTACCTGACGAAACTCAGTGGCATCCGTGAGAGAGGTACCATCAAGAAGCTTAAGATCATGATCTATAGGAAGTGGTGTAAAAACTGGTGTGGAGTCAAGCATTTTAGTATGAGTTAGGAGATCAGTCACATATTTCTACTAAGAGAGAAACAGACCAGCGGAGCAGGAGAGAACCCTTTGACTCTAAGAAAGTATGATATGGCGCCAAGATCCTTGATCAAAAAACGCCTATAGCGAACTTGTCAACAAGTGCTCCATCACTACTGGTGACAATTATGTCATCAACATATACCAACAAGAAAAGGACACAGCTGTTAGCATTAAATATGAATAAAGAGGTGTTGGTTGACAAACCCATTTTGGAGAAGAAACTATCGAAGTACGTTATACCACACCCGAGGCACCTGTTTGAGACCATAAATGGCCTTCTTGAGACAATATACATGCGATGGATAAGCAAGATCCGCGAACCCCGACGGTTGTGCCATTAACACGTCTTCAGCCAGATGCCTATGAAGGAAAGCATTATTTACATCCAGTTGGCGAAAGGACCACACCCATGACACCGCAATGCTCAATAGTACTTGGATTGTAATGGTTTTAACTATTGGACTAAATGTATCAATGTAATCAAGACCCGGCCGTTGATGAAATCCCTAGGCTACCAAACAAGCTTTGTACCGAGAAACAGAGCCACCCGAAGACCATTTTATACGAAACACCCACTTGCACCCCCCACAATATTATGGGACGAATTTGAAGGAACCAAATCCCATGTTCCATTCTGAATGAGAGCGTCAAACTCATCCGATATTGCACGTCGCCATTCCGAAATTTTCAACGCTTGAGCTACATAGGTGGGCTCAATGTGAACAGATGATAGAACACTAGTAAGAGACAGTTTTGAGAGGGGTTTGTGTATGTTGTTCTTTGATCTAGTTACCATATGGTGACTAGCATTTGGTGCGGAAGTAGGTGTGGACATGGGTGGAGGCTGAAGCATGGCAGGTTCAACTAAATTGTGAGCCGCACGCGGCTGTGAGGAAGTCAGGACCGTTGCTTGTGCTCAAGAATCAGGGAGTGCAATCTGACGAGGGGTCTCATGCGCAACCGGACTTGTTAAAGAGTGGGCATGGGAGATCGGAACAGTGACAGATGGAGAAGCATAAGATAGGCAGGACGTGCAGGTGTCAACATTAGACCTAGGAAGATTGGTGTGAAAAGAATTGTATGGAAACACTAACACAACAAAGTTAACATGTCTGGAAACAAATACACGATCGGTTTTTGGATCCAAATAATGATATGCACTGTGTGATAGTAAGTACCCTATGAAAATGTAAGCTCTAGACCGAGATTCTAGTTTGTGATTATTGTATGGCCTAATCCATAGGTAACAAAGACACCCAACTACACGTAACTTGGCATCTGACAGATGCACACTGAAAATTTGTTCAAAGGGAGACAACATATCTAATAGTTGTGTAAGCATCCTATAAATCAAGTATATGACCATGGTAAATGCATATGACCATAATGTAAGAGGTAGTGAGGCATGAGTGAGAAGAAATAAGCCTATCTTGATAATGTAGCGATGAAGACGCTCAGAGACACCATTGTGTTCTAGCGTGTGGGGTGGGGTGGGGTGGTGTGGTGGTGTGGTAAGGTGAGAGATGCCATGACTTGCAAGAGGTTTTCTTAATTCTATGTACTCACCACCATTGTCATTGTAAAGTGAAATGATGGAATGATTAAAAAACATTTCAACCAAGGTTTTAAAGCTAATGAAAACTGCATAAATGTCAGATTTATTTTTTAAAGGGTACATCTACATGTATTTTGTAAAATGATCAACAAATAGCACATAATACTTGTAACCATCTTTTGAGATAATCGGATAACTCCAAACATCTGAATAGATAACTTCAAGTGGTTTAAAACTAAGAACAGTTGAACCCGAAAAGGGCAATTTGTGAGTTTTATTACATCGGCATGCATTACATGGATTGCTAGAATTACTAGACGAAGTAACGGATAATGCTTGAGAAGACACTAATTTAGACAATATTTTTGACGACGAATGACCTAAACGATAGTGCTAATCAGAGAGAGAGGCTTTGACACTGAAAAAAAAAAAAGTGATAGGAGATGTTTCAGGCTTAGTATGAGATGGCCACTCGTAGACTACATTCCTAGTCCGTCATTGCATGAGTTGTGCCCCCGTACGAAGATCCTTCACAACAAATGAAAGGGTGAAAATTCAACAGCAACTTAATTAGATACACAAAACTGTGAGATAGAGATCAAATTTTGTTTCATATTAAGCACGCATAAAACATCATATAGCAAAAAAAATGAAGATTTAGTAGGCAAGTGTAGAGGACCAGTGTATGTGATAGCCAAACCTGAGCCGTCACCAATCATAATGTCATCGGAGCTATCATACGGAGAGTGCAAAGACAGCTTTTGTAAATCAACAGTGACATGGTGCGAGGCACCAGAATCGAGAAGCCATTCGGGCGTAGTAGGATTTGGTGCAGCGTAATGTGCACGAGGCTGCCATTATCTAGTCGGCTGATTCATTTGAGGCCAAGGGTTGACATGTGTGAAGGTGAATGTGGAGCAACGTTTTGCTATGTGACCCTGCTCACCACACAGTTAATAGAACCTACGATAGGGTTTGGACCTATTTGACTAATTCTGAGAGGTCGAGTTTCTAAGGTTTTGATTTAAAGTGGAAAGTCAGCTTCTTTGTTGGTGGAAAAATTTTGTGTAAGGGTCCGGTTGTTATTGTAGTTTCGATGGTGATTGGATTGGTGACCGCCAAGGAATGGTTTGGCAACATAATTTTTCGTGGCTTCTTGTTTTAGAATAGCCTCAAAATTGAGAAGTTTCTCATGTAGTTCTTCAAATGAAATTATAGAGTCATAAGCACGGATGACAGATGATATGTCTTTGAACTCGTCATCCAGACCATTAAGAATTTTGATTGTCAGATCTTTAGGATTTTCCAAAGCATCAAGCATGGCCAATTCATCAACAACACTCTTTGCATGTTGCATAAATTCGGTAACAAATTGAGTACCTTTTGTGACGTTGGTGAGCACGCCCTTGAGATGCATGATGTGTCCTCTGGAAGGCTTCACATATGTGTTAGCAAGTGCAGTCTATGCATCATGAGCAGTTCTAGCTAAAGCGATAAACGAAATGATAGACGGAGATATGGAGCCAAGGATTGCATTCAGAAACAACTAATCTTACCTGATCCAAATATAGTAAGCTGGATTTAGTGTAGTAGCATCAGCTTTCTAGACGGTTGCCAGTGGACATCGTCCATCAACGAATCCCATAAGATAAAACCCAACACAAATGGTATGAAATTGAAGTTTCCAGGAACGGTAGTTTGTTGCTGTAAGTTTCAAGGGTGCTTGAACAACAATATTGATAGAGATGATAGTGTTTGAAGAGGAGGTAACATCATGATATGAGGAGGATGAGGAGATAACAGTCACCAAATTTAAGGAAGAGGTGGTGGTATTAACCATGGTTGGATCGTGGATTCTTTTGAGTTATGGTTGCTCTGATACCATGTAGAAGATAAATATGATCTGATATATTGATCATTATTTTGATTTGAAGTATATATACAGGATATGAGTTGTAGAAGTCTTGTACAAGTGAAATCGTGTAACTTACAAATAAGGAGATAACTACTGGAAGATATTCAGAGATAACAACATAATTAAGATAAATACAAAAATACAAATATAACTAAATTGAATTATTCTTAACAATAACATCATATTTAGGCACGAGAAGAAGCCACGAACAATTCGGCCCTACAACCATGTGAAAATACAACGATTGAGATCCTAAATGAATCATGTCCTTAACAGATCATGTTTAAGGCTTGATTATGATGTGTATCAAATACACGAGCGGAATTTAGAAGAGGGACATGGGAAGATTTGAAGGAAAGGCTTATTTTTATAAATTCATCATGATCTCAATACAATTGCATCCAGTTATTTATAGGCTGGAGATGCTACAAATGAGCTTGCAAATAACAATAACCGATTAACTAAATAATAGGGATGTGCACCAATTATGTAATTGTGGAATTGTACCACTCATGTCACCATGGCCATGATTCACTCATGGATCCCCCACTTATGTCAACAACACAACTAACAATAACTAACAACACCATGACTAAGTCCTTTCCTTCTTCTTTACACATACATTAGTATATGGCAATTTATCCCCATTACCAATCTTTCTCTATATTTCTCATCCTCTCTTCCTCTAACCTTTCCTAATTCTCATTCTAAATTCTCTTTGTAATTTCCTTAACTGGAAAATATATATCAGTGGTATCAGAGCCGTTTGGTTCCATGACATGGACAAACGATTTTGTAATGAAGTCTACAAAGTCATAGCTCGTCATTAGGGGTGGGCATTGTTCGGTTTGATTCGGTTTAGGCCAAAACCGTATTGAACCAACATATATTCGGTTTTTGAAAATGTGAATCGGTTTGAACCGTTTGAGCCTAAAAACCGAATTGAACTGAACACCTTTATCTCGGTTCGGTTCGGTTCAGTTCAATTTGGTTTTGGGTCTATTGGGCTTTGAATGTTTTTTTATATGTTTTTCAATTTTTTGGTCCTTTAAGTTGCATTTTTGGCATTTAGGCTTAAACTTTTTTAAGAAAACATAATATGTAAAAAATAATTTAAATAAAATACAACCCAATTTTCAATCAAAATCTAAAATTTCAATCATATTAAATCTACATACTCAATCAAAGTATAAAATCTTTATAACTTCTATAAAATAGAAGTCAAAAAATGTAGTCCAAAATAAAACATCATCAACAAACATTCCATAATAAATTGAACCTTACAAAATAATTAATTAAGACAATTCGGTTTATTCAGTTCAGTTTGGTTTTGTATGTCCAAAACCAAAACCAAACCGAATTCAATTCGGTTTTCAAATTTCAAATCGGTTTGAACCGAATAGAAGTTATGAACCGAACCAAACACTTTTTTTCTGTTCGGTTCAGTTCGGTTTAATTCGGTTTCGATTTTTGCGCCCACCCCTACTCTTCATGAGTCTAGTCTCGTCCAAATTTATAATACACTCCAAACCATTTTGAATGAACTTCAATCTTTGCGTGTAACCAATCATTCTCTTAACAGTAACCAATCTTATCGCAAGCTATCATTCCCTATATTGGGTAAGATCCCACAGCCTCACACCGTATCAGAAAAAATCGATGCGGCACAACCAATCGTGGAGCATAACTTTTTACAAAAGAAAGTCTGCACCTCTTTTTGTTCTCACGTATTGCTTCATAAATCCGCTCTTAATAACTTTACAATTCTTCCAAGTCTTATACCAACCCAATAACAAAAGCGGCCAACTCAAGTCTCTTTCTCTACCGATGAAAAGCAGTATGAACCAACTTTCGCGAAAGACATTTCCAAAATATTCTTCCAGTACATATCTCAGCTTTATCCTTGCGGACAAAGATAATTTGAGAGGAGAGGAATGATGTGTGCATAGATTGATAATTAGTGTTGTTAATGGTTAATTTGTTAGTGGGTAATTAGTGCCTTTATTTTAGTTTCCATCATTAGCATTTTCCTATTAATTTGCAATTGTTTCCAGTAAAATTGATGTAGTGGGTGAATGGTTAATTATGGGTCGTTTGTTTTTTTCACTTAAAACTTAATGGGTCTAAATCATAATTATTAAGTTGTTTTGTTTGTTTTTTTAAGTGATCAAACAACTTAAAAATACCAAAAAACAACTTAAAATAAAAAGTAAAAAATCTTGATTTTTCACTTAATTGTAAATCACTTAATTGCATTAAATGCAATCCAAAATCTTTTCTTCCGATACTATCCTCCATACATAACATATCTCAAATTTCATCATAATTATATATCATATAGAAATCTTTATTTTAATATATTACTTATTTTAAATAGCTTTAAAAATAAAAAAGAACCATAATCACTTCTCATATTGGTGTTTAATATCAATACTTTATTATGATATTAGGGTGATGTATTTATATATTATTATTATTTTAGAGTGTTTTGTGTAAGTTTTCCTACTGCCCATTTTATTTTTTGAAAAAAAAAAAAATTTCTTTTATTAGTAAAAATAAAGTTTGTTTGTAATCGAAGAAGAAGATTATGATCATGTGTTCATATATAATTATTATTTTTGGATTGTTTTTATTCTATATTATATTTATAATTGTTTAACATGGATATAGATGTAAAATTACTTCTTTTCAGACAATTTTATTTGTAAAAAACAAACATGTTGACAGTACATTCAGATATGAGAAAAAAAAAAAAAAAAAAAAACATATCATTCAAATTCAGATTTCAATCACTATTCAGTTTTCAGCAAAATTCATGACTATTCAGTCTTCAAACAAAAAAACAAACGGCCCCTTAGTTGTCAATTGTTGTAGTGTTTGCACTATAAGCCTATAAGGCTTATAAATAGTTCAAATGAAGATATGAAGATTATATGACAATTTATCCCACTTACCAATCTTCCTTTGCATTTCTCATTCTCTCTTCCCCTAATCTCTACTCATTCTCATTCTAAATTCTCTTTCTAATTTCCTTAAATGGAAAATACATATCAGATTGCTGTGCACAAGTTGGCGAAGATTGAGATCAAGATCCCGGCTTGTAACTGTCCCAACAATATCAATTGCTTACTTTGTAATTTGTATTAACAAAAGTTACAACCTAGACTGAAAATTATTACCATAACATAACACCTTCGCGTGCAGGGGCGGAGGTATTTGAAAGCCAGGCTAGGCTTAAATTAAAGAGTTTGGTTTTTTTTTTTTTTTTTTTTTTAAGTAAAAATATAGAAAGAAATATTACAAAATTAACATTCTTGATAATTCATAAAAATGGTATATAGTTTATAATTTAATTTAATTTAATTGAGATAAATTCAATAATTTCAACTCATATCTCAACTTTCATCCCAACTTATCAATTGGTGAATTGAAATCAATTCTATAAAGAATTGAAGCAGTGTAAAGATGGCATTATGATTTAAGACATTATATGTTTTCTTACAAAATAAACAGGGGAAATGGCCCTTAATAGCTATAATTATGAGATAACAAGATATATAATGTCAATCCAATTACTAGCTAGTAATTCCAGCGATTAATAACAAAAACATAATTGAAACAAAATGGTGAATTGGTAAACGAAACTACTGAAGCAGCTAGTGTAAGAAACAGTGTAAACATACATAGACATTAGAGGTTACAAATAAAATTCATATTTATTGTTTCTTGTTCTTAGTTTGAAAACAGAGGATTTTGAGAATTAAAAACTCAGCACTTAACTAAGATGGTTTGTTTACATTCAAATATATTTGTACAACCAATATCCTCACTGTATACAGCTAATACAAATTACAAAATGACACGTATAGAGAATACAAAACACAAGACAATTAGCTGTCACAAAGAGCTCTCTAGAAACAAGCTTGAAGACTCCAAACAACACAACATGTGATAGGCTTAGCTGAATAAGCATTCTGCATACCAAGCACTAGGAAATATTAGTAATACGACATGTCGTTTGGTGTTGTGTTCTAACATTCCCTCTCAAACTGGAGGGGAGCTGATTCACTCCAAGTTTGCCTTTTAAGAATTGGAATCGAGAGTGTGAAAGAGCCTTTGTCAGGCAGTCGGCAACTTGATCATATGATGGCACATATCTAACTTCAAGTTGTTTTTTCAAAACTTGATCTCTAACAAAGTGCACATCAATTTCGATGTGTTTCGTTCTAGCATGGTACACTGGATTAGCAGCAAGTGCACTAGCACTCATATTGTCACACCAAGTAACTAGTGTAGCATCCAAATATATTGATAATTCTCTGAGTAAGGATTGAATCCATGTGATCTCAGCTGCAACATGAGCTAAAGCTCTGTATTATGACTCAGTGCTAGACCTTGCCACCACATGCTGCTTTTTTGATGACCAAGCCACTAAAGTCTCACCCAAATAAACACAGCATCCTGCCACTGATCTCCTATCATCTGGACAACAAGCCCAGTCAGCATCAGAAAAGCCAGTTATTGTCAATCTATCTGCTGGTTGAATGTGTATTCTATGATCTATGGTTCCTTTGAGAAACCTGAAAACTCTTTTGAGTGCTTGCCAATGTACATCAATTGGTGTTTGCAAGAATTGGCTGAATTTATTGACCACAAAGGCAATGTCAGGCCTTGTGTGAGTCAAATATTGAAGAGCTCCCAATGCACTCCTGAAATTAGTAGGATTATCAAGAGATTTTCCATCATAGGCAGAGAGATACTTTCCTGTTGTAATTGGAGTTGGGCAAGGTTTTATATGTTCCATATCAAGTCTCTTCAACAGGTCTGCTACATATTTGGCCTGATTAAGAAACAAACCTGTTTCATTTCTATGAACTTCTATACCCAGAAAATAATGCAACTCTCTCAAATCTTTCAAAGCAAACATTTTATTCAGCTGCCCAGTAAACCTTTGCAAATGTGAAGTATCATTTCCAGTAACAATAATATCATCCACATAAATCAAAACTAGAATGATCTTGTCTTGTCTTTTGAAAAAGAAAAGTGAAGAATCTGACTTTGCATTCATAAATCCCCAATTCAGTAGTGTTACCCTTAACTTGTCATACCAGGCTCTTGGAGCCTGTTTCAAACCATAAAGAGCTCTTTCCAACTTGCATATGTGAGTTAGTTTTGCAGAATTCACAAAACCTTCAGGTTGACACATGTATACTTCCTCCTATAGACAACCATTTAGAAAAGCATTATTAATGTTCAATTGTCTAATACTCCAGCCTTTAGTGACAGCAATGGTTAGAATAATTCGAACCGTTGAGGCCTTGACAACTGGACTGAAAGTCTCAGAGAAATCCACTCCAGGGGTTTGATGAAACCCTTTTGCCACTAACCTGGCTTTATGCCTTTAAACAGTACCATCAGGATTGAGCTTTAGTTTGAACACCCACTTATTGCCAACTATGTTGTAATGAGATGAGAAAGGTACCAGTCTCCAGGTGTTATTTCTCATTAATGCAGAATACTCTTCATCCATAGCTTTTTTCCACTCTTTGCATTGCAGGGCCTCACTAACACTTGTTGGTTCAGTCTCTTTGAGTGTCTTACTTACATAATGCAATTGTGATTCACCAAAATAGACTTTAGGCTTAAATATACCAGCTTTCCCCCTTGTAACCATTAGGTGTCTCAGCTCTAAAGGTGCACAAGCTCTTTCTTCTGGCCCTGGTGAACTATTTACAGCTTCAAACTGCTCATTCAAGTCTCTTTGAGCTGATGATGAATCCAATGTAGCAGGTAAAGTAGAATCAGATAATGAATTGATACTTGTTTCAGCTGAGCTAGAGAGAGAATTACCTTGCCTTTCTTGATCAGTATGTTGTGTTGGACTATTTGGAGTAGGCAATGCTGCAAGAGGAGTTGAAGAATGATCTGAGCTGCTTGTAGAGACAAGAGAGTTTATGGTTTGAAAGAATTGAATAAAATCTGGCAGCCAAGTAATTATTGAGTCATTATTGTCTGATTGAGATTGAGGAGAGTGAAGAAAACCTTGTTTGAATGGAAAGTCAGACTCATTGAACTTAACATGCCTGGAAATATATAATCTTCATGTTGAGCTAAGACATTTAAACCCTTTATGGTCTGAACTATAGCCCAAAAATACACATTTAGTGGTGTGAAACTGAAATTTATGTTTTTGGTAGGGTCTAAGACATGGGTAGCATGCACATCCAAATATTTTTAGTAAGGAATAAAATGGTTTTTGATGAAGTAGCTTTTCAACTGGTGTAAGGCCTTTTAGGATAGGAGTTGGTAATCTGTTTATCAAGTATACTGCAGTATGAAAAGCTTCCCACCAATATCTAAGAGGCATGGAAGCTTGGGCCAAAAGGGTTAAACCCATTTCCACTATATGTCTGTGTTTCCTTTCAGCTCTCCCATTTTGAGCAGAAGTGTGAGGGCATGAATGTCTAAATTCTATCCCAAATTGTTGCAACATTGTGTTGAAAACTCTATATTCACCTCCCCAGTCTGTTTGCAAGGTTTTAATCTTTGTTTCAAATTTGTTTTTTGCTAACAATTTGAATTGTTTGAAGGCACCTAAAGCTTCATCTTTGGTTTTTAAAGGAAAGATCCAAGTATATCTACTAAAATCATCAATGAAATGAATGTAATACTTGAAACCAGAGGTTGAGGTTATTGGTGCTTGTCTCCAAATGTCGGAGTGAATCAATTCAAAAGGCTTATGTGTATGAGATTGAGACAAATTAAATGGTGAAGCATGAGATTTTCCAAATTGGCAAGCCTCACAAAAACTCCACTTTTCATTAGATTTCAACTTGGGATTACAAGACTCAAGAACTTGACCAAGAACACGATATGAAGGATGGCCTAATCTCCTATGCCAAACTTCTTTTGTGGAATTCAAAGACTCAACAGGACATGATTCACTTGAATCAGATGACTCGACTCTAGGAACGCTAGCAGAAACAAAAGTAGAAGGTGCACCACTTTTAACATACTGTAGTTTTGGTGTTGATTGTTCAGTGAGGTTGGATGTTTCAAGCTCGTATAGACCATTTCTAACTCTCCCTCGGAGTACCACCTGCCCGTTGTTTTGTCCTTCACAACACAAAAATCAGAATGAAATTCAATAAATACATTATTGTCAGCAGCAAGCTTGGAAACACTCAACAAATTTTTTGTAATGGCAGGTACATGAAGAACATGCTTCAGTTTTAATGAGTGTGCAACAAGAGAGGGTAAAGAACTAGTACCAACATGAACAATATTTAGTCTGTTACCATCACCAACAGTTAGAGCTTCCTTACCATTATACTCAATTTTGTGGTTCAAGTCGTTCATGTCACCAGTAACGTGATTACTAGCACCACTGTTTGCATACCAGGATTGATCATTCAAAACATCAGGGGTAGCAACAAAAGTTGAGGAGGCTAAGGAGTTCTTTTTCTGGTCTGAAGGAGGAGAACCCATGTAATGTTATCAAACCTGTAGTAGCACATTGCTGCACTATGTCCAATCTTGCCACAAACTTGACAGGTTGGCCTTGAGTTGTTGTTTCTTCCATTCCTACCACGAGATCTACCACCACCACGATTATTGTTTTGTGAAAAATAATGTCCTCTTCCTTGTCCAAAACTTTGCCCTTGCTGCTTTTGACCAAAGTTACCTCCTTTTGTAGAAACAAAGTTTACAGAAGCTTGATTCAAAGAGGCATTCTTCAAGGATGTGAGTTGCTCAAGACGATTCTCATAGGTCAAAAGCATTCCTTGCGGTTCTACCCAAGATAAGTTAGGCTTGCTTTCAACCATTAACACTGCTAGAGTGTATTCATCATCAAGACCAGCTGTGATTTGAGGAACTAAATCTCTCATGGTAACAGGGGCACCAGCAAGAGCCATATGGTCTGCATACTTCTTCATAGTGTTCAGGTACTCATCCATTTTCATGGATCTTTTGCGAGTTTGCTGTAGCATCTAACGGTAGTAGTTCTCACGAGAGCAAGATTGGACGCCATAAAGCTCTACCAAGGCATCCCATAACACTTTTGTTGATGGTTTTCCCATAACTTGAGAGGCAATTCCTGGAGTCATTGACTGATACAACCACCAAAGAAGAAATTGATCTTGGAAAACCCAAGTATCATACTCAGGATTTGGTTCCTTCTCTGACTTGTCATTTTGGATAAACTGAGGTAGGCAAATATTTGTACCCAAAATGTACCCTTCGAGCTTGTAGCTTCGAATGATGGGCATTACCATGTTTTTCCAGAGTAGAAAGCTCTCTCGATCTAGCTTGACCAAAAAAGCTAGAGTAGGCATAGGCATACCACTCAGGGTTGCTTGAGGTCCGATATTTCCGGCGAGGTACGGCATCATTGACTGAGATGATGCAGTCGGATTGCCTGAGTTATGTGACTCGGCTGAGGAATCAGAGGCGGCGCCAGCCATTTTCGCTCTGATACCAAGTTTGAAAACAGTGGATTTTGAGAATTAAAAACTCAGCACTTAACTGAGATGGTTTGTTTACATTCAAATATATTTGTACAACCAATATCCTCATTGTATACAGCTAATACAAATTACAAAATGACACGTATAGAGAATACAAAACACAAGACAATTAGCTGTCATAAAGAGCTCTCTAGAAACAAGCTTGAAGACTCCAAACGACACAACATGTGATAGGCTTAGCTGAATAAGCATTCTGCATACCAAGCACTAGGAAATATTAGTAATACGACATGTCGTTTGGTGTTGTGTTCTAACATTCTTAGTGTTATCACTAATCACATTATACACAACTACAACCGAACATTTTCTTCTTATTTAGCCCAAGAAAGAAATTTCCCTGACAATACACAATGAAAATGCTTGGCTTTATTTATTGAGTCCTTCTCTAATTAGGTAGTTCTGAAAAATTTCATAACCAGGGTTAGATAACAACATTGTTAGGCGGTTCCACAACGTTAACCGTTACCTGATTAACTGGTTTCATTACGGATCGAATTTCAGTCCTGAAATTGATCATGAGAACCCTTTCTAGTACTGGTTGATGAACTGAACAATTCTCTTGAGCATAGCCACAGCAATATCATAAGTGAGCTTGTACTAATGGAAACAATGATCTTCTTCTTTGAAATCTTCAACTTCTGAGCATGGTACCATCTTGGCATCCTCTCTCTCTATATATATTAGACTCTCAGTGCATCCTCCGCAGCATCAATATCCAGAACCCTGTTTCACCTTAGCCAAGCCAGGTTCGAATCGAAAGCCGGATCGATCCAGGGGTGATCAAGCCCGACACCTGTGTTTGGACTTACAAATTCCCATTGTTTTCCAAGCTTGTCTATCCATTCTTCTTCATCAGTCTCACAAGAAAGTATACGTTGGCTTCCCCAGAAAATTGGATGGCTCAAAATCACACCACTAACATTAATTCCCTCATCGAGCTTCATTTCTTCTTCTTCGTGATGATCATGTTTAATGGCCATGCTCGGTTTGGTTTGATTTGTACCAGTTTGGCTATATATTCAACTCAAACTAAACCAATGTGATTTACCAAACCTGTTCAAACCAAAAAAAAAAAAAAAAAAAGGGCCAAGTTGGTTTAGATAGATTTATCGGTTTAAGTTTGAATTGAAAACTCATTTATTGTAGTATTGTTAAAAATAATAATAATAATAATAATAATAATAATAATAATAATAATAATAATAACAAATATTAAACGTAAGTGTTATTTAATTATTCTGAAAATTAAGAAAAAAAATTATATAATTAACAAATTAATAATAATATCATGCCAATGAAAGAGAATGAAGATTCTTAGAAAAAAAAAAAATAACTTATTTTTATGAGTTAAAATTTAAATTATCAAGTTTGTACTTGTATTATCTTCTTATATGTGACTTATTGGGATATGAGTTGTCATGAAGAGTAATAAGTTTGTACTTGTAACATAACATAATAAGTTTTTTTTTTTTTTTTTTTAAAAAAAAAAAGTAAATGAATTATTGAATATATCATATATATGGGTTGGTTTGGGTTGCATGAATTTTATTTTAAGCAACCCAAACGGAACCAATCTTTGATCGGTTGGGTTGGGTGGGTTGGTTCGTTTACATGGTTTTTGGCATATCCCTACCAGCATCATCAATGTTTTGGAGATCCACAAAACATTTACTTTACCTAGCATAATATGATTTGAGAGTTACTGACATAACTATAAGTCTGGGATAGACTTCTGACCTGACCGACCATTCGGTGCGAGAATTTATTGTAATAGCAGGAAGATAATGCCTTCCTTTGATTAATAGCAAAAAGATGTTACATGTCATAACAAGCCCATATATAGATTCAATCTTGGGCATCTACTGATTGATGAACTAGACAAATTTCTTAAGCAAGGACACAGGATTTTCACAGGTGAGATTTGATAAATGGAAGACATGTACTTCTCCTTTGTAATCTATAATTTCCATATCACCTCTCCACCCATTTTCCCTCAGCTTCAAACAATAGTACTATCCTCTTTCTCTTAAAGGGTCCTTCTTAGAAACAAAAACCTGAACCCTATTGCATCCGAACCGATCCAAGTTCGGATCATATGCTAGTGTGATGGCAATTTGACCCGCACCCGCTCGAACCCAACCCTGTAGAATCGGATTTGGGTGGTGAATTTACGACCCGTAAACCCACGAACCCTTATAAATAAAAACCCAAGGGGTTCGGGTGTGGGTGTGGGTGTGGGTGCGGGTGCGAGTTTGGAAAACGAACCCGCGGGTGAACCCATGAACCCGTATAAATATAAATTAATATATTTTATGGGTTGGTGGGTGTGACCTGCGAACCCGTATAAAACCCACGGGTGAAAACCGAACCGAACCAATTTATTTTCATGGGTTCTCAAGCGGACGTGGGTGAGGAAAATTTTTGCGGGTGCGGGTTTAGATTTTGCAAAACCCGCCCAAACCCAACCCAACCCAACCCAACCCATTTCCATCTCTATGCCAGATTGATCCATGGATCATCAAGCCCTCATGTACTTGGATCAACCACTTTCCATAACTCCGCAATCCAGTTTCTCCATCAATCTTCGTTGCTCTCGCCTGGGATCGGTTCCTCGCCCCAGAAAAATGGATGACATAAATTAAACCTGTAATATCAAAACCCTCTAGCTTCTCTTCATGCCTATGTTTGATGATCATTTGGTGTGATACGGTGCCGCCAGCACTTTCACGGAGAAGAACACTCGCTGGAAATCGGCATAGCGATTGGGCAAATCTTCAGGACCATTTTGATTGAAATGGGAAGCAAACCATTTGAGAGCAGACCATGAATCGTCAAAAGCAGCAGGAATAAGGTGTTCCAGAGCATTTCTGTAATCAGCTGAGACTACAATTATGTTGGCTTCTGATACCAATACATTAAGAAATTGTGGGTGATCGGAGCAAAAACCGTTCCGACGACGAAACCCTCGCCACGGAAGTAAACATGGAAAGGAAGTTTCTGGTTTTGGAGGGTGTTTTTGGGGAGGTAAAGCCTGATAGAGAGATTATGTTCAGGTGAATACAGAGTGTATTTGCATTCAACATTGGTTTCGGGATCAAAGGACGGAGGAATGATTTCTGTGCTGATCAACCTCTCTACAAGGCCATCTTTGTAGATTTTAATGAGATATTGAGAGGAGAAAGGTCTTGGGCTGGTTCTGAATTGGTGGAATCCATAACTGAGATAAGAAGAGAGCTGGAGCAGAAAATATTGTAGCCTAAAGCTTTTGTAAATTCTTCAACAAGAGAGGAGAGATTAAGGACCAAATAATTGAAGATATGATGTTGTAGCAAATCCAAATGTGTAGCACCAAATTTTACACCTTGTTAAAAGAGCATATTTAGGGAAATTAGGGAATATGCTTCCACCAATTTTTTTTTAAAGTAAAATGTATTCTACCCCAATTTAGTGTAAATGATATCTTTAAAAAATATTCTTTTAATAAATATTTATATAATATTAATTAATTTCTATTAGTTAATTTATATAATATTAATTAATTTTTTTTGACATAATTAATAATGGTGTCATTTTAATGGTATATTTTTTAGATCAAATATTGTTTTAATTAAGTATGTGACTTAAAAAAAAAAAAAATAGTGTTGATTTATAGTATAGCACCAAATTAGATGTTACACTGTAGCATCACATAAAAAAAAATCTGGTGAACCACAAAATGGTGCTCCCGTTCAAATACCACTTTGCGCCAAACGCCAAATTGGTGCATATTGGAGCACGTTGAAGCTTGTGGTGAAATTTCAAATTAAATTGACATTTGTACAACCTGCAATGATAATAATTATATCTTAGTTGTCTAGAAAGTAGAAACCGAGACCACCTTGAAATGAGTCTTCTCACTGTTTTGTAGAAAATGTGGTGACAATACTCTCTCTAGTCAAAGCTTCTGAAAAAAAAAAAAAAAAAAAAAAAAAAAAAAATTTCTTATACAATAACAACTGTCAAGACAGATGAGATTAGGCTCTACAAACACAGTCCGGACTAAAGCTCCCACAGACAGAAAGAGAGCACCCACATATGGGTGGGACACCACCCACACTATTGGTGGGAAAATTTGCATATACTTATATATACACTAGGCTTTGAACCTTGGTGGTGAGGATCTTCAAAGGAAAAGCCCACCACATTGGTAGAGACCACGTGTTAGTTCAAAGCTGTTATTGGAAATAAAAGTTGTCACTTTTGAAAGTTTAAATTAGTGAATTATTAGAGACATCTTCTTATCTCCATGACACCATCAAATAAGTAATGAGAAACACTACATGATGCTTTTCACACTGAATTTAAAGAAGACATAAGTAGAACAAAATAATCACTGTCTAATTTTTGGGATATTGCTAAGTGCATTTAGTGGCTTTCCAAGTCTTCTAAAGTTAAACGATGAGGATATATAAGTCATTTAACATCATGTCCGTACAGAAATAACATTGTATTTAGGCAAGCATGTGAAAATGCAACAAAAGCCCCAAGCCTGAATGAATCCTGTCCTTAATAAGGCTTGATTGCTGGGAGCAGGTTGGCATAGATTGGGATCTAGATCCCTGCTTGCAACTGTCCCGGCAATATCAATTGCAAACTTTGTAATTTTCGTTAACAAAAGTTACAACCTAGACCAGATTATTTCCGTAACATTACACCTTCGCATGACAACAAAACCTAAGGCCCTTGCTAAAGCATGAAAGAAAGGACTCTAAAACCCAAACAACCTGATATAATCCAAACATAGACTATGGTATTATAATTTAAGAAAAATGTGAATAAATCATATATTTAACAAGGGTCTCAAAAAATCTCATGATATTAAAAAAAAATAACAATAAGTTCGCAAAAAAGAATTCTCAAGTTCATACAATCTTCAAGACATCAATCTCCGTAATCAACAATTGCACAACCTGGTGCAATTTCCAAATATTTATTCAAATTTATAATCTTTGGAGACTATATATAGAGGTTGAAAAATGCTACTTTCTTGTAACACACTTGCAAAATCCTATACCAACAAGGGAAGCTTAAGCAGTTGTTACGCAATCTAAGTCATGATTATAACAAAAAATAAGTTCTTAAGCAAGTGCCACATATTCTGCCTCAAAGCCGCTTTTGCTGCAGCAGCATGAATTCGCTCCTCTTCACCTTCCCTGGATGTATCCCACCTTCAACAATTTTTCATGGAGTTAAACGAGATCTTCCTCATATAAAACTAGACTCTCGCGAAAAGGAACAAAATCATCCAAATACTCAACAAACCCAAGAGGTTTATATTCCTGTTTTTCTAGGTCATAAGAAAACACCCCTTTACTATCAATTGTATCCAACATTAAATCTCTGTTGTTGACAATGCCTAAGCATCTAAGAATTCTTTTGTTTGGCACAACAGCATATTGTTTACTCCAAGACTCGGCCATGCCATACTCCCTCATCACCCATATGTTGCAACATCCGATTAGTCCCCCTGTGTAGCAGCGAACAATCAGAGCAAGTGATTCCCTTAACACCGTCACAGAAACTTTCAGCTCATGTCCATGATACTGACTATCCCCATCCTGATGATAATTTGGAAGCGTTATCTCTCCAAATTTCTCAGAACCAAAATCAAATGCCAAAATAAACGAGGCAGAAGCATCCTTAGTCCTTTTTGCAAACCAATGAATACGTCCATTGACAACAACCGCTGAACAGGCATCCCTTGCACAGCATCCAGCATAAGTCCCAACCTCTCTCCACGAATTCATCGCCAGTGTTCTTTCTCAACATACGCTCTACAAATATCATGAAAATACATTATCCTCACAATCTTGTAGTCCTTAGTTCTATGGTGAAACCCAAACCCAATGACGGAACGAGTTTGCCATTTATCAAACTGATGATGAAAGCAAGAATCATCAAGGATCTTGAGTTTCCAAATACAGGAAAACCCTATAAAATAATATTGTTGGGACCTGGGAAAATTATTATTTTAGAGGGGTTATTTATTTATCGATAAATGAATAATTTATTAATTTATCGATAAATGAATATTTATTAATTTAAAAAAAGTTTTATGTTTTTTACTTGTACATGTATTATACATATTTCCGATCAAGATATATATGTATATTGAAAATAATAAGTACTTACATAATAAAGATTATCGAAGGTTTGACAAATGTTGAACTATTTTTCTTGCCTTCTAATACAACATCAAAGATTCAACCATGCAATGTTGGGATTATTCAAGCACTAAAAATCCATTGTTGTTTTTACTCTAGTATCTTGGAGGGCTTCGAGGTTGGAGCAACAAATCCTGAGAAAAATTAACATATCGAATACTATGAAATTTATTAATGTGGCTTGGATTGATGTGAAGACAACAACCATTATTTCACATTGTTTTCGACATTGCAAGATCCGTTCAGATCAAGATACGGTTTCTGAACCATAAGTTGGTGAAGATGAAGGTATCAATGGATTACGTGAAGTCATTTCTGGTCTATACTATAGAAATGTGATGGATATTGATTACCTTTTGAATTATCCTAGTGAAAATGATATATTGATGGAATCACCTACTTGTGAAGAAATTATTCAATGGGTAATGAATATGCCTACAAATGATCATGATCCAGATGATAACAGTGTTTTACCTAGTGTTTCTCCAAAAGAGGTCTTTCAAGCAATAGTAACATTAAATAACTTCTTGCTACAAAATGAAGAAAAAAAATACCAGATATGGTGTATGATTTGCAAAAAATTAAGGATCAAATTGAATTCGGTTTCGGCACAAAGAAAAGGCAAATGACTTTAGGTGCATATTTTAATAAAGATTTGGATTGAGAAAATAGAAGTTGTTATGTTAAAGGTTTATTGATATGTATTATGAATTTTTATGTGTTATATTTTTTATGTAATTAATCAATTATTAATTTACATATTCCTTGGGACCTAAAGGACTTTTAAAAAAATTATTATCTTATGTATTTAATGAGGTTTTAATTTAGTACACATGCCCTAATCTGAACCAGAAGATTTTATTATTTAAACGGAGTTATTAATTTATCGAACATTCATTTATCGAGGTATTACTTTAGAGGGATTCCACAAATACAAGGTTCGCCCAAATAGACTAAGTGTCCGTTTGGGGGAGCTTGTCTACTGGCTAAAAGAGCTTTTTTAATTAAAAAAGCTCTTTTCAAATTTTTTTGTGTCGTTTGGTTGACACTTCAGTAGAGCTTTCGACGATTAAAAAAGCTGTTTTACGTCTACTTGGAGAAGCTCAAATTTTAGGCTTTTCCAAGTAGACTTTTTGAGCTTTTTTAAAAAACATTAAAATCTCCAATATAACCCTATAATTTAATATTTGCTAGAGTATTTTGGTAATTCTCTCATTAAAAAAGCTCTTTTTTAATTGACAACCAAACGACCAACAGCTTTCATTTAAAAGCTCTACCTCTAAAAGATCTACTTCTAAAAGATCTACTGCAAAAAGATCTACTTGAGAAGCTCTCCCAAACGTACTCTAAGCGGCCTCAAACAAAGCAACCCGTTAACAGATCCAACCATCCAAAGGAATTTGGAGTCAAATCTAAATGGGACTTCAAGTTTCGATCGAAGTCTCAGCAAAAGTCCTGTCATGGAATATAAAGATAAATTCTTCGACATAACCATGTCGAACATCAGTCTTACAATGCAATAAACACCTACCACTATCAGTTTGAAGATTGAGGTGTGTGGAGATGAAATTAGTCGCGCCAAGCTTTGCAAACACATCTGAGTCTAATAATCTCCTTTACTGGTAATCGACCTAGAATGCTATATAGAATTTCGACTGGAAAATGAATTGATGACATTTCTTTCTAACTTAAAAGCACCAGAAGAAATAAATTTAGAAACACAGTGACTTCTTACTTGGTCTGTCTTCTTTGGGATTGAATTGCGCATAAGTTTGCAGCTTTTCCTTGCCACCAGAACCATACACAGAGTCACAGACGTTTCATTGTTTATTTGCTATTTCTTTGAAACCCTAAACTATTTAATATTTGAGGAAACAGGGGTATATAGCACTTTTTCAAAATGGATTTGTGTAATTACAACCACTTTAATAACTCATGTTTTAATAGCACCAAAAATGGAATTTGGACAAAAATACCCCTCAGCTTCTTTTCTTTTCTCTTTTTTGTCCTTCATCTTCTTTCTTCTTCTTTTTCCCCAAACCTCCATTGATGGAGCTTCAATGGAGGTGTCACCATCGACCGGCGAGTTGATGGACAAAACCACCGGCAAAACGTCTGTCGTGCGCCACCGATTGTAACGGAAGTATCCATTTTCAATTTCAAGCTGTATGGAGAGAGAAACGAAGTCAAACCCGAATAGTTTTTGAACCTTCATCGTCAGATCTGCGACGATACGTCGCTAATCTGACGAAACCGATGGCACCAATGAACTCGACGTCATCCAATCTTCCAGATCCGACTATCTCCGGAGTCAACCGGCGTCGTCGTCGGCACTGTCACCATTGATGGAGGTCGAACAGAATAAGTCTCGAACAAACTGGGATTAAGTCTCGAAACGCATCAATAAGTCTCGAAAATGTCACAATAAGTCTCGAATTTGAGAGAAAAAAAAAAACAACAAACTGGGATTAAGTCTCGAAACGCATCAATAAGTCTCGAAAATTCAGTCTCGAAAATATCACAATAAGTCTCGAATTTTCGAGAAAAAAAAAAAAACCAAAGGAAAAGAGTAAGTGGGGGTATTTTGGTCTCATCACCTATTTTGGTGCTATTAAAACATGACTTATTAATGTGATGCTATTTGCACAAGCCCTCCCCCAAAAAGTGCTCTTTAATTTTTGAACCCTTAATATTTTGGGTACATTGCACAAATTTGCCTTGACTTTAGGTGTAATTGCAGTTATATCCCAATTTTATCCAAAATTACACAAACATACCCTGCTTATAGTAAGACAACGTTAGACTGCTCAAGGGCAAAACAGTCTTTTGGCATATTAATAAGATAAAATTATTATTATTTATCTATATAAGAGTTAATGAATTTTTTTTAGAAAAAAAAAAAAAAGAAAAGAAAATGGATAGACCTCTTTTAATCTTTATCTATTAAAAAAATATAATAAACATCCGAGAAGCTTAGCATTGTAGAGCTTCTTCATGAACTTCCAGACTTCTAGTGATATCCATAAATCAAATGAGCCATAGGTCAAATAATAGAGGTTGGTCGATTTGGGACAGATTAGGAAGTTAGATCCAGATTTGTGCTAGATCTCTAGAGGAGCATTGATCTCCGATCCTCTAGTCAGAGGAGATTGACGATCTCTTCTGTCTGGAGGAGATCTACTGGAAAAGGTGACCTCATCGACGGGCTCCACCACCAATGAAGATCAACTTTTCTTTTTTTAGAAGCAACTGTTCATTTTTTTAATTTCAAAATAAAATTGAAAGGAAAAAAGATATTAATTTTTAATTTTCAATTATTTTTAGTATATTACTTGATTATATTCCTTTGAAAGACCACATAATTGATGATATATTTTCATAATAAATAAATAAATGATAAAGTAATAGTAAAATAAATGATAAAAAAAATAACTAGGGGCATTTTAGACTTTTTCAACCAACTAGAAAGTCAAAGGTTAAAACTAACTGTTAACCACAAACGGTAGGGTATATTTATGTAAGTGTGGACAAAAGTTGAATATAGCTACAATTATAACTAAAGTCAAGGAAAGTTTGTGCAATTTACCCTAATATTTTTAATGACCTTTTGTATTTTTTTTTTTTTTTAAGTATCACAATAGTGTTTTTTTGAGGGAAACTCGAACCCGCAACTTTATGCAGATATAAGGGATTTACCACCGGACCTCATATCGTCTAAAATTGAGCTGTGCTAAGGGACTAAGGGAGCAACATTTACTTTTTCTTTTTCTTTTTTAAAACTTTATTATCAATTTAAGTTTGGTCCAATATTTATGTATTTAGTTTTCGTGATCCTTAAATTATTATAAATTTATCAATATACTCAATTTGACAAATTTTGTATGGTCGAATGTAATTTTAAATCCTAATTGACAGTTTTTCCCCAAGTAATAGGATATTGTCTTTTCTAAAAAAAAAATCAATAACAAAATAAAATAAAATAATATTAAAAATGATTAAAAAAATACAAATAATTACTTAACAAATTAGACATTAGAATATAAAAAATTAAACAACATAATCGTAAAAATAAATAGTTGCCTAAAAATTAAAAGAAATTATATATTTAAAAACTAAAACTAAGAATAAAAATTGATAAAAATTAAACAAAATAATAAAAATTCGGGTTAATTGCACTAACTTAGTTTACTTACCCCTAGTTATCTTGTTTTGTTTTTTTTTTTTTTTTTGTTTTTTTTTTTCACTTTTTATTTAAAAAATATTTTATGTTTGAGATAATGTGTCAAGGGTATATTTGGTTTTCCACGGGTCAATGTTAGTCAACCTTTAAAATTAATGGATTTACTTGATGGTATAAGGTGTTTGTATGAATTTAGAGTATCTTTTTGAAATCGTGCTAGATTCAATAACATAAGGGTATTCTTATCAAAGTTAATTTCATATTTATTATTTTACATATTAAAAAAACATAAAAAATAAAAAAAATTATTTAATTAGACACATGTCAAAAAATAAAGAGATACACGTGTCAAAGTATTTTATAATAACATGTGTCACAAACTCACAGGTTGATAAATCTTTTAACATCAGTATCCTATTACTAGGGTTAAAACTGTCGATTTTAATTATTTACGTTTGACCATTAAAATTTTGATAAATAGAGTATATTGATGAATTTATGATAAAATAAGGATCACGAAAACTAAACACATAAATATTGGACCAAACTGAAATTGTTAATAAAATTTGAAAAAAAAAAAAAAGGAATGGAGGACACATGTCGCTCATTCAGGAGCGATTGTGTAAGTGCTGCTTGCACAGCTCTATTTGTTTAATCTAAAGGAATTAGAACTTGAGAATTCGAGAAATTTACTTTATACTCAAAAGTGTGGTTATCGGACTATGCAGGCAATTGTAAGATAAAGATTTGAGTTTGAGACCTTAAGGGGCCGTCCTGCAAGCCGTTTTTTGTTTTTGTTTTTCGAAAAGAAAAATGAAATCGAAAACAGTGTTTTTGGTTTCATTTTTGAATTCCGAATACTCGTCTGGTAGCATTTACTGGAATCCGTATTTTGAAAATAAAAACGGAAAAAACGCTTCTAGTAGGAAACCGAAAACTTTCGAAAATCGAAATATCAATTTTTAAATTTTGTTTAATATTATAATAATTATAAATAAATGATTAAATAATTAAAAAAAAAACATTTTGTAATTTGGGTTTACATTTTTTACGGTTGAAGACTTGAGGAAGAGCAAGCAGCAGAAGACCAGATCGGCGGTGATCGAAGACCAGATCGGCTGCGATCAGCGGCGGAAGGAAGAGGAAGAGGAAGAGGAAGAGGAGGAAGAAGAAGAAGAAGAGATCTCGTCAGCGGGAGGAAGAAGAGGAAAAAGAAGAAGAGGAAGAAGAAGAAGACGGCGGCGATGGCTGCAGCAACCAGCGACCGGCGACCGACGGAAGGCAGGGATGATCGGCGGCAAGAAGGAAGGGATAGATGATGAAGAAGAAAGAAGATGAAGATGATGATGCCTGGTTCAAGAGAAAAAGAAAAAAGAAAAAAGAAAATATATATATTATTAATAATATGGGACCCACTTTAATGAAAAACAAAAACAAATTCATGAAAAACATATTTTTTTTGTTTTTCAAAATTTCTACTTTTAACACTAGTTTTGTTTTTCATTTTGTTTTTGAATTTTGAAAATAAAATGAAAAACGATTACAGGACGCGAATTCGAAATCAATTTTGGAAAACAAAAACGAAAACAGGCTGAAAACAGCCTACAGGACAGCCCCTTAATTTTCTTGAAAAGTGCAATTACTATTGAACCATGCTTTGAACTTAAGACATTGACTTTATTGAAAATTGTGGTTACTGCCGGATTATGTGTATATTTGATATGACTTTTGTAAATATCAAAAGCATTTTTTTAATATTAGAAGCTGTTTTAAGGTTTTTTTTTTTTTTTTTGGTAAATTTCAAAAAAAAAGCTTTTTTAATCCAAAAAAAAAAATCATTTTATATCTATTGGGAATTTAGGCTTCTCCCAAGAACTCTTTTTGAGCTTTTTTAATACAGTTACATTGCCAATACTATCCTCTTTGAATTTAAAATATTCCATCATATACCCCTTCTATTACACAAGCATATTATATTTGAATACTTATCTAACATTATTTATGTCTCCTCCTCTTCATTGACATTCAAACGACAAGTTTTCATCTATCATTTGTAAGTTCAAAACAACACTTTTAATTTATTTTTTTTTTATAATCATAAACAATAATATATGTGTATGTTTACTATTTATTGTTATGAAGTTTATATATATATATATATATATGTTTGGTTGATTTTTTTTTTTAAAAAAAAAAAACTCATCTATTAGCGATTTAAAAAAAAAAAATCATATACATGTACTTTTGTATATGTGATATATATTTTTATTGTGATTTTCTTAAAACTCATTTACCTGTGATTTGTTTTAATAAGAAAAAAAAAAAAACAACAACAATTATCCTTTATATTTCATTCCAATTAGGGGTGTCTCCAGACATTTTGGGGCCCGAGCGATTTTATGATCTTAACAAAAATTGGTGCCTTATATATAGGGATGCACGTTTGGGGAATGGGGATGGATATAGGTCCCCCCATCCCCATCCCCATTACCTAGACCCTTCCCCCATCCCTCCCCATTTCCCCATTTGGGGAAAATGGGGATGGGGAATTTTGGGGGGACCTATATCCATCCCCATCCCCCAATTCCCCATTTTCCCCGTTTCCCCGTTCCCCCATTTCCCCATTTGAATAAAAATTACAAATTAAACTGAAAAATCAAACATTCTATTGCAAATATAAAATAAAATTCATTAGTGCATTACAAATACAAAATAAAGTGTTTTAAAATTCACAAGTTCATTACAATAACAACTAATTGTTGAGAAAATGAGAGCAACTTTAGGTTTTAGGTTTTAGGTTTTAGGTCTTGAAATTAAATTGAGTAAAATTGTATATATACTTAGGGTTAGGGAGTTAGGTTTTCAAAGAATAAAAAAAATATAATATATATATATTATAATTATATTTATATTATTATATATAATTGAGAGAAATGGAGAAATGGGGATGGGGGACCTCCCCCCCATCCCCATCCCCATTTCAACATAATTGTGGGGAAAATGGGGAAATGGGGATGGGGAGGGGTCTCCCCATCCCCATCCCCATTTCAATTTGGGGATAATTTTCATCCCCATCCCTCCCCATTTCCCCATTTTTCCCCAAAAAAAAATCCCCAAATGGGGATGGGGACGGGGAAAATTGGGGCCCCGGGGGGAAATGTGCATCTCTACTTATATAAAATCATTACCATTAACATTATAAAAAAAAAAATTAAAAAAAAAATTAAAAAAAAAAAGTTAAATAAATAATTCTTTTTTTACCAAATGCAATGTAATCCATATAAATTAAAACAAAAAAGATTTAATCATATCAAAAAACATAAAAACAAAACATAGGTTACATTTTTATTTTTCTTGCTTTCTGAAGTGCAAATTTAATAATTATACTACTACCATCAAAATTACTAATTGGACTCTCTTTCAAAAGAAAAAAATAATAATTGGACTCAAACGATGTCAAACTAAGTCTGATATGTTAGAATTCAATTGAGCTTTGATGTTTATTTTTATTAAATTGAACTAGATATAGATAATTGAGCATTATTAAAAAAAATAAAAAATAAAAAAGTAAACAAATGTTTGAGACTGCGGCATTCTTAAACTTAAATAAATTGGACATGATGCCCCTAATTTTATAAAAGATGAAGAAGTAGATTGAACCATTTGAAGCCCCTAATTTTATAAAAAAATGAAGAAGTAGATTGGACTTTTGAAGGACCCCAGCAAAATGTTGGGTTTGCTGCCCCCATGGGCCGGCCCTGATTCCAATGAACCTAATTACCATATTAAAGGGAAAAAAAAAAGTACCCAATAATGTAGAAGTGTAGTATAAATCCTTGAAAGTTGAAACAAAAAGAAAGAATGGAAAGAAGAAGAATGAAATGATGCAAATTATATTAGAGTAATGATAGATATCTCAACTTTCATTCCAATTTATAAGATGTTAATTGGTGAGTGGATATATATTAGAGCATCTCCAATGCAAATATGCATTTGGAGAAAATTGACTGCTACATGGAATAGATAGTTAAAAGGTTAAAAAAAAAACTCTTTCCAATGCAATTATCTAATTTCAATATGAAGATGATGTGGCAAAAAAAAAAAAAGTTAGAGAATATGAAATTGGGTTTTTAATTCTAGAAACTCTCCTAGAAATAATGACTAGGATTTCTAACTCTTTCTACCAATAATTAATTTAATTATAAAATAAAAGAGAGATAGTGGAATAATTGTTTTATTATGATTGATCATAAAATAGATGTATATTTGACTATAGATAATTGCATTGTAGATGTTAATATGCATTTCTCTTAAAAAAAAAAATCAAAATTGGACCCATAATGAATAGAAATGTTGTTGTGACATTATTTAGAAACTCAAAAATGCATATTTACATTAAAGATACTCATAATGATGATTTAACTCATTTACCATATGTATTCGTTCACCAATTGACATCTCACAAGCTGAGATATGAGTTAATATGTCTAACATTACTCGTTATAATATAATTTGAGTAAATTTGGACAAAAACATTCCCCAAATCTTCAATTCCAAACAAGTAATTAAGTTTGGTAGAATCTAAGTATCAAAAACAAACAATTCTATAAAGTAAATGCTTAGCTTTATTTAATGAGCCCTTCTCTGATTAGGTCGTCCTAAAAACTTTCATAATTGAGATTACTTAACGTTGTGACGTTTATCGGTTTCATAACGTTAAGTAACTTCAGTTTTAAAATTACTGGTTGATGAACTGAACAATTCTCTTGAGCATAGCCACAGCAAAATCATAAGTGAGCTTGTACTAATGAAAACAATCCTTGAAACAAAAAGGGAAGAATGGAATAAAGAATAATGATACAAATTAAATTATTCATCGAGTAAAGCTGAACTTCAATTCCAAACAAGTAATTTTGTAGTCAGTTCTCAATCAAAAACAAACAATTCTATAAAGAAAAGGTAAAGGAAACTTGTAAAATCTGGACAAGCACTATTTTGAAAGGGTTGTTACCATGCCACTCCCAAATCATTATCAAAAATGAGAAATCTGCAGCAACAAGTACATAATTTATTATACCTTAGAGAAACTGTATTGCTCTGTGTATTTGAATTAAAACTTGGAACAAAACTTGATTCCTGACATTCTCCCTACATATCTAGTATAGTAGCTTTCATGCATACACTCTAAAAATTGAATCAATCTTATATACAATATGCCTACGATCTCGGGAGGACCATTTCATCATTAAAGCAATGAACTAAAATGAGTCTGAAAGGATAAACTGGTAAATGAAATGATTGAAGCATCTAGTATAAGAAACAGTGTAAACATAAGACATTACAACTACAACTTAACATTTTCTTCTTCTTAGCCCAGGAAGATCTCCTTGACTATATTTAATGACAAAAACATAATGAAAACAAAAGGTAGGCAGTTATAAACTATAGGGAATAAAATGCATGGCTTCCATAAAAAAAAAAAAAAAATTCTAAAGCCATTGTTAGACAAAAGTCTAATTCTAACTGGTAATTCAATAAACAGACATTACATGAAGGAGTTAAACTTCAAAGATAGTTAAGACACTTCCATCCAGTCACAATTGAAAAAAAAAAAAAAGACAAGGACTAAAAAAACATAAGCAGTTAAAGCAATTTAAAGCATATATATTAAACAATATATGAGCAGAAATTAATTTTGAAGCTACTTTAACAACCGTATCAGAATTAGGGGGATTAGTTTTACATTTAATTAAGATGATAACAAAAAACAAGTTCTAAAGCAAGTAAGAGAGGAAAAACGACCGCATATTCTGCCTCCTCCATCTGTTCTTTGCCTTTCACCTCTCAAAGCCACTTTTGCTGCAGCAGCTCAAATACGCTCCTCTTCCTCTTCCCTAAATGTATCCCTCCTTCGACAAGTAGATCTTTCCGTGGAGTTAAACGAAATCCTTCCTCATATAAGACTAGACTCTCGGGAAAAGTAACCAACTCATCTAGATCCTCATCAAACACAAAAGGTTCATTATATTCCTGTTTGTCAAGGTCATAAGAAATCACCCCTTTCTCACCACCTGCATCCAACATTAAATCTCTGTTGTTGACAATGCCTAAGCATCTAAAAATTCTTTCCTTTGGTACAATAGAATATTGTTTACTCCAAGACTCGGCCATGCCATACTCCCTCATCACCCATATGTTGTAACATATCAGTCGATTTTTATAGAAGCTAGCAATCAGAGCAAGTGATTCCCATAACACCGCCACAAAAGCTTCAGGCCGATGTCCATGAAACTGACTATCCCCATTGTGATGATATTTTGGTAGAGTTATTTCTCCAAATTCCTCAGAATCAAAATCAAATGCCAAAATAAACTTACCACAAGCATCCTTTGTCCTATAAGCAAACCAATGAACACATCCATTGACAACCACCGTTGAACTCTTGTCCCTTGCATAACTTCCGGAATTAGTTCCAACTTTTCTCCACGAATTCCTTGCCAATGAGAAAATCTCAACCCTCGGTGGCTCTTTCTCAACGTACAGTTCACCAATCTCAGTAAAATACATTATCCTCACTATCTTGTAGTCGTTAGTCCGGTGATCAAACCCAAACCCAACAGCGAAATCAGTTTGCCATTTCTCAATCTGACGACGAAAACAAGAACCACTAAGGATCTTAAGTTTCCAAATAGAGGGATTCCACAAATACAAAGTTCGCCCAAATAGTGTAAACGAAAGGCTCAAACAAAGCAACCCATTAACAGAACCAACCATTTTAAAATAATTAGTCTCACAACTAAATGCGACTTCAAGATTCGAATGCTCAGCGAAATTCCTGGAGTTGAAGGCAACGAAAAAATCTTTGCCACCACCATGTCGACCAGCCTTATATTGCAATAAACACCTATCACTATCATTAGTTTGGAGTTTGAGGTGTGTGGAGACGAAATTAGGGTCGACAACTAAATCACGCCAAGCTTTGCAAACACATCTGAATCTAATAATCTCCTTTGCTGGTAAACGGCCTAGAATGTTATATAGAATTTCAAATGGGAAATGAATCGATGACATTTCTTTCTCTCCAACTTAAAAGCACCAGATTAACTAAATTTAGAAACACAATTACGTTCTTCTTACTTGGTTGGAGATTGAATTGCACACAAGTTTGGAGATTCAAGTTCTTCGCTCTTCGCAGCTTCTCAACTTGCTTGCCGCCAGGACGATACAGAGACGTTTCATTGTTTATTTGCTATGGTCTTCAAGCCCTAATCTATTTAGGGATAATTACCCGTAGCCATCAACTTATACCACCGTTGTCAAAATGCCCACTAAATGGGGAATTAGTTTTAAAATAACCAATTTTGGTAAATATTGTTACACTAGTGGCTATTCCATCCAATTCCATTCATTTACATCCAATTACATCCAATAAGTGGCATTTTGATAAATATGAAGATGATATTAATTTATTTTATATATTTTTTAGAAATCAATTTTTTCTTTTGTTTTTTAAAACAAATAATTATATTTAGTGTGTGTATATAAATATAACATATCTCAAACATATATATATACATATATATATATATATATTTCTTTTCAACTTATCTCAAATATGTTTTTTAAAATTTTTAGATTTTCTAGCCTTAATCTTATCAAAAGAGAAAATATATATATATATATATATATTCAAATATGTTTTTTAGAATTTTTAGATTTTGTAACCTTAATCTTCTCAAAAAAGAAAATATATATATATATATATATATTTATGTGTGTATATGTTTGAGATATGCTATATGTATATACAAATTAAATATAATTATTTGTTTCAAAAAACAAAAGAAAAAATTGATTTACATAAATCATCTAAAATAAATTAATGTCATCCCCTTATTTAATAAAATACTACTCATTGGATGGAATTTGATGGAAATGGATGGAATGGTCATTAGTACAACCATATTTGTCAAAAATTTGAAATCAATTCCCCATTTGGTGACCATTCTGAGAGTGGTGGCAAAAGTTGATGGCTACCAGAGTAATTACCCCATCTATTTATTATTTTTAGGGAAATTATCATTTTCCTCCCTAAGGTTTGCCATATTAGATAAACCGGTCTCTTTAGTTTCAATAATGGTCAATCAACCCCCTGAAATCATAAATATTGGTCATTTTGCTTTCTGTCAAGTTTACCATCCAAAATCTCTTTTACTGTTAATTAAATATTGGTTATTTTGCCCTTTCTATTAAGTTTAATCTCTTTGACCGTTAATTAAAAAATTAAAACGTCTTCATCAAGGATTGAACCTTCAATCTTATGGTTAAAAACCATATACTCTAACCAATTGAGCTACTCCAGCTCGTTGATAGAGATTTGTTGAATTAAATGTGTGTGTGTGTGTGTGTGTGTGTGTATATATATATAATTTGTTTAAAATAATTTAAATCTGTTAATATAATTTTAAATAAACTCATATTTAATAATATATAAAAATAAATTTATGAAAAGGAAAAGGAAAATAAGAAAACAAAAGGAAAAAAAATTCATAAAAAAAAATATATTATTTTTATTTCTTTCTTTCTTTCTTTCTTTTATTTTGCATTTTTTTTTTCCCTTTTCAATTTATGAGCTTTAATTTTCTAGGTTTTTTTTTTTTTTTATCAAATTAAAATAATATATTTTTTGAAAAGGAAAAAAATTCAAAAAAAAAGAAAAATTACGGGCTTTGATTTTCTGGATTTTCCGGATTTCCTTTTGTTTTCTTATTTTCTTTTTCTTTTTCATAAATCTGTTTTTATATATTATTATTAAATATGAGTTTATTTTAAATTTTATATATATATGAGCAGTTTTTCTATTGTCAATTCAAACCGATATAAAAAAAATCAATTCTTTGGATTTAAATGGTTTGACTTGGTTATATGCACTTGTCAAAACATCTTTTAAATCCAATGGCTCACATGCAAGGAACTGATATATTTTATATCAGTTCGAACTGAAAATAAAAAGATTGTATATATGAGTAATGAGTTTATTTTAAATTATATAAATAGATTTAAATTATTTTAAACAAATTATATAGCTATTTATACATTTAAATCAACAAACCTCTAATAATGAGGTAGAGTAGCTCAGCTGGTTAGAGTGTGTGGTTTTTAACCATAAGGTTGAAAGTTCAATCTCTGGTGGAGTTATTTTCCAAATTACTCTTTTGCCCTTTTGGGGATTAAAATGAATTTATGAGGATCAGAAGGAGCTACATCCAATTTGGTACAATGACAAAGTAGAAATATCAGTTACATGAAATGAAAGTAATTTTTTTTTAAAAAACAATAATACAAACTTGTCCAAATTTAGTGTTTAAATGATACTGATTATTGATTTTTTCTATATTAGAATTGGTTGATTGAAATCATTGGGTTTTAACTTTTAATTATGCCACATTATTTGGGTTTCAAATTTGGACACTAGATTTAGAATCGCACCCATTTTGGTATAATCACAAAGGAAACTAAAAGAAAATTGTAAAATATTAACTTTCTTTTCTTTTCTTTTTTGTAAAGAAGTATTAACTTTCCTTAACCCTTATATTTCATTCCAATGAATCTAATTACCATATAATCTACGATGGTCCTTTGCCTTGGTGATTAGTGACTTTAAAATGAAACTTCACCATAAGGTTCAGACCACTAGTATTGCATATATAATCCCACCTAAGTTACATTCGGGCCACTCTCGTAGAACCCAATCTCAGTCGAACCTCTTCCCACAGTGATGTCTGCTTAAAAAAATATTATTAAATAAAATAAATTAAGTACCCAACAATGTAGAAGTACAGTATGTGAACAAAATCCTTAAAGATGAAACAAAAGAATGAATTGAAAGAAGAATAATGAAATGATACAAATTAGATTATACAAAGAGAGAATGCTTAGCTGATTGTCTGGTCAGATCATCCTGAAAAATTTCATGACTGAGGTTACATAACTTTCGAGAGGTGTGATTAATTAGTTGCTTGTTTGCCTCGTATTAGTTAGGAATCGAAGCTCAGCTTTCTTCATAAAATCTTTCTGTCTTTCAATTGACTCCTACATCAAATTTACAATACATTTCAAAAGCTTTAATGTCCTATTGGTTTGAAGTGGCTGAGACAACATAACAGACACTTGTTAATATTTCCACATGAAATTTGAGTTTTGTTTTCATTGATCAGTGTAATTCAAGACTTCAAAATCAAAAAGAAAAGTTAAAAAAAAATGTCATTACATATTTAGTTTCTGAAGAACAAAAATCTATCACAATTGATCACAATGAAGAAACCTTGTCTTGATTTATAAACGAAACTAATTGATCCATCAAAGCCAAAGCCTTGTCAGAATTTGGCTTAAACAAATGAAAAACATGATCTTCACTTTGTGTCTCCATAATCTCCAAGTCTCCAACCCAACCACTCTCTCTCAAACTCTCACAGTAAAACATCCCTCTCTCTCTCAAATTATCTTTCTCAGCCAAGCAAACCAGCACCCTGGTGCAGCCCAATCTCGACAACCTCTTACCAATAGCTGGGTTGATCCTAGGATCATCGAACCCACTTGTGTCCGGACACACAAACACCCAACACTTGTCAACCCCACCATTTTTTCTACCAAAATAAGGATGGATCAAACAAATTCCTGACAATTTCACTCCATTTAGACCCTCATGATCAGTATCTGCTTGAACAGACATGTTGTGTGCAATATTGGCTCCAGCACTGTCTCCTGCTAAGAAAACTCTGTCAAAATCAGCATAATTGTTCAACCAAGGATCGGTCCCAACACCGAATTGAAAATGAGAAGTGATCCATTTGAGAGCAGACCAACAATCTTCATAAGCTGCAGGGACATAGTTTTCTGGGGCCAATCTGTAATTTACAGAAATAGCAATAACGTTGGCTCTGGAGACAACAGAGCTGACATAGTTGTGGTAAGTGGAACAGAACGGTGACCCCATGAAGAGGCCTCCGCCGTGAAAGTAGACAAGGACAGGGAGTTTCTTGATCTGGGGTTGTTGCTTTGTTGTCTCCGATGGGAGAAAAATGCGAGCTGAAACGGCGGTTTCTGCGGAAATAACGACGTCTTTGGAGGAGACACCATCTGATGAACCAAATTCTGAAGTGGGGACTCTGTCAGCGCCAAAGAATCTCTCCACTCTTCCATTTTTGTAGGCTCGAAAATATGGATGGAATTCATGGGCGATTTCATCTGTGCTTGAATCCATGATTGCTGGTGTCTTCAAAAAGGATTGATTGTTCAAAAAGATGTAGATAAATGGTGGAATTTACATCACAGAGTGTGAAACTCGTGACTGTGGTTGGTGGGTGTGAAGTGTGAACTAAAAGAAAGATAGAGTTGGAGAATAATAATTGATGGGATTGTCTGTGTTGGAATCTTTGCTTTCTAAGTTGATGACTCTGGTTGTGCTGTGTCAGCTAGTGTGGAAAATGGATCTTGATATTTATTTGGGAAAAGTGAAAGCGGAAGAAAATGCACTATTGCCTGTACGGCTGTACTATTTCACCAAAGTTGGGTTGGCATTTGGATTCAAATTAAAGGGATAATTACCCCGGTGGCCATCGACTTTTGCCACCACTATCAAAATGGCCATCGGATGGGAAGTTGGTTTAGAAATGGCCATTTTTGGCAAACAATGTTACACTAATGACCATTCCGTTATAACACCGTTAACTTTGTCTAAAAATGTTACACTAATGGCCATCAATTTGTTCACTTGGTATCAAAATGGTCATTATAATCATTTTTCTCCAAAATTACTCTAGTGGTCATCCATTTGGTCAATTGGTATCAAAATGGCCATTATAATTGTCCAACTTTTTTTGACCATCCATTTGGTTAATTGGTATCAAAGCAATCATTATATGTACAACTATATTCTGTTAGAAAAATAGAGTAAGCAATCATTAAAAAAAAAAATCAATAGAGAAAATGAAGAATTCATTTGATTTAATATAATTTAAGTCTCATACACATCAAATACTACTTGTCAAACTGTATAAGTATACCAAAATCCCCTACATAAGTATACCAACTTGTTCCTTTTAATATGAAAACTATTTAAAAACCATACCTGATTGCACCATATTCAAAACCATATAAAAGTTTGACAACCAATTTTCATGGTATCTAAATTAACTACCAACCTTAACAAAAGACATTATTGTTTTTTTTTTTCCTTGTTTTTTTTTTCTTTTTAAGCTGAAGATTAAAAGGAACAAGTTGGTATACTTGTGTAGGGGATTTTGGTATACTTGTGCAGTTTGACAAATAGTATTTGATGTGTATGAGACTTAAATTATATAAAATCAAATGAATTCTTCATTTTCTCTATTGAATGATTTTTTTTTTTTTAATTATTGCTTACTCTATTTTTCTAACAGAATATAGTTGTATATATAATGATTGCTTTAATACCAATTAACCAAATGGATGGTCAAAAAAAAGTTGGACAATTATAATGGCCATTTTGATACCAATTGACCAAATGGATGGTTACTAGAGTAATTTTGGAGAAAAATGATTATAATGGCCATTTTGATACAAAGTGAACAAATTGATGGCCATTAGTGTAACATTCTTAGACAAAGTTAACGGTGTTATAACGGAATGGCCATTAGTGTAACATTGTTTGCCAAAAATGACCATTTCTAAACCAACTTCCCATCCGGTGGCCATTTTGATAGTGGTGGCAAAAGTCGATGGCCACCGGGGTAATTACCCCCAAATTAAATGATCAAAAGCACATAATAATAATAATAATAATAATAATAATAATAATAGAGTGAAGATATTTATATTTTATGCCCCTCAAAAACTGTATATATATCCCAATTTAGTATATTTTTAAAAATTCAATATTATCCTTAAATAAAATTATTTAAATGATTAAATAATTAGTAAATACACACCAATAATTATTATAATTGGTTTTATATCAATCCTTTGTAAATATATATATATATATATATATAAATGGAAGTCCTATTAATTGTTTGATATAATAATAAAAACTTTTCTATTTTATCAAACTCTAACTTCTATTTGAAATACTAATTTCAAATTCTTTTATGGAATACAAATTAATTGAGTTGACAAACAATTTACTGCTATAATTTTATTTTTTTTAAAAAAAAAAAAAAACTTTCTTAGTAATAAAGGAATTGAGATACATTGTTGTGTGATGAGAACCTCTTTTTACATAAAGAATTTTTTTTTTTTTTTAAAAAAATTTAATGCAATGAAAATAAATTTTTTTCATACAATTTTTTAGTGACATAAAATGTTTTTGTAGGAGTTAGGAATTATTTTTTTTAAGGGGAAATTATTTTTTTGAATAAAAAGATATAAAATAATAAAATTTTAAAGAAATCTAATTAGATAACAAAATAGTGGGGTATGCTAACAAAATTATAAAACAATAAAATTAAAGAAAGGGTATTTTTGGTATTAAGTGCAGTTTATTAACGAACCAAAGATTTTTTAAATATTTTATAAATGTACTTACGAAAGGGTTGTATATACAGGTTTTAAGGGATGCCAATATCGTCACTCATAATAATAATAATAATGATAATGATAATGATAATAATAATAATCAAATTGTGGAATGAATCTTAGCTATATAAAAGGTCCAAAAACGTATAAATAAATAAATAAAGCCCAAACACCAATATAAAAGGTCCAAAAAAAACTCCTCCTTTTTTTTTTTTTTTAGCCACCTTTTAAAAAACCTGCTAATCAAAACATGAGAAAATCCAAAGAATATAAATTCGCCGTTAATTTGACACAATATGTGCATGAAGGTCCAGTCACTACTAATTAGGGGAGGAGAAAAAACCAAGAATACAGCAGAATCAATGTCAAAAAGGAGGAATATGAATAAACCAAACTGGATATAACTTAAATCGATTTCAATGGAAGACTTAATCATCATACGCATATGGTGACACCCAGTATTCTACAAGCTAATTGTAATATATATAATAAAAAACCTGTTAATCAAGATCATACGAATATACGACAAATGATTATGGATTTCCTCAGACAAATGAGGATAAAGGCCATTAATGCAACCCTCGGCTATGGCACCAAGAGCCAAAACAGCGGCTTCCCTGTCTTTCCAGGCTTCATCACCACTAGCAGACAACTTAACCAGCAAAAGTTTTTGAGAACTGAAAACAAGTATTTAAACAACAAAAAATGGATTGCTGCAAAATTGTGCACAATAAGAACAGTTCCAACACAAACACCTCACACTGAATTTTAGTTAAAAACTAATGCAAGAGAGGTGACGCAGAAGCGTTTTCTTAAACTAATTAAACTCCCGATAAAATAAACAGATGAACTTCATTTGCATGCACTAGCATTGGAAAACAACACAACAAATCTATATTGCAGAATTCTGATGAACAGCACCCCAAGAATCAGCAGCGTCTGCTTTTCACTTATAATAAGGAAAATATAAAAAATATAATAATAAGAGGTGCAATAGAGGAACACACAAGTTAAACAAGCTACAGAAGTTGTAACAGATATGTGAAAAGAAATTGCAAATGGCTTTGGAAAATAATTGCAAGGCAAATTAATATCAAACTTTTCACAAAAAATTCAACAAGTAGTGGATCGAAAAGGCGTCTAATTTATTTACAACGAATTCACAAGCAAATGCGATAATTTTCACATGCTAACAGAGCCACTTCATAATAATTTTCTTCTGCAAATGCGATATATATTGTGTTAGGTGACAACATTGATTTGTTAGAAATCCATAGAGAAATTAAAGAAATAAAATAACTACCTAAAAAACACTCATTTTCTACGTCCGTTGAGAACCAAAAGAGAGAAGCGTATACCAAATTGTTGACGATAACAATTTGGACGATTACGGTCCGGTAGACATGTTTAAAGAGAAATAATTATAGAAATTAGGGCCCTAATTCATCCTCATTAAACATGTATGTTAGTGATGGAGTTGAGCTGCTGCAGTTGAAGATGGCAATATCTGCTGCTCCAGCAGCCCACGGATCTCTTTAAAGAAGAAAGTAATAATAACAAGACATGGATATAAATTAAAGAAATCAGATGAAGAGTGGCAGAGAGCAACACACCGATTTTATTCATTTTCTTCACCAAAACGTTCCGGTAGCCACAGCCACTCGGCAATATAAGGATTGATGATGGTCAAACTAATTGACATGTTTGTTTCTTGGTGGGTAAGTAAATTTGGTGATAAGTGTGAATGTCACACGTGTGGGAGATATGTGTGGAAAGCTACACACATGTTACAACATTTATCAGTTTTTAAATTAATTAGTGTGTCATCGCACAGGTTTTGTTAAAGGAAATTTGTTTAAAAATTTTGATTTATTTTTCTCAATTGGACATTTTTAATTAAATTCTCTCATAATATCTCATTTCATAATATAATTCAACAATTTATGTTGTTATTTAGCTCAATTTGGGATAATTTATAAAGACCATTCGCCTTTCAATTTTTTTTTGTGCCAATTGTACTCAATGATTTTTTTAGATTCATAATCTTAATAATTTAGATGTTTCAAATTCTACACCATTGAACCTAGTAAATTTCTCACAATAAGTCAATCTTAGAAAATTATTAAATAGGGAAAATTTACTGTTATCATTACAAAAGAAGTGAAGAGCCAGTAGGAATAGAAAAGAATTAACTGATTTATCTAACAAAAAAAATTATGAATGGAAGAGTCTGTAGAGATAAAGAATCAAGAAGAATTAAATCAATTAATGGACAATAAGGGTGAATTGAATGCTACAATTACTAACAATTTTTTAAAATGAGAGCAATAACAAATTAAAAATCAAATTAATCAATTAATTACCAAACGTTCTGTCCACACATGAGAATTTATATAAATAAAAAAGATTTCTTTTAATTATTAATTACCATGATGTATCCAACATTAGCATAATCTAATTCTTCCATAATCTCGAGTCTTATATTTGTTTTTGAATGTTGGAAGGCTTGTTGGTAGAAGCATCGAGTGTCGAGACTGATAATTTGCACATCAATTACATATAATACTTGTTAATTATATTCAACAAAATCGTTATAAAAAAAAAAAAATTATATTCAATAAAATAAAATCAGAGGAGTGGTCTACTTTTGTTAATCCCATCGTATGACTTCACTACAATCAAGTTTTCCAAAACCACAAAACACTAATTAACAAAATTAAATCAAGAGATTTGGATGATAAAGCTAACCTATAAGATCCCATTAACAATGAAGCTCATTGTTGCCAAAGTTTAATATGAATAAATAGAATATAATTGTCCAACAATATAATATGTAAATAACACCCAGACAACTACCCAGTTGAAACACAAAAGCAAAAAACAATAGAAAAAAATAAATAACCTTGATCAGAACAACAATGAAACCATAATACTAAAAATACTCCTTCAAAAAAGAAAAAAAAAATACAAACTTTATCTGGAAGATTGAACTTGGAGAATCCCAATAGATCATGGTAATGGTGGAGGCTTAGTTGATGTCTAGACCGTTTGGTTAATGTCTGGTTATCTTTGAGGAATTATTATCCATCTCAGATCTCACACACCGTTCGTTTCAATACCTATATATATATATAAATTTACCGGTCTCGTATAGCATTTTAGCTTCCCTTATCAAATTTATTGCGTTATACTGCTGTTTTAGCTTCCGTTTTCAAATTCATTGCATTATATATTTATAATGCAATACCATGAGCCATGCATGTATCCTTGAATGAAGAATATTATATACAGTCAGTCATCCATTACTTCTTTATGCAATCCAAGAGCCATGCATGTATCCTTTGACATTGAATTAATTAATCCAAGAACCACAATTAATATTTTTTAATAAATAAATTAAATCAATATTTTCCTTGTATTATTTGTGTAGCATTTAAATCCAAAACTCTCTTACGGCGACATGTGGTGCTATAAAAGTCTATTTTATATATATATATATATATATGATATGACAACTAAGGCTGTGTTTGGCTGGTTAGAAAGGAAAGGAAAAAAATAGAAAGGATTCTATTCTGAATGTTTGGTTGGCTAAAATCTAATGGAAATGACATTCCAATGAAATGTTGTTTCCACCATTTTGGTGTAATGGGCTCTCTACAAATGCTCTCATATGCCCCAACTCTATTCCAAAAATACCCTCCTTTCCAATATATATATATATATATATTATTATATTATTATTATCTATATAATGATATATAAATATATATTATATAAGATATATATTATATTATATTATTATATATATTATATATATAATAATATAATATGTATTATAATATATATATTATTATGATATATATGATGATATATAAATATTATTATTATATATATTATATATTATATATTATATTATTATATCTATATTATATATATAATATTAAATATTATATATAATATATATAATATAATAAAATATATATATTATAAATATTACATATATATTATATATTAATACTATATATATTATATAATTATTATCCAAACTATATTATATTTTATTATTATTATTATATATTATATACTATATATATACATATATATATACATTATTATATATTATATAATATTATAATATGTTATACATTATTATATATTATATAATATTATAATATGTTATATATTATTATAATATATATAATATTATATATAACAGATTATATAACTTTTTATATTTTATTATTGTTATCCATAACATATTATGTTATTATAAATGTTTTGTAATTAGAGGTATTTTGGTCAAAATACAGTTAACTTCATTCCATTCAGTTGTTAACCAAACAAAATAATATTAATTTAGAAACTAATTCTAAAGTTCCAATAAAACAAAAATATATATATATATAGTTTTCCTTTCCATTTCATTCTCATTACCATTCCACCACAATAACCAAATGTGACCTAAAAAGTTAAAAACAACGGTTTTTAGTGTTTTCCATTGTTTACTAAATAAACCACAATTTTTCCCCGCTAAACAATTATTTTACTCATTTATCATCATTTTATATTTTAAAAAACTACTTTTAACAAACACATTACATTTTTAAAACATGATTTAAAAAAATAAAAAAATAAAATCGTTTTCAACATGGAAATCAAGAATGAGAAATCTTGCGAAGAAAAACAAACAATGAGGGGTCGGCTTTGTTATAGTAAAAACCGAGATGAAGAAAGAATTTAGATGATCAAACCAGGCTTGTGGCACTTGCTTAAGCCCGTATAACTACTTTTTGAGCAAACAAACATAATGATATATAAATTTATAGATCCAACCTTGTCAAATTATGTTATATATACAGTAGACATCATCCTATTTACATGTTAACAAATAGCAATCACTCAATTACAGCAATCACTCAATTATAGGGGATATGATTGATATGATATGCATGCAAATCAAGTATTGAATCATACTAAAAAAAAATAAGATGTGTGCCAAGAATTTCATGAGATGTTTGACCCTTGAGTGTCTACTCGATCCATATCTTCATTACTGGTATAGGAGTTACATTGCTTCTAAAAAGTTTCTTTAACATGTATCGGCTTTTTGGATTTTTTTGATTGAATCTTTTTTAGAGTAATGTTAGGCTTCCCAAATTCTTTCCCAAATTTGGGAATTTGGGAATTTTTTTTTTTTTTTATTATTATTATTATTTTTTTATCATAATGGTAAAACAATATGTGACTGTTTTAGAATTTTTAACCTATTAATCAAATTTCATACATGATTGTGTGATACTTGGTGTAACCAGATATCTTAATCTATTTTTCAAGAGATAGAGAATCAAACTAAGTTAAATGAATCTATCGGACCACTGTTTCACCATAAGGAAACGGTCAAAAAAATTGAAGAATGATATTACTTCCTTGTTAACCTTTCAAGATCAAAAATTATGATCTTGGACCGTAGAGGTGGGCCGTCCGTCAAAAGTGGGTGGGGTGGTTGGAGGTCCATCAGAGTGGGCCCTTAGCTTGGGCCGCGTAGAGCAGTGAAAAGGCATGTCGGTCCGTCGACAGCATCTGTTAGGTAGTCCAAAAAACCACGTTGGTACCCAACTGAATAGCATCTTAATATTCTGATGCGCGAATTTTTTTTATCACATTGGTAAAACAATATGTGACTATTTTAGAATTTTTAACCTATTAATCGAATTTTCATACATGATTGTGTGATGCCTAGTGTAACCATAGTGTAACCAAGTATCTTAAGTTATTTTTCAGGAGATAGAGAATCAAACTAAGTTAAATGAATCTATCGGATCACTGTTTCACCATATGGAAACGGTCAAAAAATTAAAACATGACATTACTTCCTTGTTTATCTTTCAAGATCAAAAATTATTATATTACACCGTAGAGGTGGGCCGTCGGTTGGTGATTAGAGGTCTATCAGAGGTGGGTAGGGTGGTTGGAGGTCTATCAGAGGTGGGCCCTTGGTTTGGGCCATAGAGAGCAGTGAAAAGGCGTGCTGGTCCATCGACGACATCTGTTGGGTAGTCCAAAAAACCACGTTGGTACCTAACTAAACATCATCTTAATATTCTAATGCGCGAATTTTTTTTTATCACAATGGTAAAACAATATGTGATTGTTTTTCGAATTTTTAACCTATTAATCAAATTTTCATACATTATTGTGTGATACTTGGTGTAACCATAATGTAACCAGGTATCTTAAGCTATTTTTCAAGAGATAGAGAATCAAGCTAAATTAAATGAATCTATCGGATCACTGTTACAACATATGGAAACAGTCGAAGAACTGAAGAATGATATTACCCCCTTATTAACCTTTCAAGATCATCGTTGTTTCACTATTGGATCGTTAGCTTGGCTGCATGTGGTGGGTAGTAGAAAGGAGCGAAAAGGTGTGCCGGTTTGTCAACGGCATATGTTGGATAGTCCAAAAAACCAAGTTGGTACCCAACTGAACATCATTTTAATATTCTGATGTGCGAATTTGAAACAAATCAATACCTTGACACAGACAAAGTGATGAATTTGGTTCTTGAAATGGGGGGTTGACGAGGATATCTCTGTCTAATGTATGCAGATGGTTTAATAATCAAAAATTCGCTAAAAGTTCAGGAGCAATGGTGATGTTAACCCTTTATTTAGACTCACTATATAAACCCCTTTATAGACAGGGTGTTGCCCTAAATCTTTATAACTTTTTTCTTTTTTTCCTCTTTGTTGCTTTTTGATGTAGGGTCGAGACCCAAAAGAAATGGATGAGATTTTAGAGAATCAAGCTAAGTTAAATGAATCTATCAGATCACTATTTCATCATATGGAAACGGTCAAAAAATTGAAGCATGATATTACTTCATTGTTAACCTTTCAAAATCAAAACTTAAGTTCTTGGGCTGTAGAGGTGGGTCATCGGTTGGTGGTTAGAGGTCCGTCAAAGGTGGGCCCTCGGCTTGGGCCGCAGGTGGTGGGCAGTCAGTCCGAGCCATAGAGAGGAGTGAAAATGCGTGTCGGTCCGTCAGTAGCATCTGTTGGGTAGTCCAAAAAATTATGTTGGTACCCAACTAAACAGTATCTTAATATTCTGATGCATGAATTTGAAACAAATCAATACCCTAACATATATAAAATGATGAATTTGGTTCTTAAAATGGAGGGTTTGACGAGGGTATCTATGTCCAATGTGTATATATGATTTAATAATCGAAAATTTGCTAAAAATTCAGGGGTAATGGTGCTGTTAACTATAAAAGTAACGTTGACTAAAAAAACACCACTTTAAACACTTCGATCACTTCAATACTTTAGCTGTTCAAACCTTAAATCCCCAAATCTCTTCCACATCAAACCCTAAATCCCCAAATCCTTTTTCTTCAAACCTTCAATTTCTTCAATCCTAGCAGATTGCTCTATAATTTATAAAATTTAATACGTTTTTTTTGTTGTGTTTTATTATTTATTTATTAGAAATATGATATATGTTCGTATAAAAGTTCAGATGAAGTGACAATTTGTTTATGAAGAGAATATATGATTGCAAACCGGTTATATTCAAAAAGAATATACGATTGCAAACATGTTATCTCTATATATAGACACTTCAGCTTCCCATAATTCCTCCTCATTAAACAAACCTATTATACCATAGTCATTAGAATTGTCATTAGCAACATTAGAATCGCCATTCAACGCAAAGTCATCTTTTTAAACATAGTTGTCTTCAACCGCATAAATTTTATATGATTTCATTTGTAAAATCAAAATAAAAATAAAAAAAACACTTAAACTAAGTAATTATAATAAACATACGATTACAACCATATTCACGACTAAGCTCATATTTTGATATTATCGGATTATTAATACGATGTGACTAGATTACGGGAAGGAGAAGATTAGTACATCAATAACAACTGGTAACATCATGCAAGTATATCATTTGGGCATGATAAAAAATTTTAAAGAGGGTAAACAAAGATCTATGATTGATATATTCAACAAACTGTATAGAATGATCATGAAATGCAGGGTTGATGTCCTTACTATCGGAGGAGGTCACTACTCTTCTCTAAACCATATTGTTATTCCTTTAGAGAAAAAGAGTCATGTCAATACGATAATAGAATTTATTGAAGTAAAACTGCTCAATGGTATATTTGTAAAAACACACAATGAGTACAGTACCTCTAAGAATGCAAAATACCATTTCGGCAGGAAGTTTAGCGAGGAGGACAAACTATAGATGTTTAGTGAGGAGTACAAACTTATACATTACAAAGACTTGGAGAGCTTACTAGTGCGACAACGAAGCTAGTAGCTATATACTTGCTGTAAGAATATTTTGTTATAGAAATTGAATTTTATGCTGATGTTTTTGATTGCTAGTTTATGTGTCTAATTGTTGTACTTAGGGATAGTAATAGTTTGCAATTGAGAATTGATGAATTTTTTCTTTTCGGTATTCCAATTTGACTCTTTTTATTGTGGTTGGAAAAAAAAATCAAATCACACAAAGAACTCAAAAGTATAAAATCCTAATTATTTACAGATAAAACCCAATTAAAATGACTACCAACCAAACAAACTCAAAACAGTTAGATTCGGGTAAGCATTTAAACTCAAAAATGACCATTACAAAAATTTCTTCTTAGTATTTAAATGGTCATTTGTCAGATTCATACTACCCTTATACCATCCCCATATCAACAATCCAGTCGACCATAAACTCATATGTGTATTCCTCTCTAAACATATAGGCAACACTAAAGTTCTAGACACTTCAGCATCCCATAATTCCTCCTTATTAAACAAACATGTCATACCATAGTCATCGGAATTGTCATCAACAACATTAGAATCATCATTCAACGCAAAGTCATCCTCTAAAGGTCATTGGCTTTAGAATAATGGTGACTAAGTCATCCTCTAAAAGCAATATGTAAAATTTAAGGGGAATCAATAAAACCCAAAAGCAAAGCCTCACAACCATTGATTAAGTTTTAGAGAAAAATAATCAATTTACTTCACTCAAATCGTCCAAATAATCATTTACTTAACTTAAACAACAAAATGTATAAAAACAAAGACTAAAGGAGTATAGACAAAAGACAAAACTATTACCATGAAAGGATACACTTATCGATCTAAACCGACTTTGATTTAGAGCTTAATCACTATTGTTCTAAAGCCTAAGAGCTTTATGATAGTGATCAAACTCCATCATGAAAAAAAAAATTGTAAAATTTAATGACAACCAATAAAACCCCAAAAGTAAAGCCACACAACCATTGATTAAGTTTTAGCAAAAGATAATCAATTTACTTAACTTTTTTTTTTTTTTTTGAATTTTAAAATTAGTCATTGGCATGCCAAATATTCCAAAAATCTTCTAAGCTAAACACATATTTTTAGGCTAAAGCCCCCAAAACATAGAATTATAGGACAGAGTAGGATAAAAACTAGTGACTCAAAAGTCAAAACTTAGTGATGCATACTGTTCAAGTAATCTCCAAGCTCCTCCAATTTACTTAACTTAAACAGATCAAAACGCCATTTACTTAACTTAAACGACAAAATGGTTGAAAAAAAAAGACTTAAGGCTTGAAAAACAACACAAAACTTAATGGATCTCGCTCTTTTCTTGCTTATGAATAATATTTTTGTTAAGTCGCACTTTTAGTTCTATTAAAACTAAATTAATGTCAATTACACATAAAACAATCAACATGTGCTAAAATGTTAAAAGAAGTTTTTTGTTTTTAATTGAAAGTTGTTTATCTTGAGATGAGAAATAACAATATATATATATTATCTGAAGTCCACTATAAAAATTCAGATTTTTTTATAAATCTTTCTAATATAATTTTTAAAATATAAAAAAGAATTAGTAGCTTAATATATCTTTTCATTGAAATTTCATATTTACTCATATTATAACACCAAGCTGCAAAGAGCCACAACCACTGAAGCTAGAAAAAATACCATCAAGTATCTCCCCACTGCACAAAGTCCCCACTATTACTAAATCCCTTCTTGGCCAGCAAATCAGCAAAAGAATTTATAGCTATAAAACATAGTTTTGCTCAAGGTTACCATCATATTACGAATCTCATAGTCAGCAAAAGTTTTTTTTTTCTTTTGTTTTATGAATTTGGATGAGATTTTTATGTTTTTTTTTTTTTTTTGGTAGATTTAAGAAAGGTGGAGAGAATCATTTAAAAAAAAAAAGTAAACAAACTTGATTTAGAGAAGGATCTTGATGATTAATGCAGATCGGATTTGCTAGGACTTAGGGTTTTCTTTACCAGAGTAGAGCTGAGTCAAATAGTAAATTTTTGAGAAGAAAAAAGAGATGTTGATATCTGTTAAAAAGGAATTAAGTCAACATTATTTTAATACAATACATTGTAATACCACATAATATTATGTATTAGCTAATATAGAGAATGGTGTATTAGGTGCAAAATTTTGTATTAATATAATACAATACAAAAGAACACCAAACACTGTATTCGTAGGGGTGGGCACCAACCCACCAACCCACCAACCCACCAACACAACCCAACCCAGCCCAACATAAATAATAAATAAATATATAAATTATTAGATTTATTATGAAATTTCATTTTTTTTAAATATTAAAATTTTTACTTAAGCACCATTTATAATATTATAAATGTCAAATATAAATACATAATTTTAAATATTTGTATACCATAAATATATAATACATTTATTAAAAGTATGTAATTATATTGTTTTCGTCTTTTGTATTAATTAGCAAATCCTTCGATATACTTTAAAATTTTTTTTTTAAGGATTTGATTAAGAATTTGGTAGAAAAAAAAGTCTAATGATTGTATATAAACTCAAACTATTATGTTAGTTGAAATAAATAATAGATTATCCAACCACGAGATACTCGTTGAAGTAATTATAATTGTAAAATTGATGTGAGGCTTAGATGGAGACTTTCTAAGTTGAATAAATTGTTATATTTTTATTTTATAATTATGCAACAGATATTTAAACGATTTGTATTATATGTTGTGGTATGATTTTGATGCTTTTAAGAAATCTAAACTCTGTGCGATATAATATTATGGTGAAAATTATTTTAAATTTGAATTTTGATATAACAAAATTTAAATTCAAATATATTTTTCTATTGGGCTTAAAAAGCCCTACTCGATTAACCCAACCTAACATAACCCGATAAATATTGGGTTGGGTTGGGTTAAAATTTACATTGAATTAGATTGGGTTGAAAATTTTTCAACCCAACCCGAAAACGCCCACTCTTACCGTATAGTACAATTTTAATACATTTTAAATGGCTAATGCAGTATGATACAGGCAACCAAATGTGGCCTTAAAGTTTTTTGTTGGTGTTGTTTTTGTTTAAGGGTATTCCTACATTGCTGAGAGATTAAATACCAATAACGTTATTGAAATTTTATTACAAGATTCATCCAATATTTAGTTGACATGTAGTAGCCAAACACTTTAAAAATATGAAGTAACCTATTTGTTTTTTTTTTTTTTTTTTTTTTTTTTTTTTAGAAGAGAAACTATTATTAAGAAACCAAAGCAGGAAAATCAGACAAAATAGCAGACTCTAAACAAGGAGGATAGGACTCCATCCAAAAAAGATCCTCCACAGACATTAACGCTAACTTAGCTAAGGCATGAGAAGCCATATTACCTTTCCTAGGGGTAAAATAAACATAAATGCCAAATCTCTTAGTAAGCAACAAAATATCATAAATAACCACCCCCACATCCGCACAAGAGTAGGAATCAGAGTTGATTAGGTCCATCACCGTCTTGGCATCACTCTCAACAACAGCAGGGAGGAGACCAAAACCCATAGCAAACTAGATGCTTCTTAAAATGGTTGTCGCTTCAGCTATTAGAGGAGAGAAGCCAACCGTAATAATCTGAGCAGCAGATGCCAAATCATGGCCATTTATATCACGGATAATTGTACCCAGCCCAATCAGCAAATCCCTTTCCAAAATAGCAGCATTAGAATTAATTTTATAAAAAACCTCTTCAAGAGGTTTCCAAACACCAGCTTCCTCTCTAACCCTAATAGGTGAGAGAGGCAGAGGAGAAGAATGAGCATTAGCATCACGAAAATCACTCAGAAAGCTGGAAGCCCAAGAGATAATGTCTTCATCCCGCCAAGCAGAGGGAGAGTGAAGAATTTGATTCCTCCTAAACAAAATCCTCAAGAGAATAACACATAAGAATTCCAATTCTTCCTTTTTGAGAATACGAATAAACCAGATAAATAGGTTATGGAAATGAATGTTATCATTCCAATAAGAACCTTTAAGGAAATAGCAAGAGGAATGCACCTTCTTCACACAACTATAACCCCATAGAGCATGGACAGTAGTTTCTGGGGCAGAATGACAAATCGGACACCAAACCTCAACCGGAATTCTCCTCCTTGCAAGATTAGCCATAGAAGGAAGCAAATGATGACAAGCTTTCCAAATAAAGCCTTTGATCTTGGAAGGTATCTAAAGCCTCCATAAGGACTTCCACCAGTTCTCACCAGAAGCCAAACCAGAAGAGCTGACATTGGCAAGGAGATGCATACCAACCTTATACCCACTCTTCATTAAATACACACCATTCTTGTTAAAATGCCACAGAAAAGAATCATTAAGTTTAAAGGAACCAATAGGCAGGCCAAGGATGGAATCAGCCTCTTTTAACACAAAGACAGACCGAACCAGGGGAATATTCCAACCCCCAGAAAGAGAAAACAACATACTAACCTTGGCATGCTCACCAAGCTTCGGCTGGGATTGGACTTTAAAGGTATTGGGCTGAGGGATCCAGCGATCCAAGTAAATAGAGATAGAAGAACTAACACCGACTCTCCATCTAGAACCAGTTTCCAGCAACTCGCAACCCCACAAAAAGCTCTTTCAAATATAAGAGACAGAACTACCATGCTCAGCATGTAACAAGGAAGAACTAGGAAAGTATTTACCTTTAAAGACTATAGCCACCAAAGAGTCGGGATGTTTGATCAAATGCCAACATTGCTTTGCTAACAAGGCTTGATTAAAAATCTGAAGGTCTCTGAACCCATAGCCACCCTCCTCCTTTGCAGAACAAAGCTTATTCCACGAGCACCAGTGCATCTTATTATCGTTACTAGTACTTCCCCACCAGAACCGGACACACAAATGAGACAATTCCATAATAAGCCCTTTCAGGATACGAAACAAACTCATGGCATAGGTCGAAATAGCCTAAACCACAACTTTAATTAAAGTTTCCTTACCACCGATAGAGAAAAGCATATTCTGCCAACCCCTAATCTTACTCCAGACTCTGTCCTTAATACTAGCACTTCCCAACAAAACTCAGGAGCCCCAAATAAAGCTCATGGCATCTAACCCACTAAACCCCAACAATACGAGCAAGAGCAACCCCTTCCGAGTGAGGGATCAAACGGCTCACACAAAGAGCAAACTTGTTGAAGTTAATCATCTGGCCTAACCCAAGAGCATAAATATCCAAAATGCGATGGATTGTATCACAATCCTTTTTAGTAGCCTTGGAGAAAAGAAGGTTGTCATATGCAAAAAAGAGGTGAGAAATAGCCGGAGTCGATATGCTAACATTAAACCTAGATAGGTTACCACACGACACAACATTATTGATCAAACAAGATAAATCTTCCGCACAAACCAAAAAGAGGTAGGAGGAGAGGGGATTGCTCTGCCACAGACCCTTATAAGGTTTCAAGGAACTGCAAATATCCTCATTAATCAAGAAGGAGAAAGACACTGAGGTCACACATCTCATAACCTTCTCAACCCAATTCGTAGAAAAAACCAATCTTCAGTAACATAACAGATAGAAAACCCCACTCAACACGATCATAAGATTTGGACATGTCCAATTTCAAATTATTTTATAACCGGTTAACCAGTTACTTTCAAGTTATTTTATTTTATATATTTTTAAAATTATTATAAAACTGTAATAATTTAATTTAATTTAATTTAAATAATTGTGTTAAATAACTTTAAATAATAATTCTATAAGGATTATGCATATCCTTACGATCACGGTCGGCCTTGAGGCTGGATTAGAGGGGCGGCCGCCCAGGGTCCATTATGGCCGCCCAATGCCTGTCAATTAGAGAGGGCCTTTAATTACATGACACATTTATACTCCTCAGACCTAATAGCCTAGTCAAATGAACGATTGGGCCTGATTGTGGTCCAATGAAGGCCTTTTAAACTAGTCCTATCAAATATAATTAAGTGTTGTACTGCATTTATTTATAACATAATATTACTATTTCTTTGACTAGTTCTCTCAATGTGGGATTCTAAGTCATAAAATGCAATGCTTTCTGTAATGTATGGTGTTGGCTGTTGAGAATCAACACTTAGTTTTCTCTAAAAGCTTGCAAATGGATCAAGTAATTGCTGGAGAATTCTAGAGATTGATGTAGCACCACATTCCAGAAGCTTTGGAAACAGACATGAGATGAAGAGATATTTGTAAAAGCATCTAGTACATTGCACATAATTTAAAATAATTTAAAATTGGGCCAGTGTGACTGACTCAAGTGAAATATTATTTGTAAAAGCTTCTACTAATATTTGTAATGTACAAGAGAAATCTAGAACACTTAAGTCGGCCAATGTGAGTGACTCAAGTGCTCTATAAATAGAGCCATATGCTCTGTCTTGTAGAGTAGAGAAGAAAGCAAGAAGTTATAGACACTTGAGTAGAGAGAGTTAAGTAAAGCTCTCAAGTGTGTGTAGAAACACTAAAGTAGTGTGTGAGTGAATGTAAGTGGTATACAAGTGTATAAAGTGTATGCAAGTGTTGTTGTAGTCATTTGTATAATATAAAAACAGAGTTTTTTTAGTTGGCAAGTACTCTGTTTACACTTGAGGGGTTGATGTAGTTTTTGACATGAAATGCAATTGTTCATTTATCTCTATCTGGATTAAAGTTTCCACCCTTTAACAATCTATGTTTGCACCAGACAATCCCACATTGATAAATAATGAATTGGGGAGAGAATCATTACACATATAAATAATTTTATTCCACAATTTTATTTTATTTTTGACAATATATATTAATTCTAAAAATGTTTCAACAATTCCCTATGAATTAATGGTCTTTGCTATTTAAAATACCAATCTTGAAATTAGTGGAAAATTTCTTATTATATTTAATCTTTTATTTATTTTTTATTAATTTGCGGGTTTGGATGCAGAATTTTTCTTCAAACCCAAACCTATTGGGGTACAAATTTCAAACCCACACTTGTCTGTCTATCATAAAATTCTAGGATTGAATTCGGGTGGATGCCCACTAGTATGGGCCCATTTTTCAGATTCGAAAAAATTCGCCCTGGGCTTTAATATGTCAAGGCCGGCCCTGCTTACGATAATCTTCTGTGATTTAAATAAATATGTGATATTTTTTTTTATTATTTGAGTTTGTATTTAATTTAATTAAACATTTATAATATAATAGATTTAAAATAGTTAAAATTATTATTTTTATATATTTTAAATTATTAATATTTTCAAAAAATAATTTTTCAAAAAAATATTTTTGATGTATTATATTTAAAAATTAATATTTATTTGATTTAATTTTATAAATTATTTCTAACATAATGATTTTTGAATTAAGATTTCAATTTAAATATTAGTAAATATTTTTATTATTTTTTATATGATAAATTACTTATAACATAATTTCTGTACAATGTAACAAATTTTGTATAAAATGTTATAATTTAGATGTGTGTAGTAACAATTTCAACTTTGTAACAAAATTTAAGTGATGTAACAATAAAGTCGTAGCTCGTAACAACTTTAATATGTAACAACTCTGTTTATATAGATAATAAAATATGTGTGTTTTGTAACAAATTTCACGTAGAAAGTTGCAGTTAAAATGTCTGTGGTAACAATTTTACGTTAATTTGATGTATAACGATAAAGTTGTATGTTGTAACAATGTTGTCATATCATGTAACAACTCATTTTATTTGGGTAACAAAATATTCATATTATGTAACAAGTTTTACATAAAAAATTGTAATTAAGAAGTATGTGGTAATGATTTAATGTTGTAACAAATCTGACATGATGTATAACAATAAAGTCGTAAATCGTAACAACTTTGAAGTAACATGTAACAACTCGATTTATATGTGTGACAAAATATATGTGTCTTGTAACAAGTTTCATATAGAAAGTGTAGTTAAAACATTTGTGGTAACAATTTCACGTTGGTTTGATGTGTAACGATAAAGTTATTGACTGTAACAGCGTTGTCGTATCGTGTAACAACTCATTTTATATGGGTAACAAAATATTTATACTTTGTAACAAGTTTTACATAAAAATTGTAATTAAAATGTATATGGTAACGATTTAATGTTGTAACAAATATACTGTGAAATGTAACAATTAAAATGTACATTGTAACAATTTTTGTGGTAGAATATTAACAAATCATAAAAAAATATATATATTTATACCATGTAACATGTTTGCGTATAATTAAACATATTATTTATCGTAACAATTTCACGCTATATAAAACATTGTTATTATGTTTTAATAATAATATTTATAAGTTCTGATTAATATTATAAATTTATAATGTAAGTTTCGTTGTTTTTATTTAATAATTCACTTTTTATAACAAAGTTGGTAGTGCACCTCCTTTTCACATATAAGTGATTAAAGGTTCAAATCTACCGTGATGCATTTTATAAGCATGTGGGGGGAGTATTCTTCCAGGGTTGTAGGAGTAGTTATCTCCCGTTATGGGAGTATATATCCGAACCGCACATGTATTGTTTGATCCCGTAGGTTCCTAATGTAATAGTTCTTGTAATACTTCAAAAAAAAAAAAAACGAGTACTAAAAAAATAATTTATTTACATTGTCTACATTGTCAAATTATATCCAATATAAATATAAAAAAAAATATTTATTGTCCATTAATACTAATAATTTTAACTGAATGCTGCAATTACTAATAATTTTTTTAAATGAGAGCATTAACAAATTAAAAATCAAATTAATTATAAATAAAAAAGATTTTTTTTAATTATTAATTACTATGATGTATCCAACATTAGCAGAATCTGAGTCGGTGGTTACAACTTATAACATCCATTTGATAATATACCACTTTTATATTAAAAGTGAATTAGCAACGAATATTAAGACCAACCACATCAATAAAATTATGATTTATAATACAAAATTACAAAATTAATTTTTTATGAGATTGTTGGATTTTTTCTTCTTCTACTTTTCCATACTATTTTTTTTCGGGAAATTTATGTAATAAGTTTTATTTTCATTTAAAAAATTTTAATACATGTTTTATTGAATGTAAATGTTATATATAATACTATTTTAATATATTGTATATCGTGATATTGAACCTTAAGTGGATAAAGATTTAAAATTGCACTCAAAATTAAATTACACGAATCCTTATTTTCTTTGTTAGGCAAAACTTGCAAGATTTGTAAAGAAAAATTATTGAATCTATACACCGTGTTAATACAACTAAAATATCAACCATTATTTCTCTCTTATGCTGCTTGTGCTCCAAGTTCCAGTACCAGAGTGTGATTGATATTGTTTGCTATTGGTCTAACAAATTGAATTGGTTCTGATCAAAAAAAAAAAAAAAAGTATCAACAGATTAAGCAAAAAGGAAACACTTTTAGTGAGAGTTCAATAAAGCAGCTTATGAATTCACTCTATACTTTCACTTCATGATATGGTTCAGATTTTAAATAAGCAGAAATTGATTTGTAGAATAACAGAACCAATACCTAGACTAACATATCGGTTCTTGAGAGCCCACTCGTTCCTCAAAGATGCAAATTCCTTGAATGGTGCACATGATATTTTTCACTAACAATGCAAAAATATATATAATCAATTAATAAGTTATTGGTAGTGGTGGAAACGAAGAGCCTTGTTTATTAATGGTATTACCTAAGAATTTATTCTTAATGGCATTGGATACCTAAGAGCTTCTAAGAGTTAATAACAATTATAATGGCATTGGATAACTAAGAGCTTCCTAGGAATAATAACAATTATTATATGATTCAATTAAAATCAAATTCATTTTAATTAATTGATTAAATATTTTAAAGTTAGATGTAAATATATAATTTAATACCAAAGCTCCCTCACTGTGACATGTGGCGCTGTGAAGGTCTATTATTATATAATATACTAGTTTTCCAACCCGAGCATTGCGCGGGTTTTGTATAAAAAATTGTTTGTAAAACATTGTATTGTTTATACCGAAATTTTTGATGCAAACATGTTTAAACTTAATGAACATGTAGTTTTTCCTTCCAATAAAGCATCAGTCATCATATAGCAGGAAAAAATAAAACACACCAACATTGATGATATACATAGATCCTCAAATTAAGGAGAAATGTTAAAAAAAAAAAATTATTTGACATGTCTGTTGACTTCCCCAACAAATAATGTTCATTGAATTGTAATGTTAATTCATTAATGATTGAATTATTGATATTATTAATAAATAACTAATTATATTATGATAAAAAATAAAAAATAAAAAACTAATTATAAAACAATAAAGCAAGATGAACTGATTTTTAAGTAGTTAATAGTCAATTATAATAATCCGTTAAGGAAACTCTTAGGTCATCAATATCATTAATGCATAGAGACTCTCCATTTCTATTACTATTATTCCAGTTTAGATGAACAGATTTCTTAAGGATTATTTAATTTATTATATAGGCTAATTAAAAATTATTTTTTGTATTAATTGAAAAGCTCTCTATATCTTTAGCAATATATATATATATATATTATGACAAATTATTAATTTTTGTTATGTTATCATTAATATATTTCTATTGATATGCTTTTAAAATTTACCATTAATTCCATAAAATAAATAAATAAATAAATAAAAACAAACAGATTACGCTTGATTTGGTAATATAATTACTATTTAAATTTTCTTTGTAAAATTAATATTTATTTATTGTCATTTGTAAGAATAATTAAAATTCAAAAATTTTTATTTTTAGAAATAATCATATTGTATTTAATGCATAGTTAATACATTCTAAACAATCTAAAAGATAAAAAATAGAAAAAAAATTATAAATATTTATAATTATATAGAGTTAAATTTAGCTATTTACAATCCATTTTTTTTCACATTAATTTCTCAAGACATTACATTTTAATAAATTAAAATTTTGAAACCTCTAAATATACCCCAATTTACTCGAAAATATTATATATATATATATATTATAAAAATGCTCATTCTAGAAATACATGTAGAAGTATTAATTTTTTTTTTTAAAAAAAAAAAACTCCATGGAGGATATTATCAAACCAAGTGATAAATTAATTTATTTTTCCACACTTTTTTTCTAAAAACATTCTATTTTTTAATAAATTATTGATTAGATTTTTTTTAAGCATCCGCCTCATAAATGATTCAATAAAAAAAAATGGTGAAGAATTTTATGGAGATGCAAATAGTAGTAGGAGTTATTTGTTATTTATTACCATATATATATATATATATGAAGGAAAAAAAATTAAGAGTGAATTTCATATATTTAGAAAATGAATCTATTTAATTGAATGTAATAATTAATGTTTATGATGTGTTACCATTAATAATTGATCAAAAACTATTATTTTAATTTTTTTTGAAACCATTATTTTAATTATTTGTTATGTTATCATAATATCATTAATATCTTACAATTAATAAGGTTTTAGAATTTATCATTAATTCTTAAAAATAAAAATAAAAAACGGATTACTATTAATTTGGTATTACAATTGATGTTTGAAAAATATTTATTTATTATCATTTATATGGATAATTAAAATTCTAATAGTTATTTTTGGAATAATAATCTTGTATTCAATGCATAATTAATACATTCTAAAAAACCAAAAAGAAAAGAGAACAAAAAGGTTAAAAAAAATATATAAAGAAAAAAACTGCCCAAAAAATGTATAAATTACCTTTAAAAAGTCCGGGGAAAAATCAGGTATTTAATTCCCAAAAACTGGAGTAGATATAGTATTTATTTATTTATTTATTTATTTTGTAAGAGACTATATAATATTACAGTTAGAACCAAGAATAATATTTATCTATAGTAATAATATGTCTATCGAATTCATTGTTCATAAGTACAAAACACATCATAAGTCTTGACTAGTTTATTGATTTTCTGCATTGGTGGTTATGAACAGGATGCTAGCCTTACTGGATAGTTCCATAACAAACATCTCAGTTGACAGCTAATTGAAAATCCAAGACCGCCAAAGTTAAAATTTCATGATCAATCCAAAATTACCTTTTTAACTACTAAAGCATTTCCTACAATTTTTGTTTTTTAAATTATTCAATCAAATATTAAAACAAAATCCGTAGAAATTACTCTCACCACCCAACGCTATCAAATTCCCCACCGCTTTTTTTGAGTTTGATCTTGAGGAAGAGTTAATAGGCTGAGATGGAAAAAATATGAGATTAAAAAAATATATAATAAAAATAAATAAATAAACCTAAAGGATTAAAATTATTCAACCAAATCTTAAAAAAAAAAAAAAATAAAAAAAAAAAAAAAAAAAAAAATCTATAGAAATTCCTCTTACCACCTAATGGTATCCAATTCTCCACCGTTTGTTTTGAGTTTGCTGAGAAAGTCAATAGAATGAGATGGAAAAAAATATGAGATTTTGGATGGTTTTTATAGAGAAATTTGAGGGAGATGAGAGGGCATAAATGGTTTAGAAAGAGAGAAGATGGTTTAAATAATTGAGTCTACAAAACCACAATTGTCATTAATTAAATAAAAATCATTATTTTAATTCTTTGAATTTAGCTTGGCAGTTTAAGAATCTAAGATATTCCACATTAAGGTTGAATAGGAAAGGGTTATTATTTATTTACTTTTATTATTATTATTATTATTATTATTATTTACTAAATTGATTTAATTGTAGCATTTATTTCTTTATTATTTTGAAGAAATGAAAAAAGCATTTAATAATAAAAGCATTTAATTTTAAAGCTTTTTTACGCTGACACGTGGCACTTTGAAACTCTATTATTATATATATATGATTTACTTTTATTATTATTATTATTTACTAAATTGATTTAATTGTAGCATTTATTTCTTTATTATTTTGAAGAAATGAACAAAGCATTTAATAATAAAAGCATTTAATTTTAAAGCTTTTTTACACTGACACGTGGCACTTTGAAACTCTATTCTTATATATATATGATATGATTACTTATTGTATGTGGTGAATTTGTATATCACGTTATTTTTTATAAGAAATTATCAATAAAATTCATATATTACTCTATTATATACATTATTGTAATATTTTTACTATATCATATGGACGAAATTGTAGTTATAGATCATTTCCACCAATGGTATATCTTATTTTGTGTTGGGGGGAATGATTAGTTACTGCAATTGAAATTGTTACTATTAACACTATTGTTAGTGTAACAGAAGCGCTAAGATATGAATTAACAAAGTGTTATTGTTTTTAATAAGGTGTTTTTTTTTTTTTTTTACAAGATTATAGTTTTTTTTTTTTTTTTTTTTTATATAAGAATATTGTTTTTTTATAAGTTATTGCTAAATTTGTATTTAAACTCATCCAATATGTAATTATATATAAACATTAATATAATATTTTTACTATATCACACAAGAACAAAGTAAACAAAATTGCTGATACACATTATTTTCACTAAAATTGTTATTTTTAAAAGTAATACCATTGTTATTATGATATCGGTGGCTGGCTATGAATTAACTATAAACTATAATGATTTAATATGATTTCTTATAATAGGCGTATGATTGTATCGTTTAGTAATAAATAAAATATAAATTATAATTATTTAAGGTAAATTCTTTCATTCTACTAATTAATTCTTTATTATTAGTTCATTAACATTTAAATCTTCTTTTTTTGGAAGTAATTTAAATCTTTTTTCAAAAAAAAAAAAATTATATCTTTTATTACCCGGTATACTTTGAAAAAAAAAAAAAAAAACATGTTGAAAAGGTTTCAAGTTTTTACTATAATAAAAAATATTAATTTCAAATTTTAATAACATTCATTGGATTTGCTTTTATCTAATCTAATGGTAGTTATTAAGTCTAATAACATTATTGGATCAGTAAGGTAGTATGATCCTTTGTTTAATATTTAATTTTTGAGGAAAATAATCAGTGTTGCAGAAGTCGGCGACTAGGGTCGACTAGTCGCTCGGCGGTGCTCTGCCGCCGCGATTCAAAGGTAGTCGGAGTATTAGGCGTTTTCAGTCAAAGTCGGTCAAAATCGAAGCTAGTCGGACCAAATCAGACCTAGTCGCCGAAATCGTGCACTCTCTTCTTCTCTAGCTGACCAGTGAACACTGTGCTTCACTCCTTCACCGATCGTCGTCGTCTCCAGTCGCCGATCGTCGCTCATCTCCGATCGTCCCTGTCCTTCACTTCGCCCGTCGTCGATCGTCCCTATCCTCACTTCTTCACTTCAGTTCTTCATCGGCTTCAATTCTTTGTTTTATTTTTTATTTTTTTACCAACATAATGATAAAACTTGAAAGGTGTGTAATCGTGCATGTGGTGTTAGTGAGTTACAATTGTGTGGGGTGTGTGTGAGTTATGAAGTCAGTGAGTTACAGCTGTGTGGTGTGTGTGAGTTACACGTGTTAGTGTTTTTGTTAGTGTGTAATACTGTAATGTGTTACAAGTTTACAACTTTTTTTTCTTTTTAATTATGTTTAGTTTAATAATTTATACTTTATAATTTATATACAACTATACAAGTGTTAATGTGTAATGTGTTACAACTTTTCAATAGATGAAAATATATGAATTAGAATGACATTTACTCAATTACAATTTAATATAAAAAAAATTATATATAAAAAATATATTTCAGATCAATTGCCGGTTTACCGTCGACCGGCCAACGGCCGACTTTCGATCATATGCCTAGTCCTCGACTAGTCCCCGATTAATCCCCTAGGCGCTAGACGGTGGGTCAACACCTGACTAGCGACTAGCGACAACATTGAAAATAATATGGCAAGAATTAATTTGAAAACTTGGTACTTTTCAGACCACAAAAGCACACCACGTCATCTCTCACCGTTAAATTACTAAATAGATAGACAGATATTTTCGGATTTTCCCCATCCCCACGTCTCATCAACAAAACCCCAAAAACCTAACCAATCAAAACCCACCACGTCACAAACACAGAACCAAACGCAAAACTCACCGTTTGTGTCAAACTATGTTACAAGTGAGTCATGATCGCCCCACCCAACAAGGGATGATAATATTTTGGGTACTGTAGCGTTAGTGAAAAATATATACAAACAAACTTGAGTAGTACTTGTTGCAGAACTTGGCTTAGGTTAATCCAATCCATAACAATGGAGCGAGCAGCTCTTCTTCGGTCTCTCTCCTGCTCTTCACTCGCCTGCAACAGATTCTACTTCCGCTCTTCTCACAAGCTCTCTAGGTCTTCCTTCTCTCGCGCTTCATCATCTTCTGCGTCAGTTGTTGCTGCTTCCAGACGTAATCAGCACCGTTTGATTGGAAACCTCACCAGACGCTCCCTGCTCCGCAGCCACAGAAGATTAAATGTCGCTTTGTCATCTTCTTCATTACACTTCAATAAACACTTCTCTTCCATTTCTCCACGCGCCGTCGCCTCTCCTCCAACACAGCCCTCTCCAGGTGCAAATTTCATTTTTGAATTTGCACTCTCTTTATTGGTGGTTGATTTTAACTTTTATTACTACTGTTTGTTTGAATACTGCTTAAATTTTTTTATCTTTCCAATTGTACTTGTTTAATTATTTGGAGATTTGTTTTAGAGTTCTTTCTAGTGTTTTTGTTGTATAGTGATGTTTAATTGAACTTGCTTTTATCATTATTTGAACTGAAAAAATTCCAAATTAGTTATTGTTGACTCTTGTTTAATAAGATACCAGAGCACATTTATACTTCATTAATGTCCTGTCATTTGTAAGTTCTTTATTTTTTCTTTGTTTTTTATTTTTCATGGTTTTTGGGGTGACAATGACCTATAAAATTTACAAAATTGGTGATTTAAGTGTTTGTAAATTCGCTTGCATGCACAAATTAATTTTTTGATGTGTATAAGGCAAGGGAAGGATTTTGTGCCAATAAAAATATTTACATAGTGTGTTAAAAGGGAGTTTTGATCATTTGATTGGTTTTGGTGGTGTAGATGTTGCTGAAGTCAGTAATGAGGTTGCGGAGAAGCTTGGATTCGAAAAGGTATCAGAACAGTTCATCGGAGAATGTAAATCAAAGGCCGTGCTTTTCAAACACAAGAAAACTGGTGCCGAGGTCATGTCTGTATCAAATGATGATGAGAACAAGGTCTTTGGCATCGTCCTTCGAACTCCTCCGTAAGTTTTTATATATGTACCACTTTCTCTAATTTATTGCATAGTTTATTTATCCACGTAGAGTGGAATTTTGTTAATGGGGATTGACTTAATTTGAATTGGGTACATCATTAGAGCTTAGTTTATAGCATATTTTATTGGCTGCCTTGTTTTACTAGAAATTTATCAAATAGCCTATGATTTTTTTTGGAAGTTAAACTCTGTATAATGGTGTTATTGTGAATTTTTGAGGAACATTAATTGTGCAGTGAATCAATTAATATTTAAAAGCTTAGTATACTAGTTAAGTTTATGATACTGTTTTATACTGTTTTCAGAGTACTGCATGAGATAGCATGACTATTTCTCTGAAACTGGGTATCCAGTACATATGCATTATGAAATTTCTAGTGCAAGCTGCTTTTAGTTTCTTTATTTAATTAGGCATAGCAAAATATCTTATCGTGTCCTTGCTTCTAATTGCCAATGCAGGAAAGATTCAACTGGGATTCCACACATATTGGAACACAGTGTGTTGTGTGGGTCAAGAAAGTATCCCTTAAAAGAACCATTTGTTGAATTATTGAAAGGGAGCTTGAATACTTTTCTGAATGCATTCACTTATCCTGATAGGACTTGTTACCCAGTTGCTTCCACAAATGCAAAGGTAGAATGAGTTAGATTATATAAGAAATGTAACTAAATTTGGGAAAATATCATTCCATTTTGAATTAAAACTACACTAATTTTATAATTTTTTTTTAACAGGATTTCTATAATCTGGTTGATGTCTACCTGGATGCTGTCTTCTTCCCTAAGTGTGTGGAGGACTTCCATACTTTTCAGCAGGAGGGTTGGCATTTTGAGCTAAACAATCCTTCAGATGACATCTCTTATAAAGGTTTCATTGTGATATTGCCTTACTTTTTTTTTCAAACAAAAACAATAAAACTTCATAAGACAAAAAACATGTACAAAGAAAATGAGGAATGCCAGCCCTATCTTACAAAAAGTGCCAAGGCCAGCAGCAAAAGAATAGACTAACCCCAAAAGACAGGCCTATCCAAAAAGCTCCCACAAAAAGAAGAAAGAAACCCTTTATCAGTTTACAGCCAATTAATGTTCACAAAGAAGAAAGGAACTTCCATTGTGATATTGCCTTGCTGAAATGTTCCTTTCATTATGACAAAACCCTTCTTTTTTTTCTTTTTTTTTTTTCTGGTGATGATTTATCCAACTCCTGACTACATAATTTTTACCCACCTTTTTATTATTCTTGACTGCAGGTGTTGTTTTTAACGAGATGAAAGGTGTCTATTCTCAGCCTGATAATATATTAGGCCGGGTCTCTCAACAGGCATGTTCTCCATTCTTGTCTAGTTAATGTTTTCACATTTTTCAAACTTTGCGACTATGCGGAACCTTTTCCTGATTTATATTACTTGGAAGTATCAATTATTCCCATCCCAATAATATGTTAAGTGGCCATAAATCCAGGTGCTAATAAAATTATTGGCTTATATGCAGTTATGTTACTTTCAATTTAATCATCGATATGCAATGGTGGGTTACCTACATAGTTGGCTTAAAGCTTATGCATAACACTAACTTTAAGCTAAACTTTATATTTAGGTTATAATTATAGCATACGACCATATGTTGAGCAAATATTAGCTGCAAATCTTATTTATATTTTTTCTCACTAAGCAGATGTCTTAGAAATTAATGCAATCTTGACTAAGTTGTTTTGAGCTAACTGGGTGCTGGTTATGCTAATTTTTGATTTTTACTGAAATACACGTGGTAATAGTTTCCGTGCTTGATTTCCACTTGGACCTTAAACTTATCTGGTGATGGTGTGATATGTGCCTAGAGGCAACTCGATGCAAGGATGCTTTCATCTAGTTCACTAACATTAGTTGTTTTGTGTAAATGCTTCTGATACAGCTCTCATGTTTGTTTCTATAACTTTGTTTTGCAACTTCTTCACAGGCTCTATTTCCTGACAACACCTATGGTGTTGATAGCGGTGGTGACCCTAAAGTTATTCCTAAGCTGACGTTTGAGGAATTTAAGGTTGGTTTCATACAACATGTTAATGTACTTGTTTTAGTATGTTGGTATCATGTGATTAAACTTTCAAATGATAATTGAGTAGGTGTTTTATCTTGGTGAAGACTATCACTTGCTGTTGTTGCACTTAAATAACTTGCTTTTCAGTTTACTTTTTATTTTGTCTTGAAATAAGGTGGTTCTGAATTGTTTCATTCAGTTTTTCCTCATTTAAATTTTCATTTAGTTAATGTTCTGAAGTTTTAATGTTTTCAGTTGCATAAATATATAGTCATGATAAGTATTTTTATGTGTATATATTACTGGTTCGAATAAGGTTTTACCGCCTAATTGTCTCCATGGGAACCCAAGAATAATACTATACTTTGTATGTACCGATGTGTTAGTTATTCTCGTTGATGTTAATTCATAATATTGTATCTTGTTTTCTGGAAAATTCACAGGAGTTCCACCGTAAATATTACCACCCCAGCAATGCCAGGATATGGTTCTATGGGGATGATGATCCAACTGAACGCCTACGCATCCTGAGTGGTAATGACTGATATCTCTACTGTTGAAGAACTAAGTACTAATTTTTTTTTTCCACCAATGGAGACCTCTTTGGAGTGTCCCCTCAAATAACGGGTGCTAATGTATGAATGTTAGTTGAAATTGACACCAGATTGACCTATGTGGAAACTAGAATCTCCTTCTCTAAATGTGTCGCTTCTAGTTGCTTTGATGCAACTAGTTCCATAAATAAATAATGATATTATAATTTATCTTGGTTATTGTATCTAGTAAACCATATATTTTATTCTTTTTACTAACCAGCTGGTAAAACTTTTGGCAGAAAACAGTCCCCTTTACCATTTCTTGGACCGATAGGCTTAAAAACTATGATATTTGGCAGACAATTTAAAACAAAACCAATGTTCTTTAAGCAATCTGTTTCCATAACTTCACTGTCTAAATATGTGCAAAAAGGTTTATATCTAGGGTTTAGTTTAATGATAAGTTATAAATTCAATTGATTATATAGAACATAGCATCTTATTCTGTTTCTCTATCACAGAGTATCTGGACATGTTTGATGCAAACTCAGCGGCCAGTGAATCAACAATTGAACCACAAAAACTATTTTCAGAGCCAGTTAGGATAGTTGAGAAATATCCTGCTGGTGAAGGTGGAGATATCAAAAAGAAGCACATGGTATGCCTCAATTGGTTGCTTTCTGATAAACCCTTAGACTTGGAAACTGAACTTACCCTAGGGTTTTTGGATCACCTTATGCTGGGAACTCCTGCTTCTCCCTTGAGGAAAACTTTACTGGAAAGTGGTCTTGGAGATGCCATTGTTGGTGGTGGGATTGATGATGACCTTCTTCAGCCTCAGTTTAGTATTGGATTGAAGAATGTTTCTGAAGATGATATTCAGAAGGTAGAAGAATTAATCATGAGTACACTGAAAAAATTAGCAGAGGAAGGTTTTGATTCAGATGCTGTGGAAGCATCCATGAATACTATTGAGTTCTCTCTCAGGGAAAATAACACTGGGTCATTTCCTCGTGGCTTATCACTGATGCTTCGATCCATGGTAAGATGTGCTTCTTTTGTTAGTTCTTTATAGATACTGCACACCATTTTTCTCTGGATTTTTCAGTGTCAATGCATGATTTGGTTTTTCTTTGATAGGGTAAATGGATATATGATATGGATCCTTTTGAGCCATTAAAATATGAGAAACCCTTGATGGCCCTGAAAGCAAGAATAGCAGAGGAAGGGGCTAAGGCTGTCTTCTCTCCTTTAATTGAGAAATTTATATTGAACAATCGACACCTTGTTACTGTAGAAATGCAGGTATTTATTGTCTTTAGCTCTCTTCCTGTGTGTATTTGGTGCTTTCCTTGCTGTTGTGAGATGCTAATCATCTTCTTGTACAATTACAGCCTGATACAGAGAAATCTTCACTTGATGAGGCGGCTGAGAAAGAATTTTTCACGAAATTTAAAGCAAGTATGACAGAAGAAGATCTGGCTGAGCTAGCCCGTGCAACACAGGAGCTACGATTGAAGCAAGAAACTCCCGACCCTCCTGAAGCTTTGAAATGTGTTCCAAGTCTATCTTTACAAGACATTCCTAAAGAACCTATATATGTTCCCACAGAGGTTATCATAATTCCTTCTGCTTTGGGTAGGAGTGTTTCATGTATTCCCTTTGAGTTGGAGGATTTAACTGAGGTTTTCTACATTTTACTGTAGGTTGGTAATATCAATGGTGTAAAAGTTCTGCAGCATGACCTTTTCACAAATGATGTACTTTATACAGAAGTTGTCTTTGATATGAGTCCGCTGAAACAAGAGCTTCTTCCTTTGGTACCGCTTTTCTGGTAAGATGTTGCCTTAAGTTGCTAATTGCCAATTTCTTGTTGTGCATACCCTGTTCTCTTCTTTTCATTGTTATTATTATTATTATTTAAACTGTCAAATTCTCCAAATTGTATTATTCTTACAAGAAATGTTTAGGTTGCTACCGAGGAAAAGTTATATATGCTGTGTTTGTGAAATGAAGTTATAGTCATTTTTTTATGCTTTATTTCTCCCCGTAAATAGGGTTGTATCATAAAAATTAATATGTAAAGTCTTATCACAAAAACCTACTGTGGATATCTTACCATTTCTTTCTCCCATCTTCCTTATATGCATTCATTCTCTAAATGATTTTTGTTTTAACCGCTTGGTGTGAGCTGCACTGTTTGGTTTTAGCCATTAATTTCCTCTTGGGTTTTATTTCTTGTTGGATATGGATAAATTATTTTGTCTCTTGCTGCCTCAACCCATGCATTTAATAATCTTTCTTACCATTATAGAGCCTTCATTATGATAAGTAGGTCCATCTCATACTTTGATCTTATCAATCTGAGTTGAATTGTCAACAATCACAGGCAGCATTAGCCTCTTCCAGAGTCTGACTGCCTTATGTTGTTTAACATTACCTGTTCTTATTATTATTATTTTTAATTTAATTTTCTTAAACCAACTATATCTTGTCAACTTTTCTTCACTTGCTTTAATATCATCTGGAGGATTGTATGTTTATTTCTGGAGCTTATTCATAGTTACCTGAGTAAGAAATGGCATCGTTAGCCTATCTCATTGGCATGAATTCGAGCTGATATCCTGTCAGAATCTTTTAGGTATTTAGATCTCACTGAGAAGAAGAGAAAACCACTTAATAGAACACATAGCATGCTAGCAGAAAAGTAGTAACGACAAACCATGTGCATTTAATGTGTTTCTTCTATAGTTCTACCAAGTTGACAGAGATTACATATTTTGACTTGTGTTATAAACTTGACAGTCAATCGTTGCTGGAGATGGGTACAAAAGACTTGACTTTTGTGCAACTTAATCAGTTAATAGGGAGGAAAACTGGAGGAATATCGGTTTATCCATTCACATCATCTGTACAAGGCAAAGCGGATCCTTGTTGTCATATGATTGTTAGAGGCAAGGCCATGGCAGGACGTGCTGAAGATCTATTTAACCTGGTAATTTCATTTTTTGAAAAAATTGTCAATGGATCTATTTTATCTATTTTTATTTCTTCAGTGTTTTGTATCCTGGATGCAGTATTAACAACACTTAAGAATCGTCTTTATAACTATATAACTATATTTATCATGTAGATACAACAATTACCCTTATGTTTTGCTAACTTAGCTTTAACCTTATAATGAGGGAACATCAGCAATTGAGTTCTAAAAGTTTTAGATACCTCTCATTGATGCTTTTCATAATGTTATTTCTCAATTACTTTCATTTATTTTATGGTTTATCAGAAACGGAGGAAGAATTGACTTACTGAAGCAACTCTCTTTTTGCTTTTGTAACCATGAAACTATTTCTTCTCTACGAAGATTGTTAATTGTGGTGTAAAACTTAATGATGTTGCTTCAGTTTTTCTTCTCTCCCCCTCTCCTCTTACACTGCCAAATTAAATTTGTAAGCATGTCGTTTGTTGATATAAATGAAACTGTGATACCTGGGCTGTTGTTTGATGTTATACCATTCAACATGTTATACCATGCAAGTTTTCCAATCACAGGTTAACTGTGTCCTTCAAGAAGTCCAGTTTACAGACCAGCAGCGTTTCAAGCAGTTTGTTTCCCAGAGCAAAGCAAGAATGGAGGTATATATTGTGATATTACAAAGTCATATTAGAAAACAAAAAATGCAACTCTTTTTTTATCGCAGACCTTGTATTTATTTTCAGAATCGATTGAGAGGCAGTGGTCATGGAATTGCAGCTGCAAGAATGGATGCAAAGTTAAATGTTGCGGGGTGGATTTCTGAACAAATGGGCGGTGTCAGGTTGGAATATTTGGATGGTTTTAAGTGATTTCTCCTATGACTATGAGCCAACCTTTACTTATAGTCTACAGTGTCATGTCTAATTCTCAATCTGAAAATTGTTAAATGATAAAAAATCAAGTATATCTAGGATTTGTTCTGTGCAGTTTAATAATGAACGACAGTTCCTTTTATTTTTTTTATTTATTAGAAAATTTCTTTTTATCTTGGTTAATTTCTAGAACCAAGCCACTTTAACATAACATTTCATGCCTAATTAATTTACTAATGTAAGTTGTATTTTTTATACTTTTAGCTACTTGGAATTCTTACAAACTCTTGAAGAGAAAGTTGATCAAGATTGGGCTGGGATTTCTTCATCTCTTGAGGAGATTCGCAAATCCTTGCTTTCTAGGGAAGGTTGCCTGGTAAATCTAACTGCTGATGGGAAAAATCTAATGAACTCGGAAAGGTTTGTTGGCAAATTTCTGGATATGCTTCCTAACAACTCTCTTGTTGAAAAAGCTAAATGGAATGCTCGACTTCTTCCTTTATCCAATGAAGCTATTGTAGTACCTACCCAGGTCCTAGTCTCTTTTCCTTTTCCTTTTACTTTTTTTTAAAAAAAAAAAAAAAAAATTCTTATATTTGGATAAGCGTATCTAAACATCTACCTTTTGCAGGTAAATTATGTTGGGAAAGCAGCCAACATTTATAGCACAGGTTACCAGCTCAATGGAAGTGCCTATGTAATATCAAAACACATTAGCAATGCATGGTTGTGGGATCGTGTCCGGGTTAGTGGTGGGGCATATGGAGGTTTCTGCGATTTTGACACTCATTCAGGTGCATTATCATTCTATATATATTGGCAAACAGTTTTCTGGTTGCTATTTGAACAATCTGACCTTTGGATCTCCTTATGTAGGTGTATTTTCCTTCTTATCTTATCGGGATCCCAACTTGCTAAAGACACTTGACATATATGATGGAACTGGGGATTACTTACGGCAACTGGAAATGGATGACGATGCGCTTACTAAAGCAATTATTGGGACCATTGGAGATGTAGATTCATATCAGCTGCCCGACGCCAAAGGTTATAGTAGGTATGTTAACTGCCAATTCTCTCTTTTTGTTAGTATGTGTGTCAGACTGTCACTCTTAATTTTTATATATTTTTTTCAATTTTATTTTATTAAAAACAAATCAATATCTGATACATGATCTTACTTTCCCTTCCAAAAATTGCTTAGTAGATTATAGGTTTTGTAAACTTATTATGTAAGTAGTGGTATTCCAAATCTATTGTGCGGAATTGATTCAATACGGGGAAGAGGTTTTTTTTTTTTTTGTTCATTCATCCCATCAGAAATCTCGGGTGGATTGCGAATGTACTCTTCTTATTGTTTTTGTCGCCATTAAATTAATGTCCTTTTCATGGGTTTCATTAGATATCATATTCATCCTTTCTTTATTATTTTTTCAGTTATTGTTTTTGTTGCCATTAAATTAATGTCCTTTTCATGGGTTTCATTAGATATCATATTCATCCTTTCTTTATTATTTTTTCAGTTTGTTACGCCATCTATTAGGAATTACGGAAGAGGAAAGGCAAAAGAGACGTGGAGAGATATTATCTACGAGGTAAAGATAATATTGTTATGTTCATTACCCATAATCATGGTAACACATTTGTTAGTTTAGACCTGCTATGGAGCTGCTGAGGTTTTCTATTAATAAAAATCGGAATCAAGAATTGACTAGGATTTGTAAGCACAATCTGACATCACATAACTCCCGTAACTCCCGTTTACAGATTAAATCATAAAAAACGAAATAGATCAAGTTTGGTCCTGCTTGTAACTATAGAATTATGTCATGTTATTATAATTACTTTTAGAACTCTCTACTTTCGATCGAGTACGTAGATCTATGAACCTTTTGAAGTAATATATGTAAAAATTTTCTTTTGTTCATTCCACAGTTTGAAAGACTTCAGGGAATTTGCTCATGCAATTGATGCTGCGGTTAAGGATAAAGGAGTTGCGGTTGCAGTTGCATCCCTGGACGATGTTGATGCTGCAAACAAGGAGCGATCTAACTTCTTTCAAGTCAAGAAAGCCCTCTAGATAGCCCGAAAAATTGCTTCAACAGAAAGTGTTTCTCTTACCTACCCGCCATATATTTTTTTTTCTCTACAGTCAGATTTTCAAAGGGTTTTTTCAAATTTTCATAGGAATCAATTACGAAATACTAGTGAATTAGAAATGTTTTTGCAGCATATGTACAATGTCAGGAACCTTAAATGAGGTTCAATGTGTTGTTAACATTATTAATACCCTTTTATTGTTTCTGAAATACTCCATTAGAAAACAGTGGAGTAGATTTGCTCCGTTGAAGGAGTAGATATGATCCTCCACCAACAGTGGAGATTTTTTTCTTTTTAATAATTTAATTATTTTGTAGAGCAAATTGCATTCAATCTCCCCGAGGTTTGGTTTATTGCATACAGAAACAACTTTATCAATTTTTGACACACATCGCCTATTGACTTTCTCTTACCTTTAAAAGACTAAAATACCCCTATCCCTAAATTAAATAAATATATGAGTAATTTCATTAAAGTCCTTACTGTTTGGTAAAATGTCACTTATTTAAACATCTTTATCATATTAGCAATTTAAGTCATTTATTTTTTCAAAATACATCACTTTAGTCTATTTGACCGAAATACTAAATACTAACTTTAATTATATGTATAAAAGTATAATTTTACCTTTGTCAAATGATTTATTGAGTTTTAAAAATAAATAATATTAAAATGGTTTATAAATATAAATTAACAACAAAAATTTATTTTATAAAAAAATATATTTAAAAACAGAAAAAAAAAAAAAAAAAAAAAAAAAAAAAAAAAAAAAAAAAAAAAACAATGGATGGATAATGGAAAATACAAAGTTGAAATAAATAATAAATTGAAAGTACGATTATGAATACTTTTTTATAAAAACTAATTTCTTTTTATATCCAATTTTGTCACCCAAATATATATATATATAAACTGCTTATTATCCATCCTTTTTTCAGTTTTTTTTTTTTTTTTTTTTTTTTTTTTTTTTTTTTTTTTTTGAAAAAATTGGATGGATAATGAAAAAACTAATGTGGATGGATAATGGGAAATATAGAAAAAAATTGTTTATTATAAAAAAATAAATTTTTTTGGCAACAAAATTGGATATATTTATTATAAAAAAATAAATTTTTTTTTTGTGATAAAATTGGATATAAAAAAAAAATATTCATAATCATACTTTCAATTTATTATTTATTTTAACTTTATATTTTCCATTATCTAGCCATTATTATTTTTTTTCTGTTTTTAAATACATTTAAAAAAAAAAAAAATTTTGTTAATTTACATTTATAAACCATTTTAATATTATTTATTTTTGAAACTCAATAAATTATTTGACAAGGGTAAAATTGTACTTTTATACATATAATTAGAGTTGACCGTTAGTATTTTGATCAAATGGACTAAAGTGATGTATTTTGAAAAAAAAAAAAAACAAGGGACTTAAGTTTCTAATATGATAAAAATGTTTAAATATGTGACATTTTGTCAAAAAGTATGAACTTTAATGAAATTACCAATTTATTAATTTAATTTAGGGATTGGGGGTATTTTAGTCTTTTAAAGGTAAGAGAAAGTCAACAGGTGGTGTGTATGTCGATTAATGATAAAGTTGTTGCTATGTGCAAGAGATCAAACCTCAGGAAGGTTGAGTGCAATTTACTCTATTTTGTAAAGAAATTAGTTATCGCTTTTTTCCTGTTTGTAAAGATATTTTTACCCCTCAAGCCGTTAAAAATTAACAGAGAATCCATGCAGGCAGAGGGATATTTGTGCAATCTAGAGCAAAATTTTCATATGCTATTAGGCAGAATGTCGGGGTATTTGTGTAATTTGCCCTTCAATGTTTTGGGTTTGGGGACCATGCCCATGGCTTCCTCAGTGCTAACCCTTCTTCTTAGCTTACCCACACCATTATGTGCCCATGTCCTCATAACTCTTAAACTACTAATAGTTGAAACAAATTACAAAATTATTTCAATTTTGATATGTTTTAGCAAGACGGATTTTTTTAACCAAAACAAAAGTCTGATAGAAAAATTTACTAGATTTTGTAAATTTAAGAATATGGCTGATGGCATGATTTGTTAGATATCTAATTAAGGGAAAAATCTTGGGTGCAGCAGGATGCATCATGTATCTCCCGTTAAAATTTTGTCATGTTGGCTGATGACATTTTTTTGGGGTCTGAGATTGCCATCCATATATATATATATATATATATATGATTTAAACACTCATAATTTTATAAGTACACCTAAATCTAAAATTTGAAAATTAAACCATTACCATAAGCAACCCAATCTAATACCAATATTACCCTTACTAAAATTAATTTACTTATTTTCAAACGTTCTATTTGTAAATACTTCTAAATATATATATATATATATTGAGAAATAAATCCTCCTGAACATGAATACACCCAATTTAATCCATACATTATCATGTTAGTTGAAAAGGCATAAACATCAATTATATTTCTTTTCGAATATAAAGGGGAATTAATTGTTTTTTGTTGAGACTTGAGATATATCTAAACACAGTTTGCATGATAAACTGCATAGTTTCTTGAACAAACAAGGCATTCATAGCCACCTCGATTTAAAATCAGCAAACAGAAAGAAAAATAATAATAATAAAAAAAAAATAAAAAAAAAGTGTTGAATTAATTGTAATAAGAGTAGGAGGCCCATGCCATCGTGAATCTCATAGTCCTCTTGAGAGTTGAGAGTGATGTGGTCTTTGTAAATGGTGTATCAATTCTGGATTCTGATCTTATTAGCAGGGGTCTTTGTTTGAGCATCTGAATATTTTCGGAGATTCATTCTTAGAATTAGGGTTTAATTATTAGAATTTTTTTTACTTGTAATTATCTCATAAGCTTTCTTTTCTGGAAAAAAAAAAAAAAAGGTTAAAAAGATAAGATGGGTGTGATTGAATTGGGTTTTTCTACCTTACTGTTAACAGCAAGATTACTGGTTAGTTATATGAGAGAGAGTTGGTTACTTTTATTTTAATTTTTTTCTTAATTTTTATGTACCCTTGGATTGAAATCTAAAGATTTAAATTGACCCAGTAACCTTACTGTTAACAGCAACTTATCCAAATCTGAATGAATTTTAATTAACATTATTTGTAATTGTTGGTCATTATATGTATAGATATTTTTGTATTATATGGATCCGTGATATTAGCTCTCGAGACAGAAGATGCTTCAGTGCTTCACGTAAGACATGTGCTTCCGACATGGTGGAGAGGAGTGACCTCGATGAAGTGACTATCCTAGCATTGACAGATGGATGATCGCTTGAGGGGAGGCTCGGACCATGAAGATAATGATAATGGTCATTTGTTCGAAAGGGAGGATTGTTGGGTGTGTGACCAAAGTCACAAATTGGCTAGATATGAGGATGATCGTGAGCATATAAGTATGGACACTACCTCCATTGGTATGATGTCTTTTGGGTAGTGTCCCAAGAGCAAATCTGTGCATGCTTAATAAATAACAATATTCCATTTTTTTTTTTCATTTGATCATCATATCACTCAACAAGTCATATGTATATATGGTTTTCATGATCTGAATTTTAATTTTATGATTCTGCTGCTGCTTGCTTTTCATAACTTGTAAAAATGTTAATAATTAATGCAATTAATATATTTATGTAGTTCAAGAAGAAGATTGTACATATATATATATCCACATTCGTTTTTGTTTCTTATATATTATCCCTCTAACTTAGGACCACAAATATAGACCATTTACAACCATTCGAAATTTTGTCTCTTCTTATCCCTCTTAACTTAGGACCACAAATGTAAACCCTTTACAACCATTCGAATTCTTCATGTAATTGGTTCAGTTTCTAGGGTATTATAATCCTTTAACATCATTCTTTTCATGTTGAGTTTTTGTGCGTAGAATCTGAAATAAATGTGTTGAACACTCGACTATTAATTTCCTCCAATATTTCAATTAAAATGCTAATATATCATAATATTAATTTCGTCTTCCCAAAATATATTTTTACATGAAGAAAACTTGTATATATGATGCTTGAATTCATCAAACTGTTGTGTATAGCTGCAACCAGACACATCATACTTATCATATTGCCTTCGCATGTGAAAGTAGTACAAAATTCTTAGTCAATCCACTGATAGAATTACAAGGTCTCCATAGTCCAAAATAGTTAATATTGGACCAATTTTGAAAAAGTTTTGGATATTTTAATGTCATTTTTCGAATATATGTAGGTACTTTTATGTAAAAAAGAATTTTAAGACATACAAAAATTGAATTAAACTTTGGTTAAATTGCACAAATATATCTCAACATTTAATAAAATTGCACAACAACCCTTGCCATTAGTAGTCCATTAGAAGTTAACAATTTAAGGTTAAAAGAACTTTTTACCCAAAATCTTCATTAACTATTTATATAATACTAACTATTTTTTTAGAAAAAAAAAATGGATCGAGGAGATACGTTCACCTCCACCATTATATGATCTCCTGTAAAGAATTTTTTATTTTTTATTTATTTTTAAATGATTGAATGAACTTCGATAAATTTTGTATTTGTTGACAGGCTGAATTAACTTTGATAAAACCGGACTTGCATTTAGAATATATAAAACTTGACATAAGTATAAGTTAAGGTGGTTCAATGGTAAGCCTTCTCGTAATCACATCAATGGGATTATAGATTCAAGTTATGTCCATCTTTTTTAATATTTAGATTTGTAATAATTTTAAAAAGAAATACAAAAGTTAATAATAATACTAATAATAATGCCCCAAAACTTTCTTGCATTTAGAATATATAGAACTTGATTAGACACATTGTTGGAATGGAGGTACACTGACTATATGTTTGTTTTAGCCAAGGATGTACCCAGGATTTTTGAGTAGGGTAGGTTAAAATAAAATTATATATAGAGAGTATAATGGACATGCCCACCCTGCTTCAAGACATTACATGTAGAACTTAATCAACTCTCACCCAATAACTGATTTTTTTTTTCCTCAAAGTATGAAAGTATATATATATATATATATTTTTTTTAACTTTGATATATATTTGATTGATATAAAACTTATAAAACCCTGGTTCACGACATTACATAGAGAAATTTATCATCTCTCACCCAATAATTGATTATTATTTTTTTCTCAAAATATGAAAGTATTGTTTTTTTTTTTTTTTTTACTTTGATATATATTTGATTGATATTGTAAGCTAAAATTATCAAACAATTTAATAAAGGAGGCTTTATAAATTATAATATAATACTATAAATAATAAATTGTAGTCGGAAAATAAATTTATAAAAAAAATAACAAAACATTAACTTAAAATTATGAATAACGCCCTAAAAAATATATCTAAATTGAAGAAGCAAATATGAAATTTTTTTATATTTAATTTTGAAAATGAGAATTTTGAGGAATGAATATAATTATTAATTCGGAGAGAAAATAGGGATCGGGGACATGAGAGCTAGAGAGGGATAGATGGGAAGAGAGAGAGAGGACAGATGGGACGCGAGAGAGAGAGAGAGAGAGAGAGAGAGAGAGGGAGAGAGAATCGATGATTTGATGGTGAGATAATGAGGTGAGAGGTGAAATTTTGAGGTCACAAGGATTTGTGTTCGGATTTGGGAGAAGAGTATTATTTATTATATAAAACAAAATTACAAAAGACTAACTCGGCTAGCCAACCATTAAGGTCTGCCCCTAGGTGTTGCAAAGGAGAAATCTCTCTCTAAAAGGAAGAGAACGATCTCCTCCGCGAGAGAGGTCGACTTTCTCATTTTGGAAGAGATCGTCCGAGTGTCCGACTATATCCTCTATGACGGGAGGAGATCCGACCTCCACCGTCGGTAGAGTTTCTAAATTTTTTATTTTTAATTATTCACACATTTCTAAGTAAAGGTAATTTGGATTTTTTAAATATCATGAACAATTTTATCTTTTTAAAATTCAATGGTTAATTTTAATAATGTTAACTAACGACGGTGAACGTTTATGTTAATTTCATACATTTAATTAAAATCCTGCCAGACTCAAAAAAATCAAAATATGTTAGTCGACCGAAATCAGTTCATATATCCATACAAGAGTACTGAATGAAAATTGTTGTCTTTCTTACCTTATCCAGTTATCCACCATTGTTACTTCACACTTCACAGCTCAATTTGTATGTTGAACTCATTCTCTCTCTCTCTCTATATATATCCGTTTTAACGTTTAAGTGAATTAATTTTTACATGTCATATATGGACAATCGTACTAATTATATAATATCTTTGGTTGCAAACATAAAGTAGGAAAAAAAAAAGTACCAAAACCTTAGCTTGTCATGCCAGCTTCTTTGGCTCGTGAAAAGGGGACAATTGGAGACTTTTGAGGAGAATAGGAACATAAAAAATTAGGATAATATATATATTTTTTAAATTATTACAAGGACTATTATATTAGGACTATCGAAACTGTCGAGATAAAACAATATATGTGTAGTCCAGATGTCTTCTTCAATAACAGCAGATAACTACTCTTATAATCTGGGAAGAAAACTCCCCATATATGTTTGTAAAATACACACCCCTCACTATTTATGTGGAAGAGAGGTGTACTATCAACTTTACTAAGAGGTGGTATGTAAAATTAGGATAAATTGAAACATCAAAAATGACAAGTTTCATGTTGGTCATTTTCTTCTGGTACTTTTCAATAGGTGTTGATTGTAACATTTTCACAATTTACAACATTAAGTTACATTATACATTTTTTTTACTGTCAACGTTTATAAGCTGTAGTCACTCAAATTTATAATAATTTAATGAAAAAAAAAAAAAAAAAAGAGACAATACAACCACACATGACTGTGGTAACAACCTATCTTCTTTTTTCTTTTTATATAATTTAATGTTCTAGAATTCTAGGGTGGAGGTTGACAAAAATTTGTTGTGAAAAAAGGAAGCCATGATATGTTAGATTCACTTAATGTGGTTTGGTGGTAAAAAAAAGTTTATTTAGTTAGAATCGTAAGATCAAATTATATATATAGCAAGAACTAATTAATTAATTTTCATGAAAAGCCATTATTTTAACCCTAAGAGATCAACAACAGATTATTAACATAAAAATCAATAACCTTGAATGAATCAAAAGTAACAAGAAATTTTAGGAGGTATTTTTTAAGGGTAGTGTTAGGAGTAATCAGGCGGTAATGGCTTACCACTTTGACTTTGAAGTTGTAAGTTCAATTCCTCATGATGACAATTAAATCAGAGGTGGTGGTCGGATGGCGGGAATAATTTTCATAATTCAAATGGTTAACAATTATTTTATTTCTATAAAAATATATATATATATAGGTTAATTAGTAAACTCTTAGAGGGCAGAGACTAACACCGCCTTTATTTAAGAAAAAAAAGAAGAAAAAAAAATTAAAGAAACAACATTCTATTCCCCACCACCACTCTCTCATCACTCAAATCATAATCTCTCGATCTGCTATAAAATTAAGATGCACCAGATCCAATGCATGTTAACTTAGGAGACCACCACGCACCACACCACGTGCAAACCACCAATAAGGCCTATGCCTTTTTCTTTTCTTTTCTATTTTTCTCTTTATGTCATTTTCATCAACTATCATCTATACTAATTTAATCATAATTGGATCTAAAATCATTTTGACAACTATGAGATTATCAAAGATCGGTTCAATTGCTGCACATATCAAGTATTATATATACAATTTAGAAATATACTCTCCTTAATCCTTATATCGAAGAGAAAACTCCTCCTGAGTTTCGAATTTTCTATTATTAATATATAAGGAAAACAATACACTGCGTAATCTGAAAAAAGATATACAATTTAATAATTCATTTACCGATCAAAAACTTCTTATATGATAAGAGAAATTTTTTACTTTTATTTTATCAAATCTAATAATGGTCACATACCTTTGATGGATAAATGTTGAAATTAACATAAACTCATTTTAATTAAGAAGCATTTAATGATATTATATTCCTTTCCCCTTTTGTAATATCAGTTATCTTTTTCATATTGTGCACCAGAAACTCAGAAAGATAGAAGAAGAAAGAACGTTTCATCATCACATGGATCGATGAGATGGCTTTGTTGGATTTTGACACGTGTCTATCATGATAATTATGTGCATATGTATGTACTGTATATCATTATATGTATCTGTTTATTTTTGTTTTTGCCACCACCTTTGCTATCTCTGCTCGGTGATTGTGATCTTCATATAACGAATATTTTTTTTTTTTGTGTGTGGTACTGTGGTGTGCATGCACCAGTAGTCCAGTACCACCACCACCACCACCCTTTTGTGACTAGCTGTTAGTTGCATTTACTTTCTAACGCTGATGGCTTGTACTTGTAATTAGTTGTATCCTGCAAAGTTGGCGCTTTCATGCTTCAAAAATTCCTCCTACTTTCTCTTGGGAAAAATACTTCAAACAATAAGTTTGGGCTTATACGACAAATATAAGTACATAATTTGATTAGAATAAACATATACATAAACGCTCGTCATTTCGTTTTATAGTATTAAAATTAACTCTCCTAAAAAATATGGACCGTTTTACTAGAGAATTATTATTGTAATAATTTATTTCACTTTTTATTACCACTTAGAATTTCACTTCCAAAGCATGAATATTAGAAAGAAAAGTTAAAGACATTTTAGCCATGGAATTCTGTTTTGGAAATTCAAGTCCATTACAAATTTGATCAACTTTTGACACGAAGTAATGATTACTTTTTCTTTTGAAATGAGAAATGACGGTCCCACAAAGTTACAGTCCACACCACACAAGACGCCCCTGACCTGACCCCTCCAGCATTTGTAATGATTTTGCCTAACAGAATCTTATCCTCACTTTTTCAAACGAATATTCCAAAATTAGCCTCCTCAACTAACAAAAAGAAATATGGTAGCTGGAGATCAAATTAAAGTGCCAGTAGGCAGTAACAAACTTGGAAAAAAAAACTACAGTCTCTCACCACAAGGTCCACAACCAACCAAAATAAGCAAACAAAAAACTCCTTTCAAATATAAACAAATTAAAACACCCCCATATATATATATATATAAACCTCCTCCTCATCATCATCACCATCACCATCACCATCACCATCATCATCATCAATTAATGCCCACATATTCCTTTCTCTTCTCATCGAGAAGATATCACGTACCCAACCATTGAAAATGTGATTAATACATACCCGATTAATATATACCTATACATTTTTCGTTAAATATATATAATCTCCCATGGCCGGGTACACTAGATAAAAAGATTTTATATCCTTCTCTAATTTTCTGACCCCAAACAAACAAAAACATAAGAATTACTGTAACACAGATATAATAAAATATTGGAACTTAAATTTAACATATCATTTTTTTTATAAAAACGTGAACAGAATAAGAAGCTTCTCTGGATGTTAGTAGTAGTAGTAGTACTAATAAGCCCTAAGCTAGTAGCTTCTTTTTACTTGTTACACATATAAAGATAGAGAGATATAGAGAAAAGCTGTATGTACAAAGCATAAACCAAAATGTAACAAATAAACAAAAAAACGATCTCCTCCGTCTGTGACTGTGACACATAACTTGTATACTACCCATGTGTGAAGTTAGCTTTATCTCTCTCACTTAATTTTTCCATTTTTTTTTTTTAGATTAATTAATTTCTAATTATGCTTTAAACGAACCCACTGGTAGCGACCTTCAAGCGCAACATCCTTCACAATATCGTAGTTGTACCTGAGAAGGAGAATAAAAGTTTGTTAGTCAGTTAGATTATATATATTCGGTCTGTTAAAATGCGCACATTGAGTGTCACTGCTTATCCTGCGCACACATGAACAAAATAGTTGGGAGTCTAAGTTTTCACTACTCACTTCTCGGCGAATCGTTTTTGCTCATTCTTCTCTGCCTTGGAGAAGAAGTCGTCGATCTCCGCCGACGTCGGCATCTTCGTCCCTTCAGGTGAGATTCTCCGGCGAGAGCCCGTTGGCTGATTCTTCGGTGTCGAGTGATCCATTGATGATATCTCCTCTGAGTCACCGCAAATCTCGCTTGACGGACTTGTTTCCCTGCTAATGAACACAAAAACGAGGTTTATAATGAAAGAAAATGAAACTGAAAAGGAAAAAACGACTGTTCAGTTCAAAGGTCATAGTCGATCGTTTTAGACTTTAAAGGTCATAAATGGAAATAATTATGAACCTGAATTTTTTGTTGTTGTTGCATGTTGAAACTTCGGTTTCAAAACTCGCGACCTGCAAGTAAATCACATTGAATAACTTTAAAATTTAAATAAATGCGAAATTTATGACTCCAAACCTAGAAAAATAATAAAAGCATGAGAAACGGCAAATTTCAGGAATACAAATAACAAACTATTGTTCGATTTTTTTTAAAAAAAAAATTTTAATTTTTTTTTTTTTGTCAAAATTATAAAATGGAAGTTTTAAAATCGGACCTCTAGATCTGCAAATATCAAGCTGTGCTTCACAATTTCAAGAGAGCCATTGCTGAAGCAGCGAGAAGCTGAGAACTCGTCGGAGAAGACGCCAGACGACGACGTCATCTTCTTGTGAGTCGAAACCACGACGACGTCGTTTGTAGTAGTTGAAGGTTTCGATTCCTTGTGTTGTTGACTAGTACTAAACTTTGTTCGCTTCGGTGACAAGTTTGTGCTTGAAGCTTCTTCTTCCATCTCCAAAGCTCCTGCAATTCGCTTACTCTTCTTTGTACAATCTCCCATCACTCTCTCTATTTTTTGTTATTTTTTTCTTTTTTTTCTTTATCGATTGTGAAGTTTTTGACTTTAGTGACAGAAAGAGAGAGAATGGTTAAAAACTTAAAAATGGAGGATTTTGAGGATGGGGATGGCGTAATAGCCGTTGATTAAATAAACGGTTGAGATTTGATTGTAGATGGGATGCGTTTGTTATGGACTTGTGGTCCCCACATCTCTACTCCGTTAACGCCAGAAGCGCTTTGATTAACGATTAAACAAGCCAAAACGCACCACTTTGGAATCGTTTTGACTGGGTCTTTGCTTTCCTTACCACCGCCTCTGTAATTAATACGCCACCGTTTTTAGGTCCAGCGTGGCCGTGAGTCCGTTCTGGTGAAACTATAAAAGGTTCCAATAACTACCTTTATTTGTTTGTATATATTATTATTAAGTCAGTTGCAGTTAGTTACTTTGGGAAATGGGCTCATATTTGGCAATATATTTTATACCTACTTCTCTCTAGTCACGACACGACCGATTGATTTTTATTTCATTCAAATTTAATTATCTTTAGAGTTGTATTGATGAAATCAATCTGGCTAAAGATCCGATGAGACCTACCCAAATGATCGACATAATTGTTAGCAATCTCATCAATCAATGTGACCAATCCATCGGGTCAAGAGTCTTACGAGATCTAGCAAGATCATCCACTTCACGTAAAATTATCTAGATCATCGAATGAGACCTATTTGGGTTCGGTCAAGTCTAATAAGATATAGGAGATATCAATTAACACTTTTGCATTTTAATAAGTATAAAACTCTTACCCGGGTTATTATAGAGATATGGGGAGATGTATAATCACTTTGCTAAGAGTGAATGTGATGGTTTGGATCGAAAATTTGTATTAATTATTTAATTAAATGTAATTCAAATGATCTCTAAGACACCATTATAAGAATTATTATTAGCTACAGATTTACTGATTTTTCCAATAAAAACTTAAAATTATAAAGCCAAAACATTCGGTAGTGTATGTCCATTCTACATGTATATGTTGAGAGTTTCCTTTCCGATGTTGTGTGAAAGTGGATATCTCTCAATTGCAAGAGTAGATATTCAGGTCAACGTATATAGTGCTTGATTTTGACTATCATTTTTATTTTTTTATTTTTTTTAAGTTAAAAATTAATAAACACCCAAAACCAAGGAAGCACGGATACGGATACGGATACGGGATACGGATACGGCACGATACGGGGATACGGTAAATCTCTAAAAACTAGGATACGGATACGGATACGGCAGGATACGTCAATTAAAATAATATATATTTATATTTTTTAAAAATAAGAATATATAAAAAGATATTTGATAATTCATTTAAAAATCAAAACATATTCATATCCAATCATCCAAATAAAACATGTCACATAACAACCTAAGCCATAACAATTTAACATATTACAATATCCAAATTAAGTCGTAACATATTACAAAATTGAAAATCCAAATAAAACATACATTACATAAGTTGTAGTATATTACAAAATCCAAATAATACATAAAATAAACTCATAAAATAGCTACTAAATTCCTAATTAACTTCATTATCATTATTCACATTGTTAAAGTATCTAAATAATTCGGCATCTAACTCTGGTTCATCAAGTGAAAGGTTTGTAATCTCAAGTATCATGTTATTCTCCATGTTAATGGAAATTAAGCCAAAATTTCTTTACAGTTTCATTTTAACCCCTAAAATTTTGAAATTATAATTTAACCCCGTTTTCTACTAAAATAATTATAATATTGCCCCAAACGTATCCTCGAAGTATCTCCCAATTATCCTCCAAGTATCCCTCAAGTATCCTCTAAGTATCCTCCAGTCAAACTTGTGAAAAAGTCAACGGATACGCCATTTGGTGTATCGGATACGTATCCTGAAGTATTCGGGAAGTATCGGAACTGGATACGAGTTCAATACGAGTTACCTCCACCAAATGAAGTATCCGTGCTTCCTAGCCCAAAACTTCCCATACCCCTTTTTTTTTTTGGACTCATTACCATTCATCTGACTTCCATATTTGGGTTGCCAATATGTGAGGAAACAAATAAGTGAATAACAATTGGGAGGGCCACTAAGCGATAAAGCAAATATCATAATCAACAAACGAGTGGGAGTAAAGTGATGTACCTTCTATTCATCTACTCAGTACGTATATGGCATTTATATTGATAAGAACAAAAGTAGGAACATAAATTGTAGAGGTATACCGTATACACACTCATATTCACACGCTCCAAACGTTACCTATTTATTTATTTATTTTAATCTAACATCAAACCCATAAAAATACTTTTGAAACTTGTCGAGATCAAACACTATATTAATTTACGATTCGGATATATATATTTTTACAATTGGGAGATACCTACTCTCACGATTTCGAGAGAAAACTTCTTAAACATACTTGTAAAATATGTATAGTAAAACTCGAACCGTCCTGTGTTAACGTGGAAGAAGTGTTAGCACACCACTTGATTTAAGAAGGGGCTCGTAGATTATAACCTACTTAACTTGCTTTTCTTTAAGTGTTACCAAACTGAGCAATGCAGATATCAAATATTACTAATCAATTCCTATAAAGGGGAATATCTACTCACATAACATCAGAAATAAAACTCTTCATACATATTTGTAAATTACGTATGGTGTGATTCGAACGCTAACCACTGATGTTGAACGAAGACGATGTATACTACAATTTACTTCTGTAATATGGTTCGAGTATCACCGATACATATCATTCTGGCCTTGCTTGTTTAAATGACCGTACACTTGTAAAATGATTGTTCTATAAATCATGCGTTATAAATTTATAATTACTAATAATTAACTATCGTTATCGTTATTGTTTGACGACAATATGATTTTGTTTTTCTTAAGATTGTAAGGCATTACGATAACATTGTCCACTTATGATAATTTATGCACTCATAGTTACTAAAAGAAAATTATGAATATGGAATTGCACCCACATCAATTTTGATGCAAACAATTATTATTAAAAAAATACAATAAAATAAAAATCAATCAAATCCATCCATATTATTGCTGGTTCAAAATTGAAGAGATATTGACATGAAAATTTAACTGAGATTTTCTCCTTATAATTAAATTTTATCTTTTCACACTCCTTTATTTAAATACATATCATTCTAATAACTTAAATTTTAAAGACACTTCATTTTGTTTCATAATTATCCTTTTATCTTTCAACATTTTTTTAAAAACATAAAATTCTAATTTATTTTTTATATAAAATCATTTTTGTTTTAAAATTATATATTTTTTCCATTGAATACCGGAATTGACAAGTTTTTTTTTTTTAATTGTTTTTCCAAAAAATAAAATAAAATATTAAGAGTTTAATTTAAAAAAATATGCAAAAATAAACAACGGGTGCAAACCTTGTGCATCTTATGTCAGCAAATAAACATTTTAGCCAGATGATATTGCATATGACTAAACTTATTAGTAATCTTAATTAGGATAAAATTGTCATATAATAATAAATAAAAAATTAAAATAGTTTGTAGAAAGATATTTAGTGTTTGTTTGGTTGAGCTTTTTACTGCTTCAAAAGGTCTATAAACAACTACATTTTTTTTTTTTTTTCAAAAACTATGTTTCTAATAGATCTATTGGTAGATCTTTTACCAATATAGATTTTTCAAAAACCCAACCAAACAAGGATCGGGATCTTCTCATTGGTCCTTGTTTTTCCTTAGCCTTTTTTTCAAATGTAATTAAAATACCAAGTTGTATGAGAGAGAAAAAGTGATTAAATCTCAACCATGTGATTTTGCTTAGGTGTCATTAGATTATGAAAAGTGAAGGAAAAACAAGACAAGGAGAGGATTCTGATTTCTGATCCACCAAACAAACTCTTAATAGATTTCAGTAGCATCAGTCAATTTAATAGACAAATAACTCGAGAAAAAAATGATGCTTATATATAAATCATAAATGTGAGCACGGGTTTATATATACTGTCTATGTGGAGCTACCCTCGTAACACATAACTCATAACTCGTACTTATATAGTTAATATTTTCTGTACAATGTACGTACGTACAATTCTTAAAAATTAATCAAATGGTACTATGGTAGTTACAACTATCAACTTAAAAACTGTTGTTTGTTATTATTTTTTTAGGTTTTATCGCATGCAAGTCACGAGAGAAGAGACTGCTAAAGTACTACATATATTTTTTTTTTTTTTTTTTTTTTTGAAATATAAAGTACTACATATATATCTGTACAAACGTAGGTGAAGTTTAAATATGTATACTCTATAAATTAAATAGAAAAAAACGTAGGTGAAGTTTAAATATGTATACTCTATAAATTAAATAGAAAGGAATTACAATTTGAGAGAGAGAGAGAATTCTTATTTATTAATAATCTAATTTATTAAATTAAGAGTCATATTGATATTTAAGTCCTTTTTCCCTTTTCCACACCGTATATTATTAACATTAATTGTCAAAAACTAACTACTCTTCAAGAGAGATCTTTGTTAGTTTTTTGTACCTCAATTTTTATTTTTTATTTTTTTTAAGTATTACAAAAATTATTATAATAGGACTGTCGGGACCTACCGAAATCAAACAATACATGTGCGGTCAGAATAACTACTCCTACAATCCATGAAGAAAAACTCTCCATACATGCTTATAAAATGTACATGGTGGGATTTGAACCCCTCACCACTTATGTGGAAGGGAGGTGTACTACCAACTTTGTTAAGAGATTATGCATAATTTCTTCTTTTTAAAAACACATCTATGAAAATATACAAAAATTATTCTTTTATGCGTTATAATTATCAGGCTTATTATTGAATATTGATGCTAAGATGGTATACTATATACAATCTAGTTGCTTGTGTTTCAATATATATATATATATATATATTATTGTTGCTTGTTTATTTAAAATGACAAATGGATATTTCTTGTATTTTCAAGATGTAATAATGTGTAATGTGTTTGATAGTATAATTTGGTCTTAATAAAATTTTAGTAGAATTATAAGAGGGAGATACAAATTTAGGAATTAGGAGATACGATTTAAACTCAAAATTTAATTGAATTAGGAGATAGGCCTGGCCCCGCCTATCTCCCTAACAGGCCGAGCCTGCCCCTAGCCCATTAAGCAAAACGGGCAGGTTGGACTGTTTTGCCAGCACTAATAATTATAAGGAGGAAATGGTGAGAAATGTCACCTTTTTGACCGGTTTTGGTAAGAAAGTCACCACTTTAATAACTTAAGTTTAAAAGGCACCTATTATGGTGAACGGACAAAAATGCCCTTACTTTACACATTCTCTTTCTTACTTTGAAGTTTTCTGAGATTTTATTATTTCATCTTCCTCTATAACAGACCTCCAATGAAGGTTAAACATCATGACATTATCAATGCATCTTCATTGGATAATTAGTTTTGTGGCACTGCGCAGACGCATTCGGGGGTCATCGCGGTGGTCGAGCTGCCCGGTCAGCTCGCGGGGGTGCAGGGGGCAGCGCCCCCAGAGCTTTTTTTTTCAATTTAAAACCTTAAGCTGGGTTCCTTTTCATTTGTTCTCCGAGTCTTTTGTAAAATGTTACCCGAGCCTTTTGAAGGAAAACTTGGATTAGAATCTGAGCATTTTCGTGCGTTTTCGAGCCTTTTCATACACTCCCCGTGACTTTTCATACACTGGTCGAGCCTTTTTGTTCGAGCCTTTTCATACACTTCCCGTGACTTTTTATACACTTCCCGTGCCTTTTCATACACTTCCCGTGACTTTTCATACATTTCCCGTGACTTTTCATAATACACTTCCCGTGACTTTTCATACACTCCCCGTGACTTTTCATAATACACTTCCCGTGACTTTTCATACACTCCCCGTGACTTTTAATACACTTCCCGTGACTTTTCATACAATTTCCGTGACTTTTCATACACTTCCCGTGACTTTTCATACACTTCCCGTGACTTTTCATAATACACTTCACGTGACTTTTAATACACTCCCCGTGACTTTTAGTACACTTCCCATGACTTTTCATACACTTCCCGTGACTTTTAATACCCTTTCCGTGACTTTTTATACACTGGTCGAGCCTTTTTGTTCGACCCTTTTCATGAACGTATATGTATTTTTTCTGTGAATTATTGTTGAAAAGGCTCGAAAAGTGTATGAAAAGGCTCGGCAACCCAGATCTTCACGGTCTTGCATATTTTGGTCGACTTCAGGACTGTAGTGTCACTGCCGGTGAGTTCGCCGTGAGATTTTCAACCGGATTCTTGCACCTGATGCTTTCTCTCTCCATTGTTCTCTCTCACACAACTTTTTTCTCTCTACGTTTCAAAAGACACAAACTGACAAATATAAGGGTATTTTTGTCTGATCACCTAAATAGGTGCCTTTTAAACTTGAATTAGTAAAGTGGTGATATTCTTACAAAGTCAGGCCCAAATAGTGACAAAAAAATTTTGAACCCTAATTATAAGAGGGAGATACAAATTTAAGAATTAGGAGATACGATTTAAACTCAAAATTTAATTGATGCGATAATAAAATTACCGTTAGATCAAATTAGCCATTGTTGGAGCATATAATTTGATTAGTACTAAGAAAATGCATAATATGATTATTATTTTTATATATATTTTTTTTTTGTATTTTTTAAAGTTCTTTCTTACAAGAGAAGTGCCAATAATTATAATCCATTCTCATGTTTTTCAGTTCCTAACTTCCAATTAACCAAATAAATAATACATTTGAAAAAATAAAAAAATAAAAAAATTCAAAAGATCCAAAAATTCATTTCTTTATTTATATATATCCGAATATTACTATGTTGAATGAACGTCTTTCCCACAAAGTCAAGTATAATAAATTTGTAGTTCTAGTTGTGAATTGGTTAAAAGAAGAGTTGTAGTATTTCTTTACGGATTAGGATGATTGACCTCAATAGATCTAATGACATTTATAATTAATGACTGAGATTTATTTTTTTTTTATTTTTTTTCACCCTCTTATTTTTAAATACAATATATTATTTAATTATTTAAAGTCATTACAAAAATAAACACATCTGAGGATCCGAATTCATTCTTTTACGTGACTAATGGCAAGGTAATATGATCTGCATGATGTGGGTGGTTGTCCTGTACAGCTGTACACATATGTATACAACACGGTTTCGCTATGAATTTAAGCAACAATACAAGCACTCTGTATTTGTTTTATTTGGAAAGGATGAAGTATACAAGCATTTCTTGTTACCATTTCAAAAAATGAAATTTTATTGTGTTACTTTTATTTTATGCCCTTTTTAATTAATTTTCAATTAAACAATTGATGAAATATTGGAGGAAATTAACAGTTTAGTGTTGTATTAGTAGGATAGTTTGGCCATTTCGTTTCACCGGTATGATTTTATTGACTCTATCTCTATTTTATATGTACGCAAGTGGTCGATTTTGTCAATCAGATGCACGGGGGTGATCAAGCTTTGTAATGGTGAGGAAAGGTCTAGTAGCTTATCATGCTGTCCGATTTGCAGTTTTTCTTGTAGATTCTTCCTAAATTTTGTTTCTTAGATGAATTAATATACTTTTTGTATCAAAAAAAAAAAAAAAAAGTCTGTGCTTCTAATATGCCAATAATCTATACTTTATAGATTAATAATGGGAGGATGTTATTAGAAATTTAAAATTTTAAAGGCTAATATTTGTACTATTTTCAGAAGTTGTCTATTTTATTGATTTAAAAGTTAAAATGTGTAAAAAGAGATCATATTGAAGTATTGAACCATAATACTTTTTATTAAAAAATTTTGGATTAATTGCACAAACATACCCTCTATTTATCTAATAAAGCAAATTTTCAAACAAATGTCTTATTCAAACATAGACATCCCAATTGGAATGTGTTTGAGGTATGAAAAGTCAATAGTGTCATTGGATAAAATGAAGAGATTATTTTGGTTGCTAAATTTCTTAAACAACCATAAATTTAGGTGTAATTGTATAAATATTCTTTTTTTTTTTAATAATTACATAAATATACCCTATCATCAGTTGACTTTTGTTAACTTTAACCTTTAACTACATTTGTATCCCGAAATGACTAAACTACCCTTGAAAACTTATTTATTTTTTCTTTTATTATTTACAGTTATTAAAAAATATTTACTTAAAAAATTAAAAAAAAAATCGGTACAATTTTTTTGTTGCTTTCTTTCTATCATTTTTTTTAACACAATCAGAACCATAAAACTGGAAAAATGACTGTGTTTAGAGGTTTTAATTGTGTTTAGTGAGTTTTGTGAGTTTTGATTCTGTTGATAAATGTAATTGTTGGTGGGTTTTGATTGTGTTTATGAAATGAAATTATTTGTGGGTTGATGAGTATGAAATTGAATGTTTTGGTGATAAAATTGGTTTTTGAAATCTAAAAATTTAGTGTTTGCGGACATGGAAAATGTAAGGAAAAAAAAAATGATAGAAAGAAAAAGAAAATAAAAGCAAAAAAAAAAAAAAAAATGTACTGGTTTTTTCAATTTTAGGTAATTTTTTTTTAAATTTTTTTAAATAATAAAATAAAAGATAAATAAATTTTCAAGGGTAGTTTAGTTATTTCGGGATACAATGTAGTTAAAGGTTAAAGAAAACAAAAGTCAAATGACGGTAGGGTATATTTATGTAATTATTATTAAAAAAAAAATGAATATTTATACAATTACACCTAAATTCAGGGTTGTTTGTGGAATTTGGCCACCAACCTCTCCCTTTTACCCAAGGGCACTATTGACTTTCCATACTCCAAACACATTCTAATTGGGATGTTTGTGATTGAATATGTTATTTGTTTGAAAATTTGCTTTATTAGATAAATAGAGGGTATGTTTGTGCAATTATGACATTATCCATATATATCTCGGGCCCAAAAAAATTTGAGGAGTAAAGAGTGCTAAATTTTTGGACCTAGCACAAACTTAATAATTTTTTGTTGAAATAGCACCAAAGGAAAAAAAAAAATACCCTCTTCTTTATTGTTATTCTTTTTATGTTTTTTTTTTATTATTATTATTTATTCAAAAACCTCCACCAATAGAGGTCTAAGAGCATCTCCAAAAGTCTCCATTGGAGACTCCCTTATTTAAGAATGAATGTTGTTGTAAGAGGCCATTAAGAGGGTATGTGTTCTAAGTATACCCCTTAAATGACTCATTTATAATTTATTATTTATTATTATTATTATTTTATGTAGAGCCCACTTATTTTATTATTATATTTTATATACTTATTAACTATATTTCTTTTTTATACGTGGAGCCCATTTAATTAAGGGAGACTGAAGCTACCCCTTAATTAGGGATGACAGTGGGACGGGTTCAGGACGGGGTGACCCTCTTCGCACCCCACCCCACCCCACCCCATTAATTTTTTGAAACCTGGTCCCTAGATAAAACCCCGCAATCAATGGAGCAAGGTGGGGAGGGGTAGGCTATGCTTTTCCCATCCTCACCCATTTATCCCATTTAACCCATTTATCAAAAATATTTATTAAAATAATAAATATTTAACTCAATGAATATGATATAATATATAAACTAATTCTAAAAACTTATTGAAAAACATCTCATAAACATTAAAAATAAACATAAATCTCACAACTAAACAAATAAATTCATTAATGTTTAAACATAACATTAAAAGAAAAAAAAAACTAAATAAAAAATAAATAAAGATTATATTTTAAGTGGGGTAGGGAATATAATACCCATCTCTGCCCCATACCCATTGTGGGTTTTACTATCAATCCTCATCACACTCTGTTCCCACCTAATAAGTGCGGGTTCCCACGGGGACTCGTACCCACCAGTTATTTTGCCATCCCTACCCTTAATTAATGGAGTAAACTCCATTAGATTCTAATTAAGGGAGTTACTAAGGGATCTCTGGGGGTTGTATCCCTTAATTAAACTAAGGGGCTTGATTAAGAGATCTCTTAGAGATGCTCTGACATACCTCCAATGGAGGCCATCAACCTCCATTAGAGGTTGAAATGGAGGTCGGTTTTGACCTCTAATGGAGGTTGACGACCTCCATTGGTGGTAAACGATGATGATAAAAAAAATATTCTTGAATTTGTTTTAGCCCAGAAAGTCTCGAATTTGCAAAAAGTAGGGTTGGGCACGGTCCGATTTGGTCCGGTTTCGACTAGAACCGGACCAAACAAAAAATTTCGGTCTTTTGAAAAATAGGACCAGTTTGGACCATTCTTTTTTTTAGACCAAATTATATTTATTCAGTTCGGTCTAACGGTTTTTGACTTGAAATCCAAATGCTTGACCATTTAAAAATATATGGGGCATGATAAAGTGAGCAATTAATAAGACATACAAGTTACTATTACGTACGGTTCATCAAACTAAGAAAAGCTAAAAGAGTGATAAAAATAAAAAAGGCAAAATTTCACATAAGTCCTACATTTTTAGTGATTTGTTACCTTTATAAAGGTCTTTCGAAATTCATCATTTTAATCCTTACTTTTTCCTAAACTTATCACTCTAGTTCATTTGACCAAATATGTGAAAGTCAACTATTTTAAAACTCGTGAAAATATATTTTTACCCCTATTACTATTTAATTTAGTTAAAATGATTATCTTAACTTTAAATTAAAATGAAAAACAATAAAATTCTCAATAATAAAATCTTAAATAAATATATTATAAAAAAAGCTTAAATAAATAATTAAAAAAATCCATTAATTTTTTCTTATTTTGTATTTTTTTTTATAATGGATTTTTATTTAGCTAAAATGATTATCTTAGCTTTAAATTAAATTGAAAAACAATAAAATTCTCAATAATAAAATCTTAAATAAATAGATTACAAAAAAAATTATGAAAAAAAATCATTTAAAGCTAAGATAATCATTTTAACTATATTAATATCCATTACGACAACAATACAAAAAAAAAAAAAAAAAATTATTGGATTTTATTATTACTATTTATTTAAGATTTTTTTTTTTGTAATATATTTATTTAAGATTTTATTATTGAGAATTTTATTATTTTTCATTTTAATTTAAAGCTAATATAATCATTTTAACTAAATTAAATAGTAATAAGGGCAAAAGTGTACTTTCATATGTTTTAAAATAGTTGACTTTCACATATTTGGTCAAATTGACTAAAGTAATGAGTTTTGGATAAAGTAATGACTAAAGTGATAAATTTGAAAAGACATTTATAAATGTGACAAATCATTTAAAAGGTAGGACTTATGTGAAATTCTGCCAAATAAAAATAAAGTGTTATGTAGAATTTCTGGAAGTAGAAAAAATAATAATAAATAAAATCACTTGCTATTGCTATAATCATGACAATGCAATTGAATGTAAGCAAGTAAAAAAAAAAAAAAAATTTACAACTAAATCATGAAAATTGCACTAATTTAGTTTAATATTATTAATATTTTTTTATTATTAGGATAACTTTCTAAAATAATGGAAACAAATTGAAATCTTTTACCATCCCATGCTTGGAGTTTTATTTGGTAATGAGGTTTTCATTTTGTGGTTGAAAAAAAAATGAAATAATAAATTAGGGTTTTTGACTTTAACCTTTCATTTTTAAAATTTTACTAAAAAGTTTTGAGTGTGACATATAATAATAATATTAAAAGTATTCAATTTACGGTCTAGTCCGGGCTTAATATACTTGAACCATAGGCAGGACCGAACCGTATGGTTTTACTATACATTTTTTTTAAAAGTACAAAATCAAACCAAACCAAGCGGTTTGGTTTGGTTTGGTCTAGTTTACAATGCATGGGCTTTTTTGCCCACCCCTAGCAAAAAGCCCAAAAAAGCCCAATAAGTCTTGGATTTGCAAACATGCTCAATGAATTTTGGAAATACCAAAAAAGTCTCGAATTTTCAAACATGCACAATAAATCTCGGAAAAACCAAAATAAGTATTGGATTCAATAAAATAAGTTTCAGGTTTCAAAAATAAATCTTGGATTCAAGAAAATAAGTCTCGGACTTCAAAAACAAGTCTCAGAAATACCAAAATAAGTCTCGTTTTATGGAAATATTTTCAGATCTGTTTTTTTCTTTTGATTTATGTTTTTTCACGATTTTGTTTTGTTCCTTCTTCTCGTCGATTTCATTTTTCATCTCAAATACTTCCAAAAGAGATAAAATCATAATTAATGTATAACTTTCTTAAGAGATTCTTCTTTTTTCTTGAGAAAAATTGAAGGGAAAAGTTGTGTTTCTTGAGAGAAAGAGAAAGAAGAAGAAAAAGTGAAGTCAAGTGTATTTTTGTCGATTACTATACTTTGGTGCTATTTCCACAAAAATTATTAACTCAGTGCTAGTTCTACCAAAAAAAAATAAGCCTATTAATTCTCTCTCTTTCTCTCTATTGTTATAAATCAAAACCTAAATAATACTGACCGAAGAGAGAAAGAATGAGAGGAAACTAATTCTATTTAGTTTATTTTTCTCTGTATTTTGAATTCTTACACAATAAGCCTATATTTATGTATAGGAAGAATTGCCTTTACAATAAAATAGGAAATAAGATTAAAAAAGGTAATGGCTAATTATTATCTAGGTGGTGAAAAATCAATCATATCACAATATTATAAGGGGCCGTTTGGTATGGGGGCATCCTGGTATGGGAATGGAAATCTCAGAGCATTCCCATGTTTGGTAACAAGTTTGCATTTTTAGATTCCCGGGAAAGTGAATCTCATGGGAATCACATTACCCTCCAAGGGGGTAATGTGATTCCCACCCCAACAGGTGGGTTTCAGATGCCCCTCCATCTGATTCCCACCGTGGGACCCACCTCATTAAAAAAAATTATTATTTCTCTTACTTCAATTATTTTCTTCTTCTTCGTTTGTGACCTCTATCACCGAGACGCTTTTCTTCTTCTTTTTCTTCTTCTTCTCTTTCTATTTTTTTTTCTTTTCTGGTTTGTGACCTCCATTGAAGAGTGTTGGAGATGGTGATGATGGGGACGCTTGTACAGAGACGCCTCTATTTTTTTTTTCTGATTTCTATTTCTGGTTTGTGACCTCCATCACTGACGCAGCCTCCTCCTTTACCGTCATAGTGGTCGTCGTCGTCTCCGGTTGTTGATGTTTTTGATTAAGCAAGAAATCCCCAAATTTCCCAAACAAAACCCTAGCTCACTACCAGAAAATGACATTAATTTTTAGATTTTTTTTTTCTCTTTTGATTTCTATGACCAAGTTGAAAGCAATAGTGGAATGAGAGAGAGATGAGTCTTTGAACAATTTGATTTATCTACCAAATTTTCGTTTTGCTGACGCTGCAGTTATTTTATTGTGGTTGAGTCTATTTACTATTGTTGAGTCTATAGCAACAGAAAATAGAGATGAGTCTATTTTTCTCTTTGATTGTTGTTGCTGCTGCTGCTATTTTATTTTATTTCAACAGTAGTTTATGGTGTTAAAAACTAGATTTGATAATCTGGTTTATGGAGCTTTAATGAAATCAATATAATCTCCTTTTATTAAATTTGAAATTTGTTCTTGTTTGTTTGTTTATGTTATTTGCAGTGTACCAGTTTAATTTTTTTTTTTTTTTAACATTTGTTTGAGATATGGAAATCTCAAGATCTGTTCAAACTTTTTGTAATTTTTTCTAAATAATGATTTTTAATTATTATTATTTTTTTGAAATAATGACTTTCCCATGTAAAATAATAATAAAAAAAATAACAAATTCCCATGTGCAACCAAACACTATTACTTGATATTCCCAGAAATCCGACCTAATATTCTCATGCACCACCAAACACATATATATGTTTCCCAGGAATCACACTACTGGGCATCACTTTCCCAGAAATCACATTATTTTGATTACCCCATACCAAACGGCCCATAAAATTTAAGTATAAGCTAATATAGTTCTTGATTCCCACGAACAACAATAGAATCAGTCTAGAAAGTTGATTATATTTAAGGCAAATTGTATAAATAACAGATGACCTTAATTATACGGATACCTACACGAGGGTCAACCGTTATATTTTACTTATATAATTAAACTGAAAATTTTGAAGTCTTGAAACTTTCTACAATTACATATATACCTAAGGAAAAATTATAAAACAACCTCATCTTTTTATAATCATATTTCAATCTCAAAATATTTTGTTTCAAAAAACATGAAACTTCACCGGTGGAGAAGCCCACCAATAGGGAAGTTTCCTCTCATCACGGAGGAGATTGACAATCTCCCCTGGAAGACATCAACAATCTCCCAATAGAGGAAACAATCTCCTCTGGGTGAAGATCTATTATCATCTCCTCTAAAAGGAGGAGATATTGATCTCCTTTGTGACGAGAAGAGGTCAAGATCTCCTCTGCAATGGAGGAGATCTCTCCCATTATAAAAGAGATCAAAACTCCACCGGTAGTGGATGACCATTGATGGAATTTCTTAGTTCTCTAATTTTTTTTTTTATTTTTTTTATTTTTTTATCACCATGAGCAATTTAGTGCTTGTTTGGTTGAGCTTTCTACTGGCTCAAAAGGTCTACTAATGTCTATTTGAGTTTTTTAAAGTTGTTTGGTTGGGCTTTTGAGATTGTCTATTTTAAATTGAGTAGAGGTTAGTAGAGTTTAAACCTCTACTGGGCAAAAGCTCATAGGGAGGTGCTTCTCTAAATAGACCTTTTTTTAAAAAAAAAAGTCTACCAACCAAACATCTATGATTTTTTTTAAAAAAAACTCTATTTCTAATAGATCTACTACAAGTAGATCTTTTACCAATAGAGGTTTTTCAAAAGCCCAACCAAACAAGCTCTTAGTCTTTTATGAGTCAACGATTAAGTGCTTATTTGGTTAAGCTTTCTACTGGCTTAAAATGTCTACCAACATCTATTTGAGTTTTTTAGAGTTGTTTGGTTGGACTTTTAAGATTGTCTATTTTAAATTGAGTAGAGGCTAATAGAGTTTAAACCTTTATTGGGCAAAAACTCATGAGGAAGTGCTTCTCCAAATAGATTTTTTTTTTTTTTTTAAAAAAGTCTACAAACTAAACATTTATGAATTTTTTTTTTTTTTTCAAAAACTCTATTTCTAACTGATCTACTACAAGTAGAACTTTTACCAATAGAGGTTTTTCAAAAGCCCAACCAAACAAGCTATAAATATAACAATAAACTATTAACAGCAAAAGGTCTGTGTAATTAAAGGCTATTCATTGAATATTATACCTTTTGGACAAAATTTAGGGTAATTTGCAATTTGCCTTCAGATTAATAATTTTCATGAACCGTAGGAGGACTTCAACAACTAAATTGAATTAGGCTATCTGCCTATTAGGGGTGTGCGGCGGATCAGATCTAATGGATTTGCCATGATCTAGGATCCGATCCATTTACTATTAGATCTGATTGTAAAATACTTCAATCCAATCCAATCCAATCCGATCCGATCCGATATGATCCGATGGATCAAATTAATATAGTAGTTATTAATATATAAAAGTTATAACATGAAATAAATAAAATCAAATAGATTATTCAAACATTACTAATTAATTCAAATAAAATTAACATTAAAAAAATACATAACATAACTTGTAAACTTTATATAGTTCAAAATGTTTATAAGCATTAAACATTAACATAAAATCATAATCATAACATGTTTATAAGCCGTAAGATGAAGAAGAATAGAAGATAATGGATATTGAGAAAGAAAACCTAAAATAGTAACATTATAAATTGTATTTGGGTTGAGCCTTTATAGATATTCAGATAATCAAATTATATTTGGGTTGGACCTTTATATTAGAAAGTAGTGGATAAAATAAAGGGTTAATAGCACTAGTGCACCATGAACATATAGCGAAATCACATAGTGCCCCCTGAATTAAAAATCCTGGCATTAAACCCCTCAAACTTCAATAAATTGGCAAAAATGGACGGAATGCTAACTTCCGTCCATTTTTTGGTCACGTGACCTTCTCGTGCAGCTACAGTTAGGGGTAAAGTTGGGTTTTCGAAAATAAAGTTTAAGAACACTATGGGGGGCATATTGCAACTATAAAATGCAAATCCCTAATTCCTCAATTGATCGTGAATTGAAATTGAAATAGGGATTAGGGTTTTCGTAATTGATCGTGAATTGAAATCGAAAGAGGGATTCCAGTTTTTGCGTCGACCCGATCAGTGTAATCAGCGCAATTGAAGCTTACGATCTTGAAGAATTTGCATGCATTGACCTGATCGAAAACCCAGAATCAACTCCATTGGATTTGCATCAGCTCCATTACTGAGATTTGGACAGTTGAGTGATGGCGGGAGCAAGGAAAGACGGTGAGGGGCAACCTCAATATGGTAAGTGTTCAATGACAGTTTTATATTGTAGTTGTATGTGGTTTATGAAAGGAATTTCTTGTAGTTGTGGAAGATTTATCGATTTTATTAAAGGGTATGGGACCACAATGGCACAATGTTTGTCTGATAGTTATGTGTAGTAAAAGAAATTTGAAATCATACCAAAATGTTTCCAATTTTTTCACGTGTATTGGGTGTAACTGTTGAAGAACATGGGTTGGGTGTTATTGAGTGTAGTAGCTGATCATGTTTGAACATATATTTTTTTGTAACTGTTATTCAACATGGGTTGACTGAATTATATATGTATATCTTAGATTTTTGACTTAATTAGATATTTATATCTTAAATTTTTGACTGAATTAGATATGTATATCTTAGATTGTTGACTGAATTGCTTTGTCTTCATTTGTTATGTAGATCCACATGACCCGGATAATTTTTTTACCTTTAAGGTGCATCATGGTGGGGAGTTTAGTGGAGACATGGATGAGTACATTGGGGGGGTAGTGAGTTTTTATGACTACATTACTTTAGATGAGTTGTCCATGATAGATCTAGATGATATTGCAATGGAACTGGGTTATATTTTGCCAGTTGGCTATTGGATTCAAGTAGAAGGTTATGGAAAGCCCTATAGCATAGCCAATGATCAACAACTGATGTGGTTTGCGGAAAAAGTACCTGCTAGTAGAGTTGTTGATCTGTTTCTTGAGCCAATAGTACCATTACAAGAAGTCCCATTGCAGGAAGTCGAGGGGAATGAATTGGAGCTATACCAGGAACATGGGCCAGCTGATGTTGATGAACAAGGGCCTGATGGGGTTAATTGGGCTGAAAAGCATGGGCCTGCTACAGTTGATGGGCCAGCTGATGTTGATGAACATGGCCATCTGTTGTGCATGCTAGGGTTAACAAAGAGGCTAGTAATAAGGATAAGGGAAAACAGGTACTAGAAGAGGGTCAAGGTGAAGGTGAAGCAGAAAGTCAAGGTGAAACAGAAATTGAAGCTCAGGGTCGAGCTGAAGTTGAAGCTGAAGCTGAAGCTCAAGGTGAAGGTGAAGCTGAAATTGAAGCTCAAGGTGAAGGTGAAGCTGAACATGGGCCATCTGTTGTGCATGCTAGGGTTAACAAAGAGGCTAGTTATAAGGATAAGGGAAAACAGGTACTAGAAGAGGGTCAAGGTGAAGGTGAAGGTGAAGCTGATGGTCAAGCTGAAGGTGAAGGTGAAGGTGAAGCTGAGGGTGATGCAGATATTTTAGTTGAATCTGATTATGAGCAAGATGCAGATGACATTGCAGCTGAGACTTGTGTCGATCCAACCAAGATTTGGGATACTTTAAATGTCCCAAATAGAGCACATGAAGAATGTGCATCTGGATCTGATCTTGAAGATGTATCTGATGAATTGAATAGCTTGAAAGAAGGGTCAGATGGTGAGGAAGGTGAACAAGGACGAGTTAGAAAGTTCATTCACAGATCATACCATGAGTTTCATGAAGAAAGGGACATGCAGGATCCAGAATTTAAGGTTGGTATGTTGTTTGCAACTGCAGATATATTTAGGAAAGCCATTAGGGCACATGCTGTGAAGCATAGGCGTAATGTTAAGTTTCAGAAGAATGATAAGCATAGGGTTAGGGCAGTATGCAAATCAGAAGCTTGTAATTGGTTTGTGTATGCTTCTTGGTTGAGTGATAATAGGACCTTCCAGATTAAAACTTTATGCACTGAACACACATGTGCTATGAGTTTTAATAACAAGTTTGTGAATTCAAGATTAATAGCAGAGAAGTACGTAGACCAGTGGAAAGCAAATCCTGATTGGAATTTCGCTGGAATGTCAGCACAGTTGAGGATAGACACTAACACGGATGCTTCGAAGTGGCAATTCTACCGTGCTAGGAAAGCTGCAAGAAATATGATTGATGGTGGTGTGAAGGATCAGTACTGCAAACTTAGGGAGTATACTACAGAAGTGATGAGGATGAACCCTGATACATCAATTATCTTGAAGTGTGATGATAGTGGAAGGTTTCAGAGGATGTACATATGTCTTGGAGCTTTGAAGCAGGGGTGGAAACAGGGATGTAGGCCCCTTTTAGGTTTGGATGGGTGTTTTACAAAAGGATATCATATTTGCCAGCTCCTAACAGCTATTGGGGTAGATCCAAATAACCAGATGTACCCAGTAGCTTATGCCCTGGTAGAGGCTGAGACCAAGGACACATGGGGTTGGTTTCTTGAGCAGTTAGGTGCTGATTTGGAACTGAATAATTCTTTTGGTATTGTTTGGATTAGTGACAAGCAGAAGGGATTAATAGATGCTATTGCAGAAGGGTTTCCTAATTCAGAACACTGGTTCTGTGTGAAGCATATGTACAATAATTTTAAAGCTGAGCATAAGGGGTTGATACTGAAACAAATATTATGGGGTGCTGCTAAAGCTACAACTGAACAAGAGTAAATATTGTATATTATGTTTTGTTATCATTTACTTAATATTTATGGTTTGTAACTTGAAAAATCCTTTTGGCTTCACAGGTTTAATCACTGGATGGAGAAGATGAAGACTGAGAGTCTACCAGCATATAACTGGTTAGCTGGAAAGAATGCAAAGCACTGGTCAAGAGCTTTCTTCAAGGACACAGCTTTGTGTGACATGGTTTGTAACAACATGTGTGAGGCCTTCAATGCAGCAATCCTAGGAGCTCGAGACAAGCCAATAATCACAATGATGGAGATGATCATAAACTACCTTATGACAAGACTAGTGAGGAAAAGGGCAGAATTGGAGAAGTGGAGTCATGAAATTGGACCAAAAGTTTTCAGGTTTGTCTTCTAAAACTTTATTTTCTTATGCCATTTTTTTCCTTCATATAACATGATAACAGGTAATTTCTTATGGCTTGCTTCAGGTTTGTTGAGAATATTAAGCAGGAAAGTGTGTACTGCTTTCCTCAGTACAGTGGAAACCACACTTACCAAGTAAGGGCTCGTGGAGAAGAACAGTTTGTGGTTGACATCAACCGTAGAAGTTGTGGTTGCAATAAGTGGCAACTGATAGGGATACCATGTGTGCATGGAATGGCTGCTATATTGAGTACCAACCACAACCCTATGGATTTCATACACTTCAGGTACAAGAAGGAAACTTTCATACAGGCATACACTCCAGTAATTTATGGGATCAATGGGCCAAAAATGTGGCCAAAATCAAATGAAGCACCAATGGAGTGTCCAGAGTTCAGGAAACAAAGGGGAAGACCAAAGAAGAACAGAAATTTGCAATCAGATGAGGTCAGAATAGGGAATACAACCAAGTTGAGAAGGAATTACATAGTTGTTAGATGTTCAAAATGTGGCAAGGAGGGACACAATAGGGCAACTTGTGACAAAAGGGGTGGAGGTACTGACAGTGCTGCTACAACAGAAGGTGGGAGTCAATCAATTGGAGGGAGTCAATCTGTTGGAGGGAGTCAAGCAGAGCATGATGATGGTCAACCAAGGCGTGGGAAAAGGACTAGGACACAGAAGTAGATGGGTTGTTGCTTCACTTCATCAAGATACAATTGCATTTATGTTTGATGCTTATATGCTTTTGTATTACAACATTATGATATATGTAATGTTTTGATGGTTGTATTTATGTCCAACCTTAATGGTTGGTGAACCTTAATAGTAGTAGGAAATGTACATTTTGAATGGTTGGTGAACCTTAATGGCAGTGTTTATGACATGTAATATGAATGTGTTTTGGTTATTGTAATGGTACTGTGAATGTGTTTTGGTTTTTGGTTATTGTAATGGTAATGTGAATGTCATAGTCATCATTGAGTTGGATGTGAAAGTCATTGTCATTATCTTCTAAGATTTATATACATTGTTGTTGATAAATTCATTACAAACAGGAAATTCATTGAGTTGGATGTGAAAGTCATTGTTGATAAATTTATATACATTGTTGTTGATAAAGTCATTGTCATTGTTGTTGATAAATTGATGTGAAAGTCATTGCTGTTGAGAAGATGAAAATTGAACCAAAAGAGTTTTCATAAAAACAAAAGATACAATTTTGTTACATCATTTTGCTATTTCAAACTCCATACAAATACAATTTACATATTTTCCAGTAGCTTTTTTCCTAGACATAACACAATGCCTACTGCTACAACCACAACACACCACAAAATCCTTCTCATTGCTCCTCTAGAACTGACTTCTTCATTAACAACAACTGGAGATACAAATGTATCGGGGCCTTCAAAACCATTACTTTCCAATGATCTCATCTCAAGTTCTCGTATTCTTCTAAGCAATTCAGGAATGATTACTTTCGACCTTGCACACATCGGGGGATCAGACCATCTGAAAAATCCACAATTCCCATACCCCTGCTAAAATAAAACAAAATGAACACAACATTCATGATTTAAAGCAACCAAACAAAATGAACACATACCCGATAATTATAGCAGCCCAAAAAACGTCTTCCCGGATTGGAATCCGTCCAAGATGTGAAACGTCTAGCTGGTATTCCACAGAGACAATTTGGGTTCAAATCCCCAACGTCAATTTCATTATTCATTTTCCCCAAAGTTGGAATCCGTCCAAGATTGGAAGAAGAGGGAAGAAGAAGGAACAAGAAGGAACGAAAAAGAAAGGAACAAGAAGAAAGGAACAAGAAGAAAGGAACGAAAAACAAAGTTGAAGAACTTAAACCTAAGCCCCATCTGATCAACAGTTAAGAAGGAACGAAGAAGAAGAACTATTTTCGAAAACCCAACTTTACCCCTAACTGTAGCTGCACGAGAAGGTCACGTGACCAAAAAATGGACGGAAGTTAGCATTCCGTCCATTTTTGCCAATTTATTGAAGTTTGAGGGGTTTAATGCCAGGATTTTTAATTCAGGGGGCACTATGCGATTTCGCTATATGTTCAGGGGGCACTAGTGCTATTAACCCTAAAATAAATTACCTAATATAAAAATATGGCCTAATATTTTAGGCAGATTGACGGATTTGACGGATTTCCAAACGGAAATCTACGATCCGATCCGATCCAATCCAATTAAATCAAATAAATTTTAGAATTTATGATCCAATCCGATTCAATTACCTCAATGTATCCAATCTAATTCAATCCAATCCAATCCAATCTAATTCAATCCAATCCAATCCATTCGATCGGATTCAATGATTCGTATTTGATTTGATTGAATCCTGTACACCCCTACTGCCTATCCCTAACTTCTTCTAATTATTAGTTAAAAAAGATTCCTGTAATTATACAATGTCACATCAAATAATTTGTGCCTTTAGTTTTACTCTTATCGTATAATTAAAGTCAGTGAACAGTTGAACACCAAGTGAAAGGACTTCTGAATTCAATGACATTTCTTTTTTTTTTTTTTTAAGGAAAAAAAAAACTTTAAATGGAAAAAAAAAAAAAAAAAAGAAAAAGAAAAGATTAACTGTCTCCATATATCTAAACAAAAATCGACCATTCAATTGAAAATTCAATACCACCCAATATGGTTCGGTAAAAAACGTTTATTCATTTTGATAATATTTCAATTTTGAGTTATCATGTAAAAAAATATATAAAAAGAATGAATTGAAAGTTCAATCAAGCCAATTGAAAGTTTACAAAAGTTGAGTATGTTTGCTAGTAACCTCTTCAATGTCCTCGCAACTCACGCTCTGAGATTTTGGGTTTGGGTCATATTTTTCTCTATTTCTCTTATAATTCCAAATTTGTAAATAACAATAAAAAATTTAAGATGAATTTGGTTTAATGGTTTGTCTCTCACACCTATAAGATAAGGATATAGGTTCGAGTTCATCCCTTAAAATCCTAAATTATTGTAATATATTTTTAAAAATAATAATAATAATTGATAGGTCAATCAATCTCTGCCACGTATTGACATTACGTCAACCAAAATTACCTTTACAATCCGACGCCGTATGTAAGAATAATCAATAATCCAATGTGTATTCCATTCTCATCCAGTGCAAGATAAGAGAAGTATACTAAAATGCGCATAGTGCGTAACATCTGACGTGGCGCATTCTAGATTAGCAGTGAGTACTGACTCATCTCCACCACCAGTCCGCGACCATGACCATGACCATCCCAATTCCCACCTAAAAAAAATTAAGTTCCAGTTCTGGAGCTGAATCAAAAAAACACCAGTTTTAATTTTCTGGTAAACATGTTCGGTGGTGGCAGTAACGGTAATTGTTTGTATTGGGGGAGGAGAGAGCCGGAATTTCGCGGGATTGTGGTGGTTTTTGCTTGGGTTTCGCTTCATGAAAAGCAGCTGAGGAACTTCGTCGATTTGTACTCGTCACTACGCTGGAATTCGATCGTCTGTCATGCTGATTTTCTCAACGCGTAAGCTTCTTCTCTTTGTTTTTACTCGTATACTCTTGAACAATCGTGTTATGTTTGGTTGTGTTGTGTTGATCGTGCTAAGTAGATATGTAAAATTGAATTTTGTAGGTTTGTGTTATTGACTTCGTTGATCGGTCTCAATTGGTTTCGATTGATCTGAGAAGTTTGTGTAATTTTGTATTTATTTGAGAAGATAGGTTTTTGTGGACCGGAAATTTTAGCTGGAGTTCGAAGCAATGGTTTTGTTAGAGATAATAGGTTTAGAGATTGTTGTTATTTGTCTGAACATATAATGGCTTTGAAAAGATGTACCATGATAATCATTTTCAAGAAATGTGATTAGTTTTCTGTAGTATGTGGTGAGGAGGGTAGACTTCTTGGGCACGATTTCAACATTTTATTAATTTGTCTATTTGGGGACCTTGTTGGTTGGTACTTTTACAGGCTTGAGATCTTTGTGTGGAATTCTTCATAATCTTATACTCATGTATGTTTGGTGTATTCTCCAACGGTTTTAAAAATTCTTTTGTGATTTTTTATTTTCTTGTGCAGATTCTATCCTGAGAGGGCTACATCTCTAGCATTTGGTCTCGTTAGTGGGCTTGTCGAGGTTAGTTTCTTTCGGTAAATTTGTTCCATAATTTCAATTGTGTGATGCTCTTATTTGTGAATTTCTGAGTTTTATTGTGAGTATATTATGTCACTTTGATGTTTGGATTAAAATCTTTTTATTTTATTTTTAATTTGCAGGAGCTAAGGATTAAACCATGTCCTGTAGTCTTCATAGCTTTTTCTGGTGGTCCAAAAGCTTGTATGTACAAGGTTTTTCAGGTAAAATCATTGAAATATTATACATCACAAATTTCTATGGCATGCAGACAAATTAGAGTGTAGTTCTTATAGTAATTCCTAATGCATTTGAAATGCTATTTATCTTGTTTCAATCGTGGTGGTAACAATAACTTACTACTTGTGATGATGCAGATTATTCAGGGAACATGTGAAGGTCAACTTAGTGTGGTATGAATTGTTTTTCTTTTGGTTTCAACTAAACTTAGCATATCAAAAGCAAATTTTGTATTAGATTGTCATTTCAAGAACTTCATTTCTGAAATCTTCTTTTTCTATTTTTTAATTTCTTAACTAAGGATGAAAGTAGATTGGTCAGAAACTGTGTTGCTGGGCACATCTATGATTCCGGTCCCGTAGATTTCACAAGTGATTTTTGTGCCCGATTTTCTCTCCATCCCACAATTCAGAAAATGCCTGGAACAGCAAAACTTGTATCTTGGGTTGCAAAAGGCATTGCTTCCGGTCTGGATGGTTTATGCCTTACTAGGTTTGATTCTCAACGTGTTGAGTATTGGCAGACTTTATGCTCCTCAGTTGTAAGTTCCTATCTATCCTGTTGCCACCTTAAGTTGCCTCTAATTCTGTCTTGTCAATTGCTCTGACATTTCTCTGACTCTTATGTAGGACCTGGAAGCACCATTTCTAATTTTATTCTCGGAGGATGATGAACTTGCACCACCACAAGTCATCTATAATTTTGCTCAACATCTACAAGAACTTGGGGGAGATGTTGAGCTTGTCAACTGGAAAAGCTCTCCTCATATAGGTTTGTCTTAAGCCCGTTTGATTTTTGTTAATTACAACCATGTGGTGTAACTAAATTGTTTTAACAGTTGTTATTGGGTAGACTACATTCAAGATTACAATTATTTTGCACATTATGTGTTCTTGTTTTAACTATCCATCAATATGGCAATTAAATGTGAATACGTGATGCAGCTAGCAGAGTGCCAAAAGTTAAGAAAAACATTATAAGCAAACCAATATGCTGAAGGGTGGGTGTCATACCAGATTTACATAGTTACTCCATATTAATCTACTGATTCAATGGGATGATACTAAAAATTTAAGATTTTTACCTCAGTCATAACAAGGATTTAGACACTTGAAAGTCTCTGTTTGTCAACTCAATATCAAGGCGTTGATGCTAGTTGATGTGGTTACATAACATCCTGTAAGTTACATATATCCTCATGCCAAGAGGTTATGGGACTTGAACTAAAGATGATTTTGGCAAATGGACATATATGGGTTTTGAAACACCCTTGTTTTCTTTTGACACTTCACTTACACTTTAAAGATGGAACTTTTAAAAAATGCAAGTCAATGTAAGTGGTAAAAGCCTGGATGATTCAAGTAATCTATGATAGCTGAAGTTTCTCTTGTCTCAAAACCTGTGGCATTTGCAATCTCTTGTGGTTTGTCCTGGTCCCTTGAACCGGAAGTGACCTCATATGCTCTCTGTAGAGGTCCACGAAGTTCAGCCCAGATTTGGTTGGTCCACGCGACCCAAATACGAATTCGCCACCCGCTCCATGTGTTCCATTGCCTTAGCTGCTGCTGCATCAGTCCTGGTCCCTTGAACCTATGATAGATGTGTTGCCCAGACATGGTTCACTGTTGAACATTTATTTAATTTGTTCTTGTCTATTTTTTGTTTTGGTTAGCTTGGTTTTCTTTTTCTTTTTCTCCTTTTTTGATATATGTTATTTTTTATTTTAAGATGGGTTGGGGTTGCAGGGATGGTGTTGGGCCGAAACTTTACAATAGACACTGTCAATACATTGCAAGGCTCCTGATTTTGTCGGTTAACACCAATGAGAGAAATCCGACCCATAAACCAATGAGAACAGTTTAGATAATACCGATGGAGATCATCAATAAATAGTAGTTGTCTTGCTTCTGTCAGTTCACACCAAAGGGATGAACTCCCTCTCACTGGTGGATTTCTTTAAACTTGGAAATTCCCCTTCTCTCGGGTGGGTTTTATTAGGTCTATGGTCATTGATGTGCGTTTTCTTCTGTGTCGCTGGAAGTGCTATGATATCCTCAATTTTCTTATATCTGAATAATGCGTTCAGCCTTTCTCATTTCTCAGTGCTGTTAGCGACGTTTAATCATGTGCTATTATACTGATGCCATTGATCCATTCTTTACTGCATCAGGTCATTATGAGCATTATCCTATCCAATACAGAGCTGCTATAACCAGTTTACTTGAGAAGGCTACTTCAGTTTATTCCCAAAGAATCCGACAACTTAGGGAAAGAGCTGGCATGGAGGGTATGCATGACGAGATATCTGAGCTAATTTGTGACCTTCAGAAAGTAGCGGTTAACTCAAACGAAAGCCTAAGAAGAGTTGCAGTTGGGCCAAGTGACTATTTCTTCTTGCCAAGTTCAGCCGAGCATGGCAAGGGTCAAGAGTCTGGGTCTTTACAAGACGAACGGAATGAAAGATCAATCTATCTGCCCACCCCGCCAAGCCTGAGTGCACATAGTCTTCTCGGACAAGTTCTCTTTGATGTTTGTGTTCCCAAGAATGTTGAAGGTTGGGATATTAGATTCTCAGGTTCGGTAAATGGGCAGCCGATTGCCTCTTCTCGTAGGCATTCACCTTTCAATGGTATCAAACGCAATCGTCGCTCTAGATTATAGCATCTTAAGTTATAGAATATCGTATAACTGTGGGTTTTGCTTTGCTTGGCTTGGCTTGTCGATAACTAGAAAGCCTAACTAAATCTCTACAGGATATTTCATCTAAGTACACCTCTTCGCCATAATGTGTTTAAGGTCTTTTTGGACATTTTGTAAGACGAATCCTCAGGGATGAAATTTACGGGTTACGGGTAGAATGATGTATATGTTCAAGACAGATCTATATTTGTGTGTCTGATGATGAGATGTGAAATTTTATGGTATCAGTTGATGTCATCTTGGAATAGTATAGGGCTGATGATCACAAAATCGTTGCTTGCTTCATGACTGCAGATGGTGTTAGAAGTTGTGGAGCAGAAGATGTAAATACTATTGTATATTATCCAGGTTTCCTTTTGCTATGAAATTATGACAGGAGAAAATATCAATAACCTGTGTATGATATGATTTTCATCTTCTTCTTTTTTACCCCTTTTTTGTGGCTTTATTTATTTATTTATTTATATTTATTTTTGGGTACTTGGAGAGGTTTCTTGTTCAGTATATAGAATTGTAATTTTAATGAAAATATTACTTCTTATTCTATTATACTTCAAGGGATGTTCTCTTAAAAATGCCTTGAAAAAAAAAATTCCGTAAGAAATAGGGTTTTTGTTTGTTTGTTTGTTTGTTTTTTTTTTTTTTTTGGACACTTAATTGATCGTTTGTATATTTTATTTTCTAATCACACATCAAACATCATAGCATAATATCCTCCTACGTACAAATACAAATTAAAATTTCAAAATTAATATAAAAGGGATTGATTTATTGCTGTTGTTATTGACAATATCTATTAATTTGGGATCAAGTATTTTTTTAAATTTTTTATCATTGATAGGATTTGAGCCGTTAATCTATGAGTTATTTGACTAAGTCTCAAGTTCGTTCATCTACTCGTTAAGCAATGCATCTGTTTGTTAAAAGGGGTTGATTGATATTTGATAGACTTGCGAATTAGAGAAAAAACCATTTATGGCCATAGTGATTATCAAACTTTCCTTAATAACCACTTTTGAAAAGTTAATTGTTAATAACCACTTTTTTAAAAAAATTTCAGTGTATGTCCATCAATTACCAGAGTGCCCCCCTGAAATAGTTTCATTTTAAATCTCGAAGCAAACTTGAAATCATGGGTAAAATTGAAATGTCAAACTTGAAATCATGGCTAAAGTGAAATGTCCAAACTTGAAATCTGGACTAAATTAAAATATCCAAACTTGAAATCTGGACTAAATTGAAATTAGGATAAGTTTTTTTTTTCCCCATTTTCTTCTTCCTCTTCTTCTTCCCCAAATTCAAATTAGGTTTAGGTTTTTTGTTTCTCTTTTGTTTTGCAGATCCAATCGCCGGCGAGGATCGCGAGCACCGAGCCTCCGGACGTCGACGACTGGTCGGTTCCCATCGCCGGTCGCTGGTTCGTCGTTCTCCTGGTCGTGTTCGTGCAGCCTGGTCGTGGTTCGTGCAGCCGGGTCGTGGTTCGTGCAGCCGCTGGTTCCTGGAGGTCGTGCGAGCTCGGCGTGACTTCCGGCGGTAGAGGACGACGTCCGGCGTGGCGACGGCACCGAGAAAAGAGAGAAGAGAGAGCAGATCGGGAGAGAGCAGCAGAGGAGAGAGAGAGAAGAAAGAGAGGAAAGAAGGAGAGAGAGTGTTTTGAGGGTGGCTTTTATATGAGGGGTTTCTAGTAATTTCTCAAAAACATGGTTATTAATAAATAAAAGTTGGTTTGTGGTTAAAAACAAATATTCCCTAATATATGTGGTCAGTTTGTGTAATTTCCACTGCGAATTAATAGGTGCATTAATTAATTATACTAGTGAGAATAAGGTCTTGTCAAAATCTCCTATTGGCAAGAATCACAACAAAGGTTCCAACTTCCAACTTCCAACTTTCAAGTAATTAATAAATTAGTATTTGAATTTTATTGTCATAATTGACTTTTCTACAATCATTTTCAAAGTTATCTTCTTATGCTTTCAACTTCTTCCGTGGGATAAAAAATTGAATCGGAAGCACAATCACAATCGCTCTTAGTAAAGTGGTTGGACACTCTCCCTTTATTTATGTAATAGAGGTTTAGGTTTTGTATTTGTCTATTAAATCGTAAAGTGTGGGGAGATCCATCCCCTATGATGAGAATTGCATTTCAAATCGTACTTATAGATGTATATCAGATGATTAGGTCTCACTAGACCCCTAACCCAATCGAGGTCCGGAGAGAAATTTTGCTACAATTCCACTAATAAAACAAGACCATATACTTTGAAGATGTATGTGATTGATTCTATCTACATACAATTTCTATAAATACATAACAAAAAGATACTGGACTAAATTTACTTACATATGTACTTGATTGACTTTTCTATGTTCCCTAAAGTTTTGTCATACCTTCTATTTATCTATTAAAGTAAATTTTCAAACAAATGTCATATTCAAACTCAAACATCCCAATTGAAATGTACTTGGGGTATGGAAAGTCAATAGTGCCCTTGGGTAAAAGGGAGAGGTTATTTTGGTGGGAAATTGCATAAATATTTTGCAAAAATAAAAAATAAAAAATTGCACAAACATACCTTGAATTTATATGTAATTGCATAAATATTATACTTTTGCTAATAACTACATGAATATACCATGTTGTTAATTGACTTTTGTTAACTTTAACCTTTAACCACATTTATATCCTGAAATAACTAAACTACCCTTGAAATATTATTTATCTTTTCTTTTATTGTTTAAATATATTAAAAAATATTTACTTAAAAAATTGCTATAATTATTTTTATTGCTTTCTTTCTATCATTTTTTTTGACACAATCAGAACCGACAACTGAAAGAATGGTTGTGTTTAGTGAGTTTTGTGGGTTTTGATTATGTTGATTAAATGTAATTGTTGATGAGTTTTAATTGTGTTGATAAAATGAAATTGTTTGTGGGTTGATGCGTATGAAATTGAATACTTTGGTGATAAAGTTGGTTTTTGAAATATGAAAATTTGGTGTTTGGGGACATAGAAAATGCAAAAAAAAAAAAAAAAAAAAAAAATTGTACCGATTTTTTTAATTTTTTAAGTAAATATTTTTTAATATTATTAAATAATAAAAGAAAAGATAAATAATTTTTCAAGGGTAGTTTAATCATTTCGGGATACAAATGTGGTTAAATGTTAAAGTTAACAAATGTCAATTGACGGTAGGGTATATTTGTATACTTATTAGTAGAAAATGAATATTTATGCAATTAAACCTAAATTCAAGGTATGTTTTTACAATTTACCCACCAAAATAACCTCTCCCTTTTACCTAAGGGCACTACTAACTTTCCATACCCCAAGCACATTCCAATTGGGATGTTTGTGTTTAAATAGGGTATTTGTTTGAAAATTTGTTTTATTAGATAAATAGAGGGTATGTTTGTGCAATTAACCCTTTTGTATCTTTTCAACTTGATTGAACAAAAGCAGGTAAAAAATTAATCTTGTCTATTAGAGAAATTCATCAAGAATATAAGAAATTCATCAAGGAATATTCTCTCACTATACAGGGAACAAAAAAATTAAATCTCATCAGACTGTCAGATATAAAATATGTCCTTATTATTATTTATTTATTTATTTATTTATTTTTATACATCTTTTGTGCAGAAAAGCAAACTCAAAATATTCAAATAGAATTCTGGATTGACTGTTACTATTTGCAAATGGCCTTTTCAGTTTTGACATGAAAGTCAAGCAAGAAATGATACATCTATATGGCCCTTCTGATGGGAAAACTGTCACGTGGCAAGATCGCAGTCGGGGATTCATGCATGTATGATGTGTCTGCATCATCCCGCTGCACTCAAGATCTTCTCCTTTTAGGTGATGCTGATGATCATGTCTATTTGACCATTTCCCAGATTTTTTTTTCAACACATAAATCCGCAAAGAGTTTGTTTTTCGATGGATAAACTAGGCGAAAATCTTTGTTCTATGCCTATTCTAGTCAGCAGGATATATATTTATGGTTGAATCAGGCAGGGTGGTGCTTTTCTTCCTAAAAAATTTATCTGCTGGTGTAACACCAGCTGTAGTATCTCGTTATATTTACTCACAGACCATGTTCTGTGTTTTCTTATTAATTTTAGTTCAAATTTTACATAGTTTCAATTTCTAGTAAGCTAGAAAGATAGGATCGTGCATACACACATTAAAATTACAGGTCATGTGATGTGAATATATATAGAGAGCGAGAGCAAATGAATGAGAGTATGAGACAAAGTGAGCGAGATGGGGTCCTGGATTCGTATTCAGGGAACTTATTTTGCTTATGTTTAGCTCTATTGATCATTTTCAATTAAACCTGTAAAGTTATTCTTCTGAGTTTTGAAAGTGTCCAGAATCTTATCCACAAGCTAGATATATTAACATGCCTCAGGAATTTGTTGAGACAAAAGGAATCAGGTTGTCATGATCAGGATCATTAGTTCGATAATCCTGAAGATCGAAAAGGATATTATTAATGTACACTTGAAAATCCGATTTTGTATATAGACTCGATGATTTTTGCATAGCTTAGGACCAAGTATTATAAGCTCTGCTTCTCAAATTATATAACTGTATCCGAGTCTATAATAATTATTAATAACACTGCAGATGCCATTGGAGCTCGATCGCGGAAAATGTTGGATGTTTACGTGCTAGGAATCGATTTATTACAGGCAGAAACTAAACCTGACCCATGATCCTACAAGCAACAAAACAGAAGATGCATATGAGAGCTGTTGAATTTTAGTATTTGGTATTAAATTGTGACCATGAAAATGTATTTATGTTGAGAGATGACGAGGAGAGTTTGATATTTTTCTTAGACAGCATAAGCCTCAATTGAACCTCATCACTTAAAATTTATTCAGACAATTAGAAAATATCAAGTACAAATCAAATGTTGTGTCTGATTTGGACAGCAACTAGTCACATGACGCAGGTTTATACAAAATTAAAGTGCCAACATCTATATTGCATAATGATTAAGTTCAAAGAATTAATCAAAATTCCTGAGCAGAAATTTTCAAAATTCAATTCCACATGCTTGGAACTCTTAACAAAATCAAAACAATGGAGTTTAATCGAGACAGTCTAATCTTAAATACACTCTTAAAATTTTTGCCAAAAATAATTTTACCCAAAGTTTTCCTTCAATATATAATATATATTATTTCATTTCCTTGTAGAAAATGTGAATCACCCATTCAATTTTTTTATTCTTTTAATACCATCTCCTCTTTTAACATATGACCACTTGACCAAACATTCACAAACCCTATTTCATGATATAAATAGAAATTATCATACTTAAAATTTCACACTTTACACGTTTTTAAAAATTTCACATGTCATACGTTTCAAGATTATGAGGTTTAATAATCCTTTTATGAAGACACGTGTTAAATCTTGTATCTAAAACTGACTAATGACATTAATTTTCTTTTGAAATCTCACATATGAAACTTGCTATGGAATTTAATTAATTTTTTTTTTTTTTTTGGAATCGCATGAAACTTACTAATGAAATTATTTTTTTTCTAAAATTAAGTAAAAATTATCTAACAAAACCATTAAAACACGGCGCGATGTTCGGGTTACAGGATAGGAGAGGATCTCGATCCATGTTTAAAAAGACTAAAATAAAATAAAATAAAATAAAATCTAATAAGATATAGAAGTTGTCCGAATGAGAAGCGAAATCGAACATGATATTTTTGTCGTAAGGGTATAGTAATTAGTACTAGAAACTAGAAAACGGAGAGAAGAGAGCAGCAGCCAGTATCAGGAAAAAAAAAATAGAAGCAGATTTTTACAGTTTCAGAGAAACAGAGCCACTAAATCAACAAGCCCGACCGAGACCGCCATGGACGACAACCAAGCAGCCAATGAAACCACACCCCATCAGCTCTCTCTATCTAAAGTTTCTAAACAAAACCCCACAGATTCCAAACCCAAGGTCTCTCTTTTTCTCTCCATCTTTGTCTCTGTGTCATGTTTTTGTTGCATGTCTTGATTGTGTATGTTGAAAGTCCTTGAATCTGTGTGTTCACTTCCAGATTAAGCGGAGGAAGACAGCTGAGAGCAAGATGAAGCTTGCCCAGAATAGTGAGAAGCCTCTGGATCCATCTTCCTGTACTGAAATAGTGAGATTTTTTCTTTTTTAAAATTCGACGCCTCATTTTCTGAAATTTGTTGTTGTTCAGGTTTAATCTTTGACAACTGTTTAGTGATATTCAAGTATTACTTATAATTCTTGGTTTATTAATTTTCTCTGTTGATATAAGAAGGGTTATTATTCTCAGGAATTTGTTCATGTTTTGTCCTGTGAAAGTTGAGTTTTTTCTATTTCTTTATTCTTCGTGTTCTAGGGTTTTGATTTTATTGAGTCGTATTTGCTTCGAGAAAATGAGATTTTTATGAAATCCTGAAACTGAATTTTGGAAACTGTTGGGAACCCCAGATAGGTTTCAGTTTCAGACGACTGTTGTTGTCTTCCTGGCTTTCAATATTGTGGCAATTAGACATTGTCTTGGTACTTTAGATAGCTTTCTCTCGGGCTTCAGGTCCCCATTTTGTACTGCAGTTGGTTAGTCTCCAGGGGCTGCCTTCATAGGTTTATCTTAACCAATGTCAGGTGAATGTAGGTTGTGTTTTACATGTTCCTGTAGATTAGTCTAGTGATTTACGTGTCCTAAATAGCTGAATGGTGAAAACTGATGGTATTTGGTTAGTGATTTAAGAGTCCCGAATTCTTAAGAATAGAAGAACTTGCAGAACTTCCAATTTTTGGTGATGACTTACTCATTTCTCTACTTGTCTCTTTATTATATATACCATTTCAATCTATCTCTTGTCTATCTAGCGTGGGGTCTTGCAAGATGCCATCGATTTCAGTTTTGATAGCTGCACTCTGCTCTCAGCGATCCCTATGTGACCTGAACATAGGATATGGAACCTGTTGTAATAACAACTTTCATTAGCTTTACTAATATACCAAAAGCCCAATATTGGTTGAAAAAAAATCAAAGCAAGCACTAGAACTTCTTGAAATCTTAACAATCCCCATGAAAGCTTTAAATTATTCTCTTGGGGTTTTGAAACTGTAATCAATTGAAGACATCAGTCACGGTTACAGGTTTGCTGTTTCCTTTTATTTATAGTCTATTTAATTTTGTTAGCAATAGAAAGTTGACCATTTTGTATATTTAATTATGCAAGATCTTTGTATGGATGTTCAACAACATTATGGGGCTGAGTTTTACACTAATTCTTCTTGGTTATGCTGTTGATAGTACATGATTGAGGCCTTTCCTGGATTTTCCACATAGATTGTCTTTGATACTTTAGTGGGTGTATTTTTAGTCTAATTTGTTCAGTTGATAGAAGTATATAAGTGGTGTCATTTTTCTCATAAATCCAAACAATGTATTAATGGAGATTTCTTGTGAATTTTTTGAGCAGGTGGCATATGATAATTCAAAGGAGTCTGAAAGGTCTGTGATGTTATCTTTTACCCTTGATTTCAATCACAAATAAGTTATAGTGGAGTTACAATGTTATATTGATTCCTTGGTTATATATGTAAAGCAGTGGACAGAAGAGAGCTATGATTGATGAACTCTATGATCAAGTCATAGCTAAGCCCTCAGCAACGGAGCGGGCAGAAGAGGTTCGAGCAAATCTAGAAGCCGCCTTTCCAAGCTTTGAGAAATCTATGGTTCGGTCAAATGTTACTCATGGCTTTTGGCTGGTAAGTCTGATATTCTCTATCCCAAACTTAAGAGTTAAGAATGCAATAATTCCTCCCTTTGCTGGACAGTTTCATTCATTCTAACTTTATCGAATTATTGGTGACAGCACCTTCCCATGCGATTCTGCAAATTGCACATGCCAAAGGTTGATACAGGATTTTTCTTGGAAACTGAAAATGGGGCGGAATACCAAGTAAATTATATTTCGCAAAGGACAGCCCTGAGCGGTGGATGGAAAGCATTTTGTGATGCAAACCAATTGCTTGAGGGAGATGTTTTAGTTTTCCATTTAGTTGGACCCGAAAAGTTTAAGGTACTACTCTTATAGATCTTACAAATTTTCTGTAAATCCTTGAATTGTTAGTATTTGTTTTGCCGCTTCATATGAGAGATAAGAAATAATCCAAAAGAAGCTTTCAGCATCTTGGAGTGTTTGGATATTGCTTGCCAAACAAATTCAATAAAGTAGCTAAAATAGGCAATTCTTAGCATAGAGAATATGGAGAAAAAGATTAATAGTAATGCTATTCTAGATACATTTCCGGCCTATGGTTGATAATTAGAAGGAAGTCGTAGCATGGTGAAGTGTAGCTGATAACTTTTATTTGAGTAGAGGTTGTTGACCAAACTGAGCACCAGAAATTGAGATTTGATGAGGAACTCAGTTTAACAAGTAAAACTTGTTTTGGGTAATTCAGTTGTAATCCGTAAAACTTTTACTGTTCTACTTTCTCCAATCTTCTAAAATTATGAATTATAGTCTGCCATCTTATAATAAATTCACATTCTTATGTAATCCATAATAGTCTGCCATCTTACCCACATTCTTATGGGTAATTCAGCGGAATTATGAAAACCCTTCGCTCTCTGCATACATACACATTCTTATTGTTTAACACATGGAGTGGTGAGGCAAAAGTCCCATCTCTTTATGTTACACAGATAAGCTCTAATGAAACAGAGAGAATGTGATTAATTAATTTGACATCTAATGGTGCTAATTTTGATAAGAATCCATCTTCTTCTGTGCATGGTTCATTTGATCTTTTTTCTTTTCTTTTATTTTTCCTTATTAACTTTCTATATTTGAAACAGTTGCTAGATCTTTTTATAGCTCTTTAACTTGTTTGTTCCATCCTGTTGTATTCATCTAGGTGTACATAGTGAGAGCAAACGGGATTCCGAATTTTGCTGCTGAAGCAAGACCACTAAATTCTGGTTTGTCTCAATATTTCTGTTCTAGGTCCTTTATACAATTCGTAGATGTTGACTGTAGAAAGTTGATTATGTTTACAGTTCCCTTGGATGTTGAGCTTGAAGTAACTCCACAAGATCAGAGTACGGAGAGCATGAAAAACTTCAGAAGGGCTAAGCGTTTAAGGCGTCTTCCAGCACGCCTTCAAGACAATATCCAAAGCAATAGTCCGGTAGTATCAAAAGCCAGTAATGGGCACGCTGAAGTTCGTCAGTTGGAGAAGGACAGTGAGGATCTTGGCCCAAACACTTTGGAAGGTGCTGAAACTTCAGAATCCATTGGTAACTTTAAAGGAGTGAAAAGTATTGACAATTTTGCCATTATTGTGAATAATTTGGCTATTGACTCTGAGATCTCCCATGACCATAGAACTAAATACTATGAGCTCTGCAGCTCTCAGCATTCCTATTTGCATGACCATCTTCTCAGAAGTATCAACTGTAAATTGGCTGCTGAAATAATTACTCAGACTGTTAACATTGCGGAGGCTATTAGATCTTGCAACATTTCCACCTCTCGAGCTGATTATGAGATTTGGGACAAAACTTTAAAGGGCTTTGAGTTGTTGGGCATGAATGTTGGATTTTTACGCGATCGATTGCAAAGGCTGATGACCCTTTCTTTGGAATCAGAAGAGTCTACAGAAACAAAGAGGCTTAAAGAAGTATGTGTAGAGCAAGCTCACGCGGAAGAGGAGATGAGAATCCTTGAATTGAAACTCTTGACATTGAAAGAGACTATAGGAAGGCTTGATTTTGAGGTAGAGTCTCTGAAAGTGAAAGCTGAGAGGCACGGCCTTTTGTTTTGGGAGGAGGTTAATGCTCCATGGTGATCGAATACTTTCCATGCAAACCATGTCTGTTATTGCTGGAAACTAGGACCTGAGGAAGAGGTTGATGCTTCATAGTTATCAGTTCCTGTTGTTGTACCTTTAATTACTTATTATTTTCTCTTTGTTGGGGGTAATCGCGAGCGCATTTGTTGTACTAATTTTGCACAAGAAATAGTGTGTAAAAATCCTGTAATTTTACCATAGGTTAGAAGAGCTACCTATGTAAAACCTCATAATGTTTTGATTTGCTAGGCAAGAAACCCTGTAGTTGTATTTTTATCATCCTTTTCTGAGTTCTGAATTGTTCCTTCGATTTGCAATTTCCTCATGCCTCCTTTACCTCTCTTCTTACAGTCAACACAGATGACAGATCAAATAAAAATCCCAAATATCATGTATTTATTTAGGGCCTATCAGTTTGCAAGGAATTGGGTTCTAGGTTGAGCCCATATGAACAAAGTAATTTACACTCAACTCGGCCCGTAAGTATTTAATTCAACTCCATCTCTATTTCATTGCAGTCTCTAATTCCTTCGCCCCTCTCCCCGCCCTACCCCACACACACACACTCACACACACACATATAAATATATAATTTCAACTTATCACCCCTCGCTTCACAAGGTAATTAATATTCCTCTTCAACTGTACTGTTTTCTTTGTTTCATATGTAGATTCAATTCTAACAGTTGAGTTTAATTGACCGGTAGATGATCAAGTACATGAAGCCGTTGCAGTTGTTTGAGGAAACTATGAAGAGAACTTATCATATGCCATCGGCTGTGTTTCTAGGTTTGAATTTTAGTGATGAATGTGTGACCATGGCGACGGATGACGATTGCCATCTTATAGCAAGTTTTTATGGGTATGCATATACTAGTAACTAGTGCATGTTTATGATTTCTTAAATCTTTATGTATAATTGTATTTAACTATTTCTGTTATTTGAATTTTGTCCATTTTGCAGTGAGTTACCCAGAGACGAAACCCTTTTGGATAAATTGGTAGAATCGATTCGAGAAATTGTAAGCTTTTTGATTTCTCTGTATTTCCTTAATTTCTTCCTTAATTTCTTCTATGAAGCATATATATATATATATATGTCTGATGTCTATTATGTTTTGGTTAAGCATTATGAATTGGAGGGTATATTTGTTGGCGGCAGTAATTCCGTTGTGAGTTTTCATCGATTCTCTCATTCATTCATTCATTCATTCATTCCCTAGCTTATCTATTTATATTCCTTAACTTACTTTTTATCTTATTAGACTCCACCGGTGAATATTCATAATTTTATGGAAGACATATGCAAAAAGGGAAAGTTTGAAAGTTTAAAGTATACATGTTGGAATGACAACATTGCATCAATGGTACGTGCGTGTATGTGTTTTAGTAATCTTAATTCTGTTTGTCTCATTTATCATTGTGTGTAGTTGTAAGAAATCTTGTTATTTTGCATCTGAAACTGCCAATCATAATTAGCCATTATTTTTGTTAGTCATATTTTTTCATTTATTATTCTGCATTTGTTATACAAATTATACAAAATGTCATTGTCATTGTCATTGTGTTGACAGAATCCAGGATTTGAGTGTAACCAATTCAGGTCCAAGTTTCAGGGGAAAACGCTTCCTGTAGTGTGGTTAAAGCACTTTGAAGAACAGGAACGTTTGGAAGCAATCTGTGCTGAGCGAATGCTACAGGTAAGTCTTCTCACTCCATGTGCAATATTTGATTATTTTATTATTATGAGACAGTGTTTTGTGTTCTAATGTTTTGTGAGTTTGTTTTGAGTCCAAAGGGAAACTACTTATAAATGGTGAATTATCACTTCTCTGACAAATTTAACTTTTAATAAATTGAGCTAATGTAAAACTTGGTAAGGTTTAAAATTTTATTTATTGATTTGATACAAAAATTTTGATCTTGTTTAATTGCAAACTCCTTTGATGGAACATTTTTATTTTTATTTTTAGACACTTTTTCAATTTGTTTCAAAGTCGTCTTTGAATTTAAATCTCACTTGTATTGTTATTTTGACATTGGTTTAATTTCAAACTCCTTTGAGTGTTCAAATTTAGAACATTTTCATTTTTACTTTTCCACACTTTTTCAATTTGTTGAAAAGTCGTCTTTGAATTTAAATCTCACTTGTATTGTTATTTTGATATTTGGCAGGCGAGTCTAGATCTTTTTAAAACCCTACATATGGATAAAGACATTAAGATTGGGCATTATGATACTGATTCTGATTCGGATTCGGAATGAATGGTGGTGGATCTTGCACAATTGCATCTTCATGGATGCATGTAGGTGGATAAAGAGAAATGAACTCTATGTTAATCTAAATCAAATATTGCTATAAGAGTGCCTTCATTGGATTTGTTTTATGATAACTATGGATAAAAATAATTAGGCCTCGTTAGCCAGGTTGGATTGGATTAAATTATTTCATGTGATCGGAACGAAATACTATCTAGTTGTTTTTGTTTGTTAATCTTATAAAAATGTTCCTTAAATTTTAAAGGGTGTACTAATTTAGTCACTAAATTTTGCAAAACAACAAAAATAAAAGTGATTCTTTACTATTTGTATTCCTCATTAGACCGTTAGTTTAAGTAGGTTTGACTTTTGAAAAGAAAAAAAATTTACCCTTATTAAATATTTAAGAAATTGGGTATGGCTATTTTGCTGTGAAACACTTTGAAAAGAAAAGCTTCTTTGTTTGCTTAAATGAGTGAAAAGACTATTTAGGAGATATTATGACCCTCGAATGAGGAATTAAAAGTTCAATAATAAAATTAACATTTCTATGATAAACTTTGGGTATTTTATTCACTTGAATTGAATATAGATAATGATATAAATAATGCATATTAGATATAACGGTTTACATATTTGTTCTGCAAAATCTATTTTTATAACATCAGGAGATATCTACTTCTACATACGCAACACTTTGGCACTAAAACTAACCTCATCTACCTAATCTATTTAAATTATTACACCCTTCGACAAAAATTCTCAATTTTCAAAACCCCCCATACCCTAATCCTAAATAATTTTATAGGAGGGAGATGTGGCGTCGATGGTGCCACCTCCCTTGGTTCTCCCCGGAAAAGGTTGGTCGACTCCTAAGAGCCATCGGCATTTTGTGAGGAATACTATGTAAGTCGAATGAAGTCATAAAGAAATATACCATTAAAGCAACTCCAACGGACTACAATTGAGATTATTTAATTGAGATTTTGTTTCTCTCTCTTCAATAATACCAAGTGACTTCTCCTCTTCAATTTATATTTTATTATTTTTTTTTATATCACATCATTATTATTACCAATTGTATTTGAACAGCCCTTTTTGATTTCAAACACCTCTATTTGAAAGATTTCAAATAGTTCTGTTTGACAGCTTTCATTAAAATAATATAAACATATTTCTAATGGAAGAATCTTTTGGAATGACTTCTTTTTTCACTCTTTAAATTGTCATCTAAGTAAGCAAATAGATATTTGAAGAGTGAAAATAGAAGAGCCTTTTGGAGTTGCTTATTGCGAAAATCTTCAAGTGGTTGGATTGGAAAGGGTCCCACACATAAGAATGTGTTAATTCAAAGAGGAAATTGCACCCTAGCCTATTTGAATTTGTATTCGAATCTGGATCCATTGGCGAACGGAGACGACGACCATAAGCGAATCTGACGGCTTAGATCTGTCATGCTTGCTCTTGGCTGCTTTCGTCATCTGCACTTGCTCTATCTCTGGCAGCTTTCCAGGTGTCCTAGGTTGGGTTCGAATTGGGCTCCGCCGATGATCGGGTCAAAGTCCTCGACCCAGTGTGGAAGAGACGAGGTTATCTTTCCTTGCCTCTGCTTTTGCCGATGGATCAAGATCTGGTGTCGTCGTCGGAGGTCTATCCTCCTCCAATGACAGAGATTTCCGGTCCTCCTCTAAGCTCGACATCTGGCGGTGGCCATAGCTTTTATATTTTTTAGGTTTTTTTTTTTTTTTTTTTTTTTGAAGAGATATTTTTTAGTTTTTTTTTATTATTATTATTCTATCATTATTAAATATAAGGGTAATATTGTCTTTTAATAAAATAGTGAGGATATTTTGAACATTTCTAAAGTAAAAATTTAGCTTCTGCTTCCAAAAGCAACTCCCACCCAACTTATCAAAAGATGATTATTGGATGAGCAAATTGTGAAATAAGTTGCTTGTGGAAAGTTTACCGAACACCCATTTGCTTAAAACTTGAGAAATAAGTGATTATTTCTCAAGCAAAAACAATCCCAAACATAGCCTAAAATGCTCCTGACACCATTAAGAGAATTAAATCAAAAGTTTTATTATTATTATTATTATTATTATTTATTATTTTTAAATAAATAATTTTTTTTTTTTAATAAAGAGATATCTTTACCGTTCATCTCAGATAATTGAAAGCTCCAAGGTGCTTATGATTCAAATTGAAAGTCATCAATTATCAATCACGACAAACCTAGAGGGTGTGAATAAGTTTTCTACTACTTTGTTGATAATCAATAAAATCACAAACTCAAAAGCAAGTAAAGAGGAGAGAAAATACACACGATTTTTGTGTTGAAAACCCCTCAACGGGTAAAATTTTGAGAAATTGTCAAATTTGTTCTATTACCTACAATTATCTTATTTGACCTATTATATTCGGTACTTATTAAGATATGATTTGTAGCTCCCGAGTCTAGATGCTAAACATGATCGTCTACGGTTTCTGATGAATGATGATGCAACAAATGCCTTAAATTGATAATTAGAGTTGGTAGCATGCTGATATGACTAATCTAACCAATAATAGCAAGTAGGAGTCCTCTAACACGGTACATATTTTGGTTTTGGTTTTTAGTACCAAAAGCACCATGAGAATACTATTGATTGTGTTAACCCTTGCTTCGATTGTTTTGTTGCGTGGCATCACAAATGTATTTTATGTCAAATTATTATATCGTTCTGTTCTTCCGTTCTCACTTCATGGGTTAAAAGAAATCCATATAGATCCTCATTAGTTCTTGATTGAAAGGTGGTATTAGTTACTATGGCATCACAATCTGATCGCAAACTTCTAAGAACATATTGTTCGAGTTATTTTTTTGTGACTCGTATCGTAAACCTCGAAGAACATATTAATTAAGTTATTTTTTTGATTGGTTCACCGATTGCTGTCGAGTTATCAAACATGGTCTTCATTTTTTGCAGGAGAAAAGATTCACATCTCTTGCTTCAACAATAGACATGAACATTTGCTCTGTGTTGAACTCCCTGGTAATCTGGTATTAGTTGTCAAAGCAAACTTAAAAGTAATCTACTTGCTTCATACTTGATATTCCATATTAACAACATTCTTGTTTGTTGCAAGATATTTTGGTGGACAGAGGTGTGTTTCGATTCCAAAAACAAACTTCTCAAGATCATACATAATTCATAAACTTCTAAAATTAGAAAAAACTTAATTTTTCTATAGAAGAAAGTGTCGCTTTCAAGTTTAATCGATAAATAATGACTGAATGATTTGGTTAAAGGAGAAATTTAATGTGAAGAAACTTGAGTGTACATGGAATTAATATTTGAAGAATGTTTATCGGCCACTACATATAATATATGTGGGCTGTTTTCAACACTTTACCCAAATCTAGTATATTGTATCTATAAAGAAATTGATAAACTTAAACCTAAAGAGCAAAAAATTAGGAGACGTAATGATAATAAATTTACATAAAAATTAATCTCCATCCCCATTCAATATCCGTTAAAAAAATCTTTATCTTTATCAATAACACTAATATATATATATATATAAACCAATAGTATACTGTGAATTCAAGCACTTGCTGATTTCTTAAAATTCAATGCAAAAACATAACTAATTCGATGATTGAATAATGATGAATATTAAAAGGTCTCCAGAAAACATATATAATTCAATGTCTGATTAATGGTGATTATTAAAAGAATGTCTAAGCATGAGGTTGGGATTCAAGTGAGGGCATTTTTAGCATCCACCTGCATCCATGAAGATGGATTTGTGCAATATCCACCTATGTTCAATCCCAATCCTCTTCTACCATCTTGTTTGTACAATCCAGGTACCCCTGCCAAATGTCAAAGTAATAATGGCCACTTAAAACACAATAGCAAAAGTTCAAAAGTCAAAATGAAAATGTTTTAATTCGACAGGTCAAAGGAGATTGAAATTAAAGAATGTTGAAAATTTTGAAATAACTTGATAAATAAAATTTTAAGAATCACCAAATTTCAATTGGCGCTATCTAAATAACTAAATGATCAATGCCAAAGTGATGATTTGCAGTAAACCGGGTGCACTTAGCCAAAGAAAAATTGACACATCAACAATATTAACTTAAAAAAAAAAAACTCTTTAGGATGAAAGAGAGAGAAAACAGGAAAGATAATGTGTGAAACCCAAGACAAATCAATAATTTTAACTCATAAAAAAACAAAATAAAAACTCATTAGGAGGAAAAAGTAAGTGAAAAAAACAGGAAAGAGAATGTGTGAAAACCAAGAGAAATAATTAGGGATGAGCATTTGGGGAATGGGGAATGGGGATGGATATAGGTCCCCCCATCCCCCCCCCTAATGGAGATGGGGATTTTTGGGGGGAGGTCCCCCATCACCATCCCCACTTTCCCCACTTTCCCCGTTTTTTTCCGTTTTCCCCATCTTCCCCATTTCCCCTATTTAACTAAAAATTACATACTAGAAAAACACAAAATCCATATATATACACTTGGTAAAATAGAAGAATAAAAATATTAATATATATATATATATTATGTTCGGGGGAATTGGGGATGGGGATAAGGGGATGGGGGCATTCCCATCCCCATCCCCATCCCCAATTCCCCCAAACATTATATGATCCCCATCCCCAATTCCCCATCATATAATGTTTGGGGGAATTGGGGATCCCCATCCCCATAAATTTGTGGTGACAATGGGGAAATGGGGATGGCAAGGGGTCCATCCCCATTTTAATTTGGGGATAAAAATCATCTCCGCCCCTCAGTGTTAATTGGCCATTTCTTCATTTTCCTTGGGATTCCAAATAAACTCATAAAACATTGGAATACAATCTATTGTCATAAAATGAACAAAGACACTTACTTGTAGTGCACGAACAGCATAACACTTCTCAAAAATTGTTTTTGACATGTCCTGATGCTGATTCAAATTCTCTAATATAAATTTCAGATGCTGCTTGAATACAAAATCTGCATTCTGTCAACAATATGAATAGATCTTACAATTTGCATCACTAATGATTTGGCAATTTTACATGCAAAATAATTGTCATCGGCGGTTCTAACAGAAAATTAAGCTTATTTAATAGTCACAAACATCTACTTGACAAATCTTCCGATAAGCCACACTACAAATGAATACACTCTTGGCCTTTATCATGTTTGAAATATTATGAAGCGTAATGGTTGTATTTACAAATCATTTTTGTATAGGTTCACAGACATATACCTTTGACATAATGCCACAATCCCAAAGTGTATACTTTAAACCTTCAACTTTTCCTGTTTTGCATAGGTCGTCAAGAAAAATACGTGTTTGTGCATCCTAATCAAATAAAAAGAAAATAACATAATCACATATGAGAGCAAATAGGAGATAATCTTGAAAAATCATGACATAAAGACTCACCATGGGTCTAGTATATTTAATGCCAACAACGAAACCCACTAGATTATGCTCAGAGATCTGCATAAAAATGGAAAAAAATGACTCTACAGTATGAAAACGGCTCAAAAATTTTAACACCACATTAGATATGTTCTACGATATAAGATGGCTTGTTGTGCCCACGTTGGCAGGTGAAACAAAACACACTGACAGATTAGTTAGTTAAACTTACGTACCAAAGATTGAAATATATCCGCCACCGAACTCATATTATTTTCCTGCCTATGCCAAGCTCTGCTATGTTGAAAAAATTCACATCACAACATATTGAGAACACAATAACGAACATTATATAATAAGAGATGTTATACCTTAAAGGCACTGCAGTAAGGTTCTTCCAGTCTGACAAGGCCAACGACACATACTTATCACTAACATCCAAACCTAGCAACCGACCATGTTTCGAATTTTCCTTCATCAAAACATCCTTGAAAACTTCCTTGTAGAAATTCAAGGGCTTCAGGAACTTCATCTATAAGTGATAAAGTGAATATACGAAGACAAGCTTTCAATATTTATTCTAGTACATTTACTTTCATTCGTTTAAAGACAAAATTTTTTCCAGAGAAAGCAGAGAATGAACTTATACTGCTTTGACAATAAAAAATTGAATTATTAAAGGAAAAAAAAAAAAAAAAAAACAGTTTCAAAGGATCCCAGAAAGAAAATTTTTAAGCCGAGAGACTCGCTAACCTGCTAAAAATTCAATATTTCCCACAAACCACCAAGTAAATTGGTCACCAAATTCACAAAATTTAACTGAGAATTTTCTAGTTGTTACAGAGGGATTCACAACCTGGGTCAGATTGGTGCGAAGATAAGGAGATTCGGTCTCGTTAGCAACAAGAGAAGGGGTAATTAGGGTTTGACAAAAAAAAAAAATTGGATTAATTGCACACATACCCCTGAGTTTAGACGAAATTGTATGCATTTTTAACTTTTTCTTTAATAGCATAAACCATCCCTAACTATCAGTTTGATTAACAGCCAATTTAATGGTCTAGATTTTTTTTTTTTTTTTTTTTTTTTTTGAATATACAACAACTATCGGGATCTAGCGAGATTAGGCTCTATTAGTGCAACCCGGACTACAGCTCCCACAAGCGGGGAGAGAGCACCCACAGTTGGTAGGACAACACTCGCCCTTAATATATATATATATATATATACATGTACACATTGGGTGTTGAACCGTGGTGGTGGAGGCCCCCAAGAGAGAGTCTAACCACATTGGTAAGAGGCTCAAGTAATGGTCTAGAGTTGAACAAAGGTAAAACCGTTTTTTTACACAATAATAATTAAATTCCAAAGGAATCCCAAGTATTTCTATAATTACGAATCTATCCAAATAATAACTATAAAAATAACCCTAAAAATTTATGAAATTATACAGAGATGGAGATGCATCATATGTTATTAATATTAGTTGTTCTTTGATTTCATCAAATACTTTTCTACTTCTAAATCAATTGGGACATGGCACAAATGATCTTGCACCCTTATGACTTAATATCACAAATAGAAAATGGATTTCCAACCGGAAAAACTCTAATTTGTAGAAGGAAAACATAGAAGATAAATGAAGTGATGGAAGAGAAGGAGCAATTATATAATTAAAGATAATAAAAATAAATAAATAATAAAATAATTTACACTAGAAAACTACAATATAATATAATTAAAGAAATAATATTTTTGGCATTAAGTGTGATTTATTTACAAACAAGAAATTATTTTAAAATTTTGATGGGTTTGATTACGAAAGTGGTGTATATACAATTTTTAAGAAGTGTCATTATCACCGCTCTTTATTTTATTTACTTATCTTCTGATGTGAGGCCCAATCAAAGGTCAAACCCAAATAATTAATTTCATATGTTGTGTAATGTATCTAGATAGGATTTCTTTCTTTTCATGTAGAAACTGTTTATGATTTTGTATAGCGGCAAGGTGTTTTGGAACTTTAACGTTAAAATTTATGTACAATTTTTATGTTAAAGGTAAATTGCATAAATTTACCCTACGTTTTGGCAGTAAGGCAAAACATACCAGGAACACTCTTACTTATAGTCATATCCCTTCTCTTTAACAGTCAACCTTTAGACTTAATTGTTGACTTTGAAAATTAACGGTAAAATGGTCATTTTACTGTTCAAATAAAAAATATATTCTAAACTATTCAAAAAACTTTTTAAAAGTACAAATCTACCTAAATAAAAATTATAAAAAGAACCCGTAATTCTATGTAATTATAAATGACCCAAAAAAAGTGAAAACTCCACTAGCGATCACTGCCGATGGAGATTGAATGTCCTCCGCTAGAGGAGGAGATTGACTCATTTATGGGAAATCGTTCGATCTCCTCCAAGGGAGCTTTGATTGATCATCCCTGGAGGAGATCCATACCTCTTGTGTTCTCCTCTAAGAGTACGTTTGGGAGAGCTTCTCAAGTAAATCTTTTTGCAGTATATCTTTTAGAAGTAGATCTTTTAGATGTAGAGCTTTTAAATAAAAGTCGTTGGTTGTTTGGTTGTCAAATAAAAAAGAGCTTTTTTAATGATAGAATTACCAAAATACTCTAGCAAATGTTAAATTATAGGGTTATATTGGAGATTTTAGTGTTATTAAAAAAACTCCAAAAGATCTACTTGGAAAAGTTTTAAATTTGGGCTTTTCCAAGTAGACATAAAACAACTTTTTTAATCATCTAAAAGCTCTACTGGGTGACAACCAAACGATACAAAAAAAATTGAAAAGAGCTTTTTTAATTAAAAAAGCTCTTTTAGCCAGTAGACAATCTCTCCCAAACGGACACTAAGACTTTAAGAGGAGATCTAATCTCTCATAGCGATAGAGTCAACTACTTGTGGAGTTTTCCCTATTTATTTATTTATTTTAAAAAAATTTCAGACCAAGGGCATTTTGATATTTTCATGGTTAATTGTTAAATTTAACGGTTGACCATTAACTGCCAAGGTTATGGTTATAATTGAGGGCATTTCTAGCATATTATGCCTTATTACCAAAACATAGGGTAAAATTGTGCAATTTACATGTATTATGTTAATTATTAGTTTATTAATATTATTTGAATATATAAATTGTAATACCCGAAACTAGATTGCATAAATATGATGATCTTCTTCAAATTATAAATAATTCAATTAGTGATACTATTGATACTACTAGTACTTCCCTACCATACTATTTTCTTCTCATATGAGAAAGATTGATGTCAAAATTAAATTTACTATTCTGAGCCTATTTCTATTTCTCTTAGCTATAAATATTGATTTAACGAGAAAAACTGGTTTAATGAAAAAAAAAAAAGCATATGTTTAAATTTACCAAAAGTACTTAAATGATATGTTTGGTATTTTAAAGAGCGTAGAAAATAAAATTAACAATTTTAAAATTTCAATATGGGTGTAGGAAGAAAGATGATTGTAACAAAAATACAAGATATTTTATAGGTGGCAATAGAGCCACCTTTTTTTTTTTTTGAGCAGGGCAATAGAGCCACCCTTAGTTTAAAGAATTGGTTTGTTAGTGAATTACTTGGTTCGTGGAACAAAAAATAAAAATAAAGAAGAGATCATAATTGCATTGTAATGTGCTGAGGTATGATATTTTATCAAAAATTATTAAGGTAATTTCAAAAACGAATGGAATGGGAAAGTTTTTGATAATTTTTATAAAAATAAAAATAAAAAGTCTTGAAAAGTCAGGTGAAATAATTTTGTCATAAAACTGTAAAAGTGCCTATAAAATACAAGAACACTTTTGCTCACCCCCTTCAAGGAAGGTAATCATTATTCCCCTCCTAAATGGATGATATATGTCCATGAAAGGGGTAAATTTGTCCAAACACGGTTATCTTTTAGACAAATTTACCCCTCTCTAGACATATGTCGTCTTTTTAAGAGGGGTTAATGCTTATCCCCTTTGTAGGGGCTAGGAAGAACGGATACTTCATTTGGTGAAGGTAACTCGTATCGAACTTGTATCGAACTCGTATCCAGTTCCGATACTTCCCGGATACTTCAGGATACGTATCCGATACACCAAATGGCGTATCCATTGACTTTTTCACAAGTTCGACTGGATGATACTTAGAGGATACTTGAGGGATACTTGGAGGATACTTAGGGGATACTTCGAGGATACGTTTGGGGCAATATTATAATTATTTTAGTATAAAACGAGGTTAAATTATAATTTCAAAATTTTAGGGGTCAAAATGAAACTGTAAAGAAATTTTGGCTTTAATTCCATTGACATGGAGAATAACGAGGTACTTAAGATTACAAACCTTTCACTTGATGAACCAAAGTTAGATGCCGAAATATTTAAATCCTTTAACAATATGAATAATGATAATTAAGTTAATTATGAATTTAGTATCTATTTGATGAGTTTATTTTATGTATTATTTGGATTTTGTAATATACTATAACTTATGTGATGTATGTTTTATTTGGATTTTCAATTTTGTAATATGTTACGACTTAATTTGGATATTGTAATATGTTAAATTGTTATGGCTTAGGTTGTTATGTGATATGTTTTATTTGGATGATTGGATATGAATATGTTTTGATTTTTGAATGAATTATTAAATATCTTTTTATATATTCTTATTTTTTAAAAAATATAAATATATATTATTTTAATTGATGTATCCTGCTGCATCCGTATCCTAGTTTTTGGAGATTTACCGTATCCCCGTATCGTGCCGTATCCGTATCCCGTATCCGGTATCCGTATCTGTATCCGTGCTTCCTTGTGTAGGGGTGAGTAAAAATGGACTCATAAAATACAGTGTAGAACTGTAGATACATGGTCCAAACTCCCTTTTAAATTATACAGTGATTTTTGACTAAAATTGAATCCTATTCTAAAAAAACGTAAGAGACACTGCATCTATTTATAAATAAAGAAAATACAGAGCAGAAGCATGATCCTGGGATCGAGATACAACCGTACAACTTTTAAATGAAATTAAAAAAAAAAAAAAAAAAAAGTCTTTTTCATTTCTCTGTTTATCTCTCTCAACTTTTAAATGAAAACCAAACCTTTTTCCTTTTTTAACTAAAAAACCAAACCCATTTTATTGAATACAGCTCCTGTATAGAAGCCATGCCTGTTGCTTCAAAGAATAGAGACACTTCTCGTCCTGCTCCAACCAAGGTCTCTTCTTCAATCTTCATCTTTTTCACTACATTTTATGCTATATATTAAATTATATGATCTGGGTTTGGTCACTTTGCAGGTTAACAAGAGAAAGTCAACAGACAACATGTCGAGTTGCAAGAAAGTAAGCACCACTCTGTTTGATGCTGTATCAGTATCAATGTTTGTTTGTTTGTTTTTTTTTTTTTTTAAGTTGCTGCCTTGTGATGTTTGTCTTTATATTTCTGTTGATTTCTTCTTCTAAACTCGTTTGTTTTACTGGTTTTAACAGAGATGTGAGTTTTCAATTTACTGAAACAACAATGTTTTTTCAAATTTTTAAAAAATTGACATGAAATTGTTCAAAAATTAAAAAATTGACATGAAATTATGAGATGGGGTTGGTCCAGTGGTATATGCTTGTACCTACGCTATGAGGTTGTGGGTTTAAGTTCTCCCATTTCAAAAACCCCAAATTTATGTAATATTTAAAATAAATAAAAAATTTGACATGAAATTTGAAATGGTTGTTTTAATGGAAATTGGAAAGTTTAGAAGTTGTCATTGAAGGATTTTTGATAGATGAGTTTTTGTTTAAAGAACCAAAGAATAGTTTTTCTTTTTTTTTTTGAACTATTACAATTTTATTAGGATTTGGGGGCATGGTTTGAATCCACAACCTCTTGGATATAAGTGTAAGGGGCTTACGACTGAACCAACTTATTTTTGTCGAATCAGAGAATAGTTGAAAAGATGAGTTGACAAAAAGTTTTTGATTGACAAGATAAGGTTGGTCCGGTGGTAAAACCTTAGTTGTTGCTTTTTTGAATGTTGGGAATAGGATGAATAAAACTAATGGAGATTTTTTGTGAATTTTTTCAACAGGAAAAATGCAATGATCCTGGGGAATTCAAATGGTCAGTGAACCTAATTGAATGTGTATCTACTATCTAGTCTCTTTTAGTATATTAGAAGTTGAATTGTCATGTAATAGTGCTGCTACTTCCTCTGTTATTTGCTTTAGCGAAAAACGAAGGAGGACCAGTGTATTCGAAAACCTGTATGATGATGAAGTTAAGTTAGCTGTGATGGAGCGAGCAAGTCAAGTTCAAGCTAATCTGGCACCTAAATTCCCTAGCTTGATAAAGTATATGCTCCCATCTCATGTAACAAGAGGATTTTGGCTGGTAAAAACCTTCTATCGAACGCGTTTTCGTTTTTAAGCAAGAGATTAATAGCCTGCTGATTTGCATCTAGTTAACTTTTTCTTTTGATCACAGGGTCTACCTAGTAAATTTTGTCTCGAGCATTTGCCAAGAAAGGACACCATGATCGTCTTGGAAGATGAAGATGGGAACGAGTACGATACAAGATATCTTGCAGAAAAGATTGGCCTAAGTGCAGGATGGAGAGGGTTTTCCATTTCTCATAAGATAAGGGAGGGGGATGTTGCAGTTTTTCATTTAGTTAGCCCAACCAAATTCAAGGTAAATGTTTGAATTTGCTGATCATATGTTTATATTTCACCTTCCAACTTTCCCTTCCCTCAATGCATTGTTCTAATTGTTAATATATTAGTGCTCAAAGTTATAACTAGAAAGAGAAATTTAGTGTTGATGTATGTCACAAGAAATCATATATGTTCATATGTTGTTTCGGTCTTGTGTCTTAGGCGTTCCCTTTCTGCGTTTTTTCCTCTGGTGGTTTTTGTTTGTTGCTTCTCTGTTGCAGCTTTCCTCTGTTTTGCTGCTGTGCGCTGGTTGTTTTTTCTTGGGGGTTTTGCTGTGTTTTTCGCTTCTCACCCCGGCTTCTGGGGCCGTTGTATAAAGTTGGCTGTTCAAAAAAAAAAAAAAAAAAAAAATCATATATTTGGTTTTCTAGGGTGGGATTTTGTATTTTTGATTTTTGGGTTGTAATTAGTGAAAAATCTCTTGGTATATATATAAATGTGATGTTTTAGAGAGTAAACAGAGAAAAAACCCTAACAAAAGAGTGGTAGAAAAATTGAGATCTAGGTTGAGGCAGAAAGATTGAGATTTAGAGGTAGAAAGATTGAGATCTAAAGGGGAAAGAAAGATTGATATCTAGGGTAAGGCAGAAAGATTTAGGGAATTGCATGTAGAGTGTTTAATAACATTTCCAAGTATATATAGGGTGTTGTTGCACTAGCATTTAGGGGTTGCTTGACACAATGTATCGTATTCGATTGCACTAGACTAGAATGGACTAGATTGGATTGTATTGGATTAAACATTGGTTATTGGACTGTATTGGATTGCACTTGGTATTTCATTATTATTATTTGTTTGAAGTTGAAATTCTTGGGTTTTTTTTAGTATTTAATTTAGTAGATTAATTTATTTTATTATGTGTTTATTTTTTAAAGAAAATATATATGTTTAGCTCCAATACAACATGATATTTGTATCCTATTATATTAGGAGTCTAAAATGTATTAGAATAATATAATACAATATTTGACTTGTTTTGGACTAATACATATTAATTGGTCTAGAGAAGTAATAACAATAAATTTTATAATCATAATAATAATAATCAGGATAATAGTAATAATAATAGTATCAATTGTCAAAATAATAATAATTATTATTATTATAATGATGATAGTAATAATAATAATAAATTTTTTTTTTAATAATAGTAATAAATTTAATAATAATGATGATAGTAATAATAATAAATTTTAATAATAATAATAAATTTAATAATAATTATTATAATAATGATTAATTATAGTAATAATACTAAATTTTAAATAATATTTAAAAAACTAAATTTTAATAATTATAAAAATAATAAATTTTAATAATTATAAAAATAATAAATTTTAATAATAATCTAATAATGATGATAATAATAATTTTAAATATAATACAAAAATATTATAGTTTAATTTTAATATTAAATTATAAGTTTATAATTAAATAAAAATAAAAATAAAATGTTATTCTAATAGTATACATCTAAAAATTATATAAATTAAATATTTAAAAAATATATATTAATTTTATTTGTTCACAAAATATTCAAAAACAAAAATCACATCCAAACATTGTACAATTTAATAAAATCTAATACGAAATATCATGATTGTATAAAAATAATATAGTCAAATGTAATACAATCCAATTCAACCTAATCCAATACAATATAGTGAGTCAAACGTGTCCTAGGTAATACGATATTTGATGTATTAGCAACATTGTTCATATATGTAAATGAACATCAAACACTATATTGTATTATTTTAATACATTTTAAATCTCCAATACTATACACTATATACCAACAGATCTTGCAAAATCTATGAGATCATGCAGATGAATATAATTTAGCCTCTTTGTTATACAAAATGGATGATTTATATTACTTAATTGGGCTTTTTCATAGATAATTAAGCTCTTGCATGTAGAGATTAGTGGTTAAATTGGGTTTTGTTCTTCCCTTTTCATGATTATTGTTTGGTTTATCAATTCAAAAACATTTTATAAGTGCATGAAGCAGTTGCATTGTTTGTTGATAAATGTTGTATGCTTGTTTGTTACCAATCCTTCAATAGGTGTACATTGTGAGATCCAATGGTTCAGATGAAGTAGATGGAGCTCTTGACCTTCTAAACTTAGATACTTGCTGCAGACGACAGGACTCTGGTAAGTTGGTGCACACTTTTAATTACTTCCCTGTTCTATTAGCTTCATATTGATTTTCTGTTTTCCTTTTTCTGCAACAAAAATCATTCAGTGAAGGACATCGACATCGACAGCGGTATCTGTAAAGAAGAGGAGGATAAGTACTGGGATCCCAAGTCACAGGACATTCCTCAAGAAAATTTCGAGAATGATAACATGGAGCCCTTGTCCGATTACTCTGAAAACGAAAGCAAACCTTTTGGCTCTGAGGCACTGGATGGAATCACGCTCTCTGAATCTACCGTTGATTTCAAGGAAGTGAAGAGTATTGAAGATTTCAAGATTGTAGTGAACGGGTTAGTCATTAACTCTACTCTCTCCAAACACCTCCTCAGCAGGTACTATGAGCTTTGCTGTAGTCAAAGCTCATTCCTTCATGATGGACTCCTCGGCGATCTCAACTACAAGTTGGTTGTGGGTATGATCGCGGAGATCATTAACATCGCTGATGCCATTAGAGCTTCCAGCATTATGACCTCCCAGAGTGATTTTGCTACCTGGGAAAAAACTCTAAAGGCGTTTCAGATGATGGGGATGAAAGTCGGCTTCCTACAAGATCGGCTTCAACAACTTGTGAACTTTACTTTGAAGTCCGAGAGGAGTTGCACAGCTAGACTTGAACGAGCACGTGCAGTTGAAGCGAGGAGAATCCTGGAGGTTAAACTCTCGGAAGTAAGACAGACGATAAACAGAATGGATTCTGAGATCGAGACATTGGAGGGGAATACTATTAGGCTTGCAGTCATGTTCCAGGAAGTGGCAAAGGCTGCCTGGTGACTGGTGAGGCGTACAAACATCTCCTGTCAAGAATATATATATATATATATAGCACATAGTGATTTACAATCTTTTGATGTTGTTTTTGTAAGTAATGGAATCTTGATCCATGGCTCAAAGGAGAATCTGTTGTTATTTTGCCAGAAAAACTACAAACTTAGGACAAGGCTGTAATTGTTATATATATTAATTGTATTCTCCTTCATTCTCTGTAGTTTTTGTAACAAAAAATATATTGTGAACTGCCCTGCAACATTTAGTTATACAATGATGAATGGCAATCTGTAAGCAGTAATATTTGAATGCATAATATATAGTGATATCTTAATTCTTAACCAAATATTCCTTGAGAATGTTTTCTTTTCAGCTCGAAGAAGCTAACTGCTTCCAGTTCCATATTTGAATTTCGGAAGAATGGAATGGTCTCATGACACGAATCTTGGTGTCCAAACACCTTCTCACCAAGTACTATGAGCTTTGTTGAAGTCAAAATTCATCTCTCAATGATTGTCGAATGTCGATCTACTCAAGGATCTTAACCGTAAGCTAGCTGGTTGCCATTAGAGCTTACAGTCTTACCACAAATGATTTTTCCAGGTGGGACTGAACTTTAAAAGCATTTAAGATGATCAGGATGAATGTTGGCCAGCATCTTATTACTAGCTCGATCGACTAGAACAACTTATGATCCTTATAACTTCGAAGTCCAATTAAGAGGAGTCGCACGTACAGCTCTAGACTTGAACGAGCACGTGTAGCCAGAAGTAAGAGAGACGATATGTAAACAAGCTTGATATGTTGGACAGCTCGTACAAGTATAGATTCTTGAACACTGCCGTTCAATGGTGCCGGCGCGCTCCGGCCAGTAGACAGTATTGATTGGATTTTTTTTTTTTTTTTCAATTGAGTTAATTTAATTTTGCACAGGAGTTCGTGAGGGGTACACTGTTCATATCAAACTTATGTTGAAATGAAATTGTATTTACATTTTTTTTAATGTCTTACTTTTACATGATCTCTTTGTGTTTTTATCATTAATGGAGCAATTCTGGTAACTTTTTTTGTTGTTGTTGAAATTTTTCTACAATTAAATCATGACATGATAAAAGACATTGTAATTAATCAATAGAAATCAGTATTGCCTTATTATTGACATAATAATAATAAAAAAAAAAGTTTGCTTAAAAAGTGAATTTTCTGAAGTGCAGGTGAATTAATATAAAACAACGAAATCAGTTGTTGCAAAATTGGCTAAAATGAAGATCTCAATGAAGTGGACATAGTAGTGGAAACTTGGATCGCAAGACATTAGTAAACGAAAATATATATTGAATAAATGATTGTATGATAAGTTGTTATTTTTATTTTGTGTAATGTAATTTAAATTTCTTATAATTATGTAGTTATTGTCATCTGATTGTTATTTTCCATGAAATGTATAAATAAATAGAGAATACAATAATGCTAAACATCCCACCTAAAATCCCACTTTTTTTATCCCATTACATGTGGCATGTGATGTGTCAAATGGTGAGTGGATACACATTGATGATGATTTATCTCACCTACCTCATGTATCCACTCACCATTTGACACCTCACATGCCACATGTAGTGAGATGAAAAATGTGGGATTTTAGGTGGGATGTGTAGCATTACTGTAGAGAATATTGCTATAAATGTGTCAAAAAAAAATAAAATAAATAAAAATTAGAGATGGTGCTACAGCTCGAATTGTAGGAAAACAGCATGTAGGTCAAGTTCAAGGGTTTGGGTTTGGTTTTGGTGCAACACCAATAAAAGTACATGTAGCTGTGGTTGGTAAAAAAACTACTGCATGTGACAATGACAAATAATTTTATTTTTTTTGAAATATTAAATAAATTTGGGATTTCAAGAAAGGGGATGACTCGAACCTATAATTTCATACCGTCGTGGTGTATGTATCTTTGATATATAGTATAATTTATTCTAATTTCATTTTTTTTAAGTATATCTTAATTTTAGTCTAATGACAAACCTACGATAGAAGGAATAACACATTCTCCTGGGATGCATTATTAGGTAAATAAAATAAAAATAATTTTTCATTTTCATTTTCATATTTTGATTTTGAATTTTTATTTGCTGTAAAAGCCATTTTTTTAAGCCATGATATTCAAGGAAGGAAGTAATCAAGAAATGGAAATTGTTGAATCTTTTTCAAAAGTAAATTTTATTAAAAAAAAAAAAATGGGAAAATTGCAATAAAGTAACCTGATATTTAGTGAAACAAGACCGTATTTTTATCAAAATTACAGTAAAGTATCTTTAACTAACCCTCTAACCATCACATTTAACCATTGACCAATCAATTATTATGAAATGTCTAAATTACCCTTAAGTGTCTATAAAGCAAATTATCAGTGTCCAATAAAAAGACGACACATCACTCAAATATTTTTAAAAAATAATAAAACAAATTCATTTTGAAAAAAGAAAATGAAGAGAAAAAAAAAAAAAAAACATATGTATCTCAAAGCCAGAGGAGGTCGAGATATCTCCTTCAAAGAGTAGATCAGATGGTGCCCAATCTCCTCCAAACCCGAGAAGAAGGAATCGAAGCTCGCCATGGAGGTGGAGAACCGTGTCTACATGTGGAGGTAGTTGGAGATGGAGTGAAGGTGGCCGTGTCGACGGCGGATTCAGTGGTGGAGAATGAAGTGGTAGTGATGGCCGGGTTTGGTGGGTGGAGATAAGATGAAGAACTAATTACCATTGTTGTTGAGATGATGTTTGAAAGAAGAACAAAGATCTGGGTTCTCCAAAAAAAAAAAAAAAACTTTAATTTTTGTTTAGTGGAAGATTGAGAAGTTGTTGATGATGATTAAAGCAGAAGATGATGGAGATAAGATGAAGAACCAGACACCGGATCTTAAGAAAAAAAAATTGTCATAATTATTTATTTATTTTATGTAGTTGATGATGATTGAAAGAAAGAAAAGTCTTTCAATAATTATTTATTTATTTTATGTAGTTGATGATGATTGAAAGAAAGAAAAGTCTTTCAATAAATAAATAAATAAATAATTGTTTTTCAATTTTTTTTTTAAAAAAATCGTGAATCATACATTTTTTCCAATCGTCTAGATCTCCTTCAAATAAAAAAAGCTTTGGTTTTTTTTCCCTTTAATTGTTTCTCAATTTTATAAATTTTAAATAGAATTGCCTATTTACCCATCTAACATTATGACATCCGTTAATTCTAACGGTCAAGATGTTAGTCAAAGGTATTTCACCATAATTTTGGTAAAAACTATGGTCTTATTGCAATTTGATCAAACATCAGGGTATTTTTTGCAATTTTTCCAAACAAATTTTGTAAATTTTTTAGATACATTAAGATATATATTTTGCCATAATACTTTCTATTTTATATGTTAGTCATAAATTAGGGTGTCTACAAGTCAAATAGATACTTTACATTGAAATAGTAAAAAAAAATGCAAGCTATTGCATTGGATTGGTAGTGGAGAAGTAATTGCAGAAGCTGAAATTGATTGCACTCATCCTAGAAGCATTAGTTCATCATATGATTCTTGGTTCGGATTGATGGAGAGTTGGTGTGAAGAAGATGATAATGCTATGTTGCCTAATGCCCATAATAGCATTATTAACTACAACTACTATGCCACAGACAGTGCCAATGGTATAATGCCATTTTTCTTGTAATTATTTATTTTGCAGAAGAGACTACAAGTCTACAATGTCATAAGATGTAACTGATTTACATTGATGTATTAATTGGGTTCTCTTTGATTATCTGTGGCTTTTGTCACAAAACATTTTATGAAGTGCCTTGCAACATTTAGTTAAACCATGATAAATGGAAATATGTGAGCAGTAATATTGAATACATAATAGTGATATATTAGCCAAACATTCATTATTAAATTGTTATTACCATTGTTCAAGCCAATATGAAGTAATTTCGGGGAATACTTACTCTCTAGTAACTGTTTCTCATAAAGGTAGAAGGTCGAGATGCCGCTTCTTTTTCGAAGAGTGCTGGGTAGAGAAGGATAATTGCTCATCTATTGTTCTTAAGATTTGGAAGAATTTGGTGGCTGATAAGGGGATGAATGAGCTGGTGTCAAAAATTCATATTTACATTAATAAGCTGTCAGTTGTGTATGGACAGAACAAGAAAAAGATGAAGGAAGAGATAGCAAGAAAGCAGGAGGAACTCCGGTTGGCATCTAGTGAGATTCATGATAGGTCGTGGTAGGAAATTAAGAAAGTTTAGAGGGAGTTGTATGGATTACTTGGTATTGGGGAAGTATATTGGAAGCAAAGGTCATGAGAAAACTGGCTGTAATGTGGAGACAAAAACACCAAGTATTTTCATGCTCAAGCTTCTTCAAGACGGTCTAGAAACACAATCAAAGGTTTAGTTGATGAATGTGGAGTGTGGAGAGACGATAAGATGGGAATCCTGGACGTGATTGAGTGATATTTCTCAGATATTTTCTGCTCTAAGAACCTAACGCCGGCTGCTTTGAATAGAGTTCTTGACCATGTCCATTCGTGTTTGTCCCCGCTAATAATGCTTGTCTTGATGCTAAGTTTATTGCTGATGAAGTTAAAATAGCAGTGTTTGATATGTCCCCTACCAAGGCTCCCGGTTTAGACGGCCTTCCAACTCTTTTCTATCAAAAGAATTGGCCTATTATGGGGGGATAGGTTATCTTAGCATGCCTTGGGGTGCTTAATTATGGGGCGAGTTTGGAGGTTGTAAATGAGACTCTCATTGTTCTGATCCCTAAAACTAAGAGGGCCGAGAGAATGGCAGACTTTTGGCTAATTAGTCTATGTAATGTAGTATACAAAGTGGTGGCTAAATCCTTGGCTAATTGATTCTGTGGTGTTCTTAATGAGGTTTTCTCTGAGACTCAAAGCGCATTTATCCCAGGTCAATTAATATCGGATAACACCATTGTGGGTTTTGAGTGTATGCATGTGCTCAAGAGAAGGAAAAAAGGTAGGAAGGGTGCTATGCCTATTAAACTAGATATGTCTAAGGCCTATGATCGTGTTGAGTGGGACTTTATTTCGGGTATGATGCTTCATCTTGGGTTTTCAATGGCCTGGGTCGATAAAATTATGCGTTGTGTGAAGTCTGTCTCATTCTCATTCTCCTTCTCCTTCCTGCTTAATAGTGAGGTTTGTAGGTAGGTTAAACCTTCCCGTGGCCTAAGACAGGGGTATTTGCTCTGCCCTTATCTGTTTCTTGTGTGCGTAGAAGGTCTTTCTTGACTATTTTTTAAGGCTGAGAAAAAGAAGAAGCTGCGGGTTTTTGATGTAGCAAGGGAGGCCCTAAAATAACCCATTTGTTTTTTACAGATGATAGCATGGTTTTCTGTAAAGCTTCAGCTCAAGACTGCCGCAACATCCAAAACATTCTTAAGTGCTACGTCGAGGCGTCAGGTTAAGTTATTAATTTTTAGAAATCGGCTTTTTACGTCAGTAAAAAAGTTTGTAGGAAGAGGGTGATAAACTTAGCTAATATTCTTGGGGTCCGTTTGGTAAAGTGTCATGAGCGCTATCTTGGTATTCTAAGCTTCGCTAGAAAAAAAAAAAAAAAAAGAGCTCTTCTCTAATATCTGTAACGGAGTGTGGGATAGAGTGGAAAGGTGGCAGAGTAAACTCTTCTTGATTTGGGGGGGGGGGGGGGGGGGGGGGGTGGGTAAAGTAATTCTTTTAAAGGCTGCGGTGCAATCTATCCCAACTTACTCCATGTCACTTTTTAGGTTATCGAAATCCCTTATCAATGATTTGCACAGTCTTAGTGCCGGGTTTTGGTAGGGCTCAGATGATGAAAGGGGGAAGATCCATTAGATTAGATGGAGTCAGATGTGTCTCAGTAAGGACCGTGGTGGTATAAAATTTCATGACCTTACGATTTTTAATTAGACCATGCTAGTTAAGCAAGTATGGAGACTCCATCATAAGCCAAATTCTCTAGCTGTAAGAGTCTTGAAACAATGCTACTTTTTTGGTTCGTCTGTTCTCAAGGCCGAGGCTAGTTCTTCAAGTTCGTTTGTATGAAGGAGTTTTGTTTGGAAAAGAGAGTTGATTGATAAAGGGTCTATATGGAAGGTTGGTTCGGGTGACACAATCTCTTTCTATCAGGACTGTTGGATCTCGTAGCCATCGACTTTCAAAGTCTATTCCCATTCTGTTCTCCGTAATAATGCCATGGTTAGTGAGTTGAAAATCCCATCAGGTTTGTGGAATGAAAACTTAATTCGTAATTCGTTTCTTCTTGATGATGTTGACTCTATCCTCCGTATCCCTTGCTCTCTTGGCCACTGGGGAGACTCACTTGTCTGGCATTTTGAGAAGAGGGGTCACTTTTCAGTTAAAAGTTCTTACCATCTTGGCAGCTTGAACGGGTCTGATCAATTCGCTTCTGGGTCGGGTTTAGGTGCCTTGGCTTCATGGTGGAAATACTTGTGGCATTTAAAGCTGCCAGTGAAGGTTAAAGTGCATATCTGGAAGGTGTATAAAGGTTGCCTCCCTGTCATGACCAACTTGGTTAAACGTGGCCTGCAAGTTGAGTGTTGGTGCCCTTTTTGCGATAACAAAGCTGAGTCCATTCTCCATGCTCTATGGAGTTGCCCTTCTTTAAAGGGGCTAGGAACTGTTTTCTAAGGATTAAAGATTTGGCAGGTTCAAATAATATGCCCTTCTTGGATTTCATGGTCTCTTGTATAGGGTGACTAGTGCCCTCTAAGATGGAGCTGTTGTGTTTGACTCTCTGGATGATCTAGTATCAGCGGAACTCTATTATTCATAATTTTGGCTCTGTTCCTATTAATGAAGTTGTCCCTTGGTCGAAGGAATTTCTTGCTGATTTCAAGTGGGCTAATGCTACCTCCGGCGTCGCTTCTGCTGGTGGTGGTGGGCAGTTTGGTCATGCCCGGCGACCGCTTGATGAGGGTTCCTATAAGTTAACCTTTGATGTTGCGGTTGACATTCACAATAATAGAACATGTACTGGTGCCATTATTCATGAATATAGGGGCTTGATTATGGCTTCATGCGCTCATGTTTCTTTTGTGAGCCTTGACCCTCTGTTGGCGGAGGCTCTAACAATTTTTTGGGGTGCTAATTTTGTGTCTGATTTGGGGTTATGACTGTGCATTATTGAATATGACTCTCAGATGGTGGTTTCGATGATTAATTCTGGTTCTAGGTCTTTGTCCGAAATTGGTTTGCTAATTGATGATATTTTAGCTCTTGTGAATGGTCCTATGAAGTTGAAGGTTTGTTTTGTTCCACGTAAAGCTAATATGGCGGCGCATTGCCTTGCCATGCTTGGTGTCTCTGTTGATTATGACAGTTTTTGGATGGAGGAGGTCTCACCTAGTGTCTCCGATTGTTCTAGGGGAGGATGCCCCAGCACTGCTGTAATCCTTTGCTTTTCTTAATGAATTTTGTCTCTTCTAAAAAATATATATATATATATATATATAAAGTAATTAAAAAAATTCCACTGATCTGTATATCTTGTGGTGTGGACTAAATACAAATGCATCTCTCCATTGAACTTGTAGAATTTCATTTTGAAACTCTCCTAAAATTTGTCATAAAATAACCTATAATGAAGCCATGTTTTAATAGAAAATTTTGGTTTGTGATTTGAAAAGTTTGGTTTTGGTGTAGTTTTGAGAGGTTTTCAAGTTTTCGTTATATATTTTTCAAATGAAGTGGACTAAGAAGGAGGGAAGAAAGGTTGTTTTTGCCCCAAAAATATAAACAAAACGGTGAATTTTGCTCCTCAAAATCTCACTAGCACTTTTACTAATTTTAACTTAATTATTCTTACCAAAAATAAAAAAAATAAAATAAAAAAATCTAGTAGAGTTTAAAAGTGAAGATACAATTTGGCAACTTGAATGCCATAGATAGAGATCGACTTGAAGAGAACAAAAAAAGAACGGAAGAGCTCAATCTCACCAAGCTCTTTCGGTCTCTTAAACCCACTAACACCATAAGCCCTATCGGCTAGTTAGAGGCGTCAAAAGGGAAGGGCCGGACCGAGCCAGCCCGACCTAAAATTCTCAAGCCTATCAGATTTCAGATACGGACTTCGACCAAGCCTAGTTACTGTGCGCACCGAGTCAGGCCGGATTTATAATTTTAAGGCAAGTGTTAAGCCCAGCCCTTAAGACCAAAGTCTTAACAGGCTGGGTCGGATTGCACTCGTGCCCAATCAGATTTGGCCTATTAACAAAATCAATTTTATTTTGGAAAGTATAAACACAAGGAGAATCGAACCACACACACTATTGTCAAAATTGAAAGAGTTGACTTGCCGCCAAACTAAACAGCATATAGTAATATTTATTTAAACATTCAATTATAAATACAATATATTCGAAAATAAAAAATTTAAATAATATATATAAATATGAGAATTGCATCACTGTAAATTTAAGTACATCCCAACTAGGTTGACACCTACTTAATTACCTATCATTTGCATTTCTCAATTTTACATGATTAAATTATACTAAATACATTTTTTTTTCTCCTTTGGCTAATAAAAAAGTAAAAATTCAACAATCTTTTGTCTTGTCATTTTATGTCATCTATTTTGCATCACTGGGTAGAAGATGATCCATCTGATAATGTTAAATCAGAAAACTTTATAGCAGTTTGATCTTGCCATTTTTGTGCTCTTTGCTCTGCATCTTCCCAATCCTTTAAGCACACAACGACTTCCAAGATGTCCGGTCCAATTTGACTACGTTTTTCATCTAAGACCCTATCACATGCATTAAAAGCATACTCCAATGCTACAGTTGACACTGGAGGCATTAGTATATCACGTGTCATGATGGAAAGCACAAGCAAAGACCTTTCATGCGATTTCCACCATGACATCATATCAAAATTTAATGATTCTTCTTCACTTAGTAAACTTTGCTAATCAGTGTCAATATATTTGGTTAACTCAAAGCCTACCATGGTGGAACTCTCATCAACTTTTCTCTTACCTTTACTTCCCAAACGGTCCCAAACATTTCTATGTCCTTGTTGTCCATCACCACTAGAGTTTTCATTAGGGGGTAGAAGCACTGGTTGATGTATTATTTGGATCATATTTTAAATTATACCATAAAAACATTTGATTAAAACATTCTTGAACTTGATCCATACTAACATCAAGATTTGTTTTTAAAAATCCTTTAATATCATCAATCAACATTTCCACCCCCAATAAATTAATCCGAGGATCAAATGCCGCGGCAATCAAAAAAATCATAGGAGTTTGTTTCCAATATTTTTGAAATTTAGTCTCCATAGCATCACAAATATTCGTGAAACATACAACACCTCTATATTGATCAAATGCATTGGTCATTTCCCATAAACAATTTAAAACTAAATTTGTGGTAGGTACATAACCAGCAGAACAAGCCAAAGTAGCAATATAAAAAATTCTAAGATAATTCATCATAGCAAATGCAATATCCCAATCAAGATTAGTCAAAATATCTTCTTTGATTTTTTTCATTATAATAAAGAGTAATAGCTTTATCATAATTCACACAAGAATGTAACATCAAATAGGTAGAGTTCCAACGAGTTTTCACATCAAGTAAGAATTTTCTTTTCCGTAAATTTAAACTTTCACAAAAACGACCAAATTCACCATATTGAGTCGGAGAACATACTATAAATTGAATGGTATCTCAAATTTTTTCTAAGTGATCATTAATATTTTGCAAGCCAGCTTGCACAATCAAGTTAATAATGTGACAAATACATTTCATATGATAAAAATTACCACTCCTTGGACTTATTAAAGAATTTTCAAACATAGAAATTGTAGCCCTATTAGAAGATGCATTGTCAAATGTAATACTATAAATTTTATCATCAATATGCAAATCTCTAAAAACGGTCATAAGTGATGTAAAAATAGCTTTAGCAATATGTGAAAATTCTAGTTCTCGAAAAACTATTATCCTTTTTTGCAACATCCAATTTTCATCTATAAAATGAGATGTAACACAAATATATCCTAATCTATTGCATCCAGTCCAACAATCTGATGTAACCGAAATGACTCCCTTAAACATGTCAAACCTATGTATCAAAGCTAGTCTAAGTTGATCAAATAAATTTGTAATATCCTGTCTAACTGTATTTCTAGTAATAGGAACATGCTGAGTTACATTCAGCAACCGTGAAAGTAATTCGGCGGATGCAATGTATTGAGCAAGACCGGTTCGCATAGATTTTTGATTATATCTAAGGGTAGAAATTTGACCATCTTCATTTTGCGTAAGTGTAGTTTGGTGCGGATCTTTCGGAGCATGGTCCTTCGCACATTTTTTACCATGCCTCTTGATGTGGCTAATACCACATCTACTATCATTCAATAAAGTTGCTTTGCAAAATTTACATATTGCTTTTGTCGTAATTTTGCCATTAATATTTCATTCTTCAATCGAAAACCACCTCCACCATTTTGCTCTCTTACCATGAGGGATAACACTGGATTCCGAAGTTTGTTGTTGGCCACTTGAACCACCAACTAGAGGATTGTTAAGCATATTGGTACCGGCTGGAAAGGATTGGGGATTACTACCCAAACCCATTCCCATTCCCATCTCTTCCATTTGATCGAAAGTACTCCATTCGTTAACATATTGTTGTGCCTCAAAGTCATCATGTCTGTGAGCCATCTAAGATTGAGAATAATAAGATCATAAGAATAACAAAGATAGAAAAACTGTGTTGGGATTTGGTAATTAATAAAATAGAAAGACAAGAGAATTGATTTGAACAATTTTGGAAGGCTGGAAGCTGTATGTATGGTAATGGATTTGAGTGAGATACAACCAAAGAGAGAACAATATTTATACAACAATCAGATAACCATTAACGGTTACATGAAAAGTTGCCAACGGTCCTCTACCATTTGCAACATATCTCTGCTGTAGATTTTGTTTCTTTGAATTGCAATTGAAGGTTGAGACATGAATGTTGGTGATTTGGACTTTGGAGGAAAAAAGCGTGGCTGGTGATGACTGATGTGTACAAGTCTAGAGACATAGTGAGGATGGTGTGATCACTAATCAGTAAGTCTATTTGAATAAATAATAGGGTGGCATAATTGCATAGAGTGGCATTGGTAGATATAGACTTGACTTTTTGATACAATTATTCATTATAATTTATTATTTTAATTTTTTTAAACAATTCATTATTTAATCATTTTTAGGAATATCAAATCAAATATGTATTCAATGGCTCACTGCTCAAAAATCTCACATGTCACAAGTCATTGACTCACGACTTAATATATATATTTTACTAAATTATTAAAGGTTACTGTGCGGGCCGGGCTTTTCGGACTCTGACCGGGCTTGACCTACATAGTAATCTTCCAAAGCCCAACCCTATTTCGGACTTGTATTTATTAAACCCATACCATTTACCAATCATATATAGTAAAGGGTCGAATCGGACCGGGCCGGATAAATCCAACACTTTTGACACCTCTACGGCTAGTCACTCAATGTACAACTGTGCATCGAGCAGCTAAGGTATACAGACATGCAGCAACGTGTGATGACATGTCACGTTGCTGACATGTCTCTCCATGTCAATAGAGACGATTTGATGTACATGCCTAAGCACGTCATCCATAATTGATGATATGTCAAGCCACATCAGAGTACAATGATGATGTGCTTAGGCAAGTCATTTAAGAATGACTGGTGTGCTCAGGTACATCGGCGTAAAGTTACCCCTATGTTAGCTTTTTTTTTTAAAAAAAAAAAAAAAAAGTAAAAATACAAATGAAAGAGAATTATAAAATTAACATTACTCAATATATATTTTATTGACACTCAATTTAAAAAGGAAAAAATTTCATTTCCTTTTGAATTCAAATTTTGAATTCCTACTTTATTTGATAAAATCGAAACAAGTTTGTAAGGTTTGCTTAAAAAAAATTGTATTATCACCTAGTGTAGTTTGATGGTAAATGCTCATCATTGTTCAAGTCACCGCACTGCAATTGCATGAATACCCAAAAAACAAATTTGTACTTAATTTGGCCCACACGGACAATAATTCCTGGCTTCGACCCTGTGTGTATAGATATATCAGCAAAGGTATTGACGTAATGACGTGCCTGGGCACATCAGCCACTCTTGATAGTGTGCCCGACCATATCAGCACATGACAAGATAATCGTTAAAATTGTTAAAATTATAGAGAAAAGAAGACAAGGACTAAAGAGAAAATGAATAACAAACCCGAAAGAGAAATAATCGAGCCGTGTTCCTCTCTAGCCTCAGCCTCAGCCTCAGCCTCGACATCCACTCTTCATTGGCAGACCCAGAAATTTTAATTAGGTGGAGCACTTGGATAAAATAACAATTATATATATAAAAAAAATATTGAAAAATTAAGGTAATAGTAAAATGATTTTTTAAAAAAACTAAAATGGGGTTTATATATATATATATATAAAGAAAAATCAATGGCCTAACGGAGTTTAGATAAAATAAAACAAATAGAACAATTATTTAATGAACTAAATAATCTTACATTAAAAAAAGAAAAGGAAATTAAAAAAAAAATCACAAGAAAAACAACATAAACAATTAAAAATTACAATATTTATTATTAAAGTAATAAATTACATTCTAATTTTATAATAAGATTTTTTTTTAATGAATTCACTTTAAATTTATACAAAAATGATTGATTAATAAATATTACTAAACATTTTTTTTTTATTCTTCTAATTATTGATAATTTATTGATTTATTGATTTTGAAAACATTAAAATTATAAAATAAATAAAAATACTAAGGATAAAATAAAATAAATCATAATAATGGATGGACTATTTTAATACAGTAAATTAACATTTGAGATTTTAGGGTTTGTTGATTGGATATGTTAGGCATGCCATACTAAATTACTAGAAATAATAAAAGTTTAAAATAATAATATATAATTTAATAGAAAATAAAATAAAATTAAGTAGCCACAAATTAAAAGTAATTAAGAAGTTGTCAATGTAGAAAAAGAGAAAGTGAATTATTTTGTTTTAGAAGATGATTAAAATTTTAGAAAGAAATTGGAAAAGACGGTAAAATAAAAAAGACATAAAAAAAAAAAAAGTACTAAAATTATAGGATAAAATTGAATTAAAGAAAAAAATATATTTATTTTTCTTGAAAAATGCAAATGATGGGAGTAGAACCCCTCATATCAATATAGAAGAAGGAAACATTACCAGTTGTAATTAATGTTTATATATATATATATAATTTTTTTATTATTAGTTCGTCATGATATAAAATATATCAGGACGAAGAATGTGGACCATTAGATTTACATACTTTGACTCAAAGTGTAGGCATTTATCAAAACTTCTCCATAATCTGTGGTCCACATTCTTCGTCCTGATATATTTTATATCAGCTTATCAAAATTTCTCCATAATCTGTGGTCCATATTATTCGTCTTGATATATTTCTTATCAGGACGAACTGATAATAGAAAGACTGTATATATATAATTATATTAATATTTTTTATAACTTAATTTGAAAAACAAAAAAGAAAAAAGAAAATCTCACTTGCTAATACAACATAAATTATAATCACTATTAGGCCCTGTTTGACTTTTCCACTTAACACTGAATGACAATGACACTTAATGTGTTTCAATCAGTTATTTTGTTTGATTTTTTAAGAAGTAAAATCACTTAATGAGCACCTAAAACCACTTGTTTTGAAAAGTGAAAAATTTTCATTTTTCACTTTTCACTTTTCACTTAACACAAATCCAGGAGAATTTAATACAAAGTTTTACTTCCAAAACTATCCTCACCAATTTAATATATTTCCAATTTTGTCTTCTATTAAAGCCCTAATTGTATTTATAATTTAATATATTTCCTGCTCTTGCCTTTTCCTTTCTCTTTTTTTTTTTTTAGTCTTGCTGGCGTGGTTTGGTTGTTTGCTTTTGTCGATGTTTGTGCTCTGCTATTGGGTTGTTGTTGCCCTTTTAATAAATATTTACTGTCCAAAAAATAAAATAAAAATGATATTCATATTGTTATTCATTGATAATGATATTAAATTTAGAAACAAAAAAAAAAAAAAAAAAAAAAACCAATCTATTCACAAACCAACCTATCCAGAATAATATAAATTTGAATAATTATTAATAACTAAATAAATTTATTTTATAATTAATTTACATGTTAGAGTTGTCCTTAATATATTAAAATGTAAATATATAACAAATAATTGTTAGAAGGTTATAGAGGTAAAAATATTTATTTTCAGATATTTATAACTTAAAAAAACAAACAACTTATCATTTATGTTCAGTTTTCAGTGAAAAAAAAACAAACAAACAAACATGTTTTTCAGTTTTCAGTTTTCGGTCACTATTCAGTCTTCAGTAACATTCAACATTGTTCAGTCTTCAGACAAAAAATAAAACGGGGCCTTAGATTGTGCTGTTACTATTCACACTAATTAATGCAATACAATGAGACTGTCCAAAGACTTATTTGCATTCATTATGTTATACATTTTAAATCTCTAATACTATAAACAAGGGATATTATTATTTTCCCTCATGAGGTATACCCTATTGTTAAGACGAGGACAGGGTTTGGGCTTATTGGCCCTTCTTCCCCCTCAAATCAAATTATTGTTAACTGACCCCCTTTTGGCACCTTTTTCAACTGAATAAGGTGAGTCTGACAAAATTCAGAGTACAAAAAGACCGTATTACCCCCAATAGACTTAAACGTTTATTAAACTCCTATGAACAACATCCAGCACGTGATAGTTATTAATGAAATTACAAAAGTGCCTTTTGAATAAGTTTTTTGAGGCAAACCAACAAAATTACAGCAGTGCCCTCTGAATCAAACCGTTAGGGACATCAATGGCTATATGTGATGGTATATATACTTGCTATATTCATCAATCCACTGCTATATTCATCAATCAACTGCTATATTCATCAGTTGCTATATTCAAACACATTCGCTCACATATGAACCAATATTTTGATTCATCTTTTTCATCATCAAAAAACACATTGAAACCCATTTCATCACCTGCCAATATTTGTTCATAAATTTCATCACCCAAACACACATTCAAAAAAAAATATTTCATCTATTTCATCACCAAAAAACACATTCAAACACTTCTAATCGTATTCACCCATATTCACAATTGATTTGTCAATGACCAACCATGGAAGGAAGTTCAAATACAGGGAATATGGGAAGCAACATCATTGGTGGAGTGCTAATATTCAAAAACAAAACATGCAGATGTGGTAAGAAGGCCGGTGTGAAAATCTTAGAATCGTTTGATAATCTAGGGAAGTTGTATTATTTTTGTGAAAAAAGGCAATGCAAATTTTTTTCATGGTGGGACCCAGATGCAACAGAATTGTTGGGAAACATGCAAGGTAGTGAAGAACTGAATAGGGTTAGAATTGATGAAAAATTGAAATTGCTAGATGCAAAGATGCAGAAACTAGATTCAAGTATAATTGGGATAATGCAAAATCAGATGACAATTATAAAAAGTCTAAGTGGGTTAAAGAAGATGATGTGGCTTAATATGTTACTGTTGGTTTTTTCTTATGTTTTTATTTTTTGTTAGTTCTATGAACATGTAATGCAGTTGTGGTATGTAATGCAATACAGTTGATGAATATCAGTTATCAATATCATGACAGTCATTATCAAATCATACACATACTACAACATGGAATTCTTAATAAATATGATAAATACTAATATAAGCAGTAAGAGTCACTAAGAGTTCAGTGGTACCAATTCCACCTAAAGTTGACAATACCAGCCTTACATTGCAAATGTAAAAGGTAAGCATTGCAAATGCTAAGCAACAAAAAATGGTTCACAGGGCTGACTCGCTTTTTGTGTCGTTACCAAATTGCGAATTACCAAAAGAATGTTATAAAATGAATCTTTACGCAATATATTTTAACTTTTGAAAATGAGTATTGTGGTAAGCTTAGAATTCGTTCCACAGGGAATTAGAGAAATATGTTGAATTAATTAGCTAATCAATAAACAATAAAATAAATCATAAATGATGAATGAGTGTATGGTTTGTCAAACCATCAAACATACATACAAAATTAACCTAACTAAAAATATGGTGATATGAAAAATAGAAAACTCACAATCTTGATAAGAAAAATGGATATAAACAATTAATGTTGATGCTAGGGAATTGATTGATTAGCAAGTAGGTATGGGTATTGCTTTTTAAGCCACTTTAAGGATCAATCTCTACATGTTAACCAATTTAGGTTTAGATTAATGTGGTTGATATACCTTCCACTAATCTATCCTATTTATTGGGTTCTTAATCACTCAAGTATGTCAATCCAAGAGTGATTATATAACATGTTATTCTAAACAAGATTGTAATTAACAAGTGGGTATACAAGTCAATCACATAATGAATAGAATCTAATGAATTAATAAATAGAACACATATAGAGATTCATTACAAAGCTTAAGCAAAAACCCACAACCAAATGTTTATCAAATCAATCCCCTAGATTAGGGGTTTAATTACACATAGTAGCAATCAAATAGAAACAAGTAAATGGTAAGGAAATCACCCTTGGGCCACCTTCTTTAGTGCTTGATCCTTGTTCTCCTTTAATGCTCCTAGATGCAAAGAATGGAAGAGGAGGATGTGTCTAGATAGGTGGATGGCTTATGATGAGTGACAAAGGATTTGTGATGGAGAAAATGGTAGGGAAGGAATGGTCTAGGGAAGTAATCAAGATTTGGTGTGAGGTTTTGGATGGAAAAGATAAGTCAAAGTATAGAAATGGAGGAGTTTGAGAGATGATTAATGGAGGAAAGGGAGATTGGTAGGAGAGAATAGGCTTGGTTTTCAAATTGAAAAGAGGGATGAATTTATAGTATTTTTGAATTAGGTCACGGATGGTAAAATTACCAAAACAGCCCCTGTACTTATCAAATTACCATTTTGGCCCCTCTAGGGGGTCATCTTATAATTTTCCAGCCAAAATTGGCCAATCAGAGAAGAACAACAGAATGGTCGCGGTTTGGCCCAAATGGCGACCTTGGAGCGACAAAATGGCGACCTCATCAGGTGTGGAAATCACTTCCTGTCGCCATGGCGACCTAGGGTGACGTGGACGTGACAAAGGGGCAAAATGGGAAGAATTTGGCTTGAATTGGAGTGGCCGGATTTCGACCAATTGGGAGGTTGGAAGTGGACCGACCGGCCAGCCGATCGGTTGGCCGTATTTTTGGGCTTAAAACCGGTTGGAGATAGGTCCGGGAAGGCCTCTTTCCGGTCGGTCAAGGGTTTGGGGATGAGTGCCATGGCAGCAGCTCGTGGCTTGGAGAAGATGATGAATAGTATAGGGGGCATTTAGCAGGGAAGAGGGGTGAATTGGGCTGCTGTCACTTGTCTTAAATGGGGCGCAATTAGAGCTAAAGTGGGTTGCAATTTGGGCTTGTGATCAGTCTTTGGGCTTTCACGCTTGGGCCACCTGCTTTTGGGCTGCTGACTACCTATTACACCAATACGCACCATTTCATTAAACGGTCTTCTCTCTCTCTTCTGTGGGGTTCATTTAGAAATTGACAGGAGTGCAATCAGGCGCTGCAAATCTGAAGATTGGGCCGCATGTGTTGCAGGCTTGCATTTTGGGCCAATTAAAGCCCAATCCTAATATGCGATATATGCTATGAAACGCACCGTTTAATGCTGCTTGGGCGCGCACAGAATTGGGCTGGGGTGCGCTTAGCAGCCCACTCTCTTCTTTTAAGCAAAACTCACAGCTTTGATGACGTGGCGGCGCTGCTGGACAATTGCAATTCAGCCCCTGCCTTCTTCTGTATTTGCGATAACTTCAAAACTTCCTCCAATAATTACACTTTTGCCCCTATTTCATCAAAATTACTCCAATGCCCCTGATCTCTATAATTTCCTGAAAACACTTAATTTTCACAATTAAATCACAAAATAATGCCCAAGAATCAAACAAAAGGAGAAGGAAATGAGGGCCAAAATCATACCAATTTTGGTTCGATCAAAGGCAATATAAACAAAAGCTAAGTATTGGAAATGCTTCACAGTACTGGCAACAAAAAAGAGTACGTTAAATAGTAAGCAATACAGAAGTAAGCATCCTAGTTGAACTACATAACCTATTAAAATAAATGTTCAACTACTGAAACAACTAATCAGTCCAACCGGGTCACTTGAGAGATTGGTTGAGTTTGAACCTGTGTGGTAGGCTGTGAAGACTTGTCACCAACATGTTTTGCTGAAGCCCTCTGTCTATGTAATTTTAATAAAACAAAAATTAATTACAAAGAACACATTAAGAAGGAAGGAAATGAAATAGAAAGATAAGGAAGCAGAAAACATCACCTTTTTGGAAGGGTTTGAAGATGATGAAGCACCTTCGTTTTCAGTTACAGTAGGTTGTTTCTTTGATGCCTTCTGTATATGTATAAGAAAGGAATACCAAAATTAAATTCAAAAAAAAATTATATAGGTCACCAACTGAATTAAATTCAAAATAGAACAAATCAAAAATTTAATAATTGATTACCTTAGTTTCTTCAGGTCTGCCTTCAGTTTTACAAGTCCTAGAATTATGCCCAGGTAGTCTACACTTTCCACAGACAACACCACCACTCCTAGCAGCTTTAGGTTTCTCAGTTGATTCCCTATTCCTGACCAGTTTTGGCCTTCCAGGTTTTCTTTTCAGGGGTGGTGGTTGAATAGGTGCTCTTACATGATCACCCCATACACACAAATCTGGAATGGGATGGATCATATAGTTATAGGTTCGAAGATAAGCAGCATTGGACAATGCAGGGTCAATAAAATCTTCTAAGCTGTTCTGATTACCAGTAACACCAAAATGGTGTCTAATACCGCCAATGCATGACAGCATGGCACCCCACTAACCTGCCATTGGCCACACTCACATGTTTTATCTTTCAAGTTGGCAGTGTATGCCCTATTCAAACCTAACATCTCATACTTCCCTTTACCTAAATGCAAAGTTCGAAGAACTCTACACTCCACAGTATTTTCCTTAATCTTCTTGTTCACTGCTGGTGGTATGCCATTACCCCATCTGCTGCACTCCTCTTTCTTTAGTTGAAACCTACTCATCACCATTCTTTTTATGTACTCCATCAAGCCTAATTAATTCCTAGACCTACAATCTTTAAGCATGCTATTGAAAGCTTCTATCATATTGTTTATCACGTGGTCACATTCGATTGACTGGTCAAATGCATGCCTTGACCAGTGACAAGGTTCAATGGCAGCTAAATAAGTCATAGCTTCAAGGTTTATACTTCATATATCTTGCAAACACTTTTTAAACTCATGCTTGTCACTAGTTTTACTAGCTTTCCAGAAGAGCTTCCTCATCTTTTGTCCACTGTATTGTTTACTGAAATTGGCATAAATATGCCTTGCACAAAACCTATGTCAAACATGAAGAAGTGAAATTAATATATGAATTTTTAAAAAAAATATATATATAATTACATTAAGTTATTCAAATTAATACCTTACGCTTGCCTTTGGCCAATACATCTTCAAAGCCCCAATTACACCCTTCTGCCTGTCACTCATGAAGCAGATAGGTCTATCCTCTGGATACTTCAAGAAACAGCGCAGCTGTCGTAAAAACCAGGACTAACTTTGTAATGTTTCACCTTCATAAATGCAGTAAGCTAGAGGGTACAATCCAGAGTTTGCATCTAATGCAACAGCTGAAAGAAGAACTCCTCCATAAGGCCCTTTCAAATGGCATCCATCAATGCCAATGAAAGGCCTGCAACCCTCTAGAAATCCCATCTTATGAGCTTCAAAATGGACAAAAAGCCTTTGGAAGATGGTGGTGTCTGTCAGGAGACGAATATAGGCAGCTGAACCAGGGTTGCATTGTTGCACCATCACTACATACCCCCTTAAATGGGAAAAACACTCTGTATGCTCTTTAAGTAGCACCTCCAAGGCCCTCCTTTTTTCCTTGTACAACCTTTGAGAATCAACCGTGACATTGAATTGATCTCTCAACAGATCAGAGATCACCCCACAATGAATTCTAGGATTGTTCTTGATAAGAACCTCAAACTTACTTGCAATCCACTTTGCCCTAGCCTTTTGACTTTTATAAATTCTATGACAGGTATGGTTATTGTTGTAAGTCTTCACTTGCATAGTTGTCTCATCACCAAAAGTGGAAGCATGCAGCCTCCATGGACAATTTTTAGCAAGGCATGCCCAAGTGAGCCTATTCTTATCATTTTTTATTTTCTTCAAATTAAAACCCTCTTGAATTGCATAATCAGTCAACAACCCCCTTAATGTATACACACTGTCATGTGTCTGCCCTACCTCAAACCTAATTGGACAGCCTAAAAGTTGCTTGAAAGAGTTGATTTTTATCACTGTTTGAACTTTAGAATCACCTCTTTCATCATCAGATTCACTAAAAAAACCCATCTTCATTGTTGGATTGGTAACCTTCAAACAAATGATTATCAATTTCATCTGGCATCTCATACACAGATTCAGGAACCTCATGTATCACTGCTAATTCCCCCAAACCAGGAACCCCACCCATTTCATCGGTTTCAGCACCCAAATCAACACCTAAAGCCACTACATTAGTCTGCTCACCTAACCCATCTGCACCAACATGCTCATTCTCTCCAATATCATCACTATCTCCATTAGAATAAAAAAATATTTTCCTAAAAACCACTAAAATTGACATCATTCAGGTCTGTCAAGAACCTAGGTTGTGGGTTGGGATCGTCAAAAGATAAGGCTAAAGGTAAAACTGGGATATATGGCATCTTTTCTATTTCAAACATTATTTTTGTTTCTTTGTGCTCACTAAAGCTCCTAAACACTTCTAAAATCTTAGTATCACTAGTCACCTCTTCCTTCTCATCTGACCAAGGCAAACAAACACACACACGGTACTCATCAATAGGCACCTCAGACCTACCAGTTTCTATTTCAGATAAAGTATGCAAAAGGACTATCATACTGATGTGCTCAGCATCACATGTACCAAGTTCTACAACCCTAGTGTCTATAGTGACATATATTTCAAATATATCCTCCATTTAAACACTGCCAAGCATCAGGAAAAAAAATCAATCACCAAAACCCTAATTTATATCATTCAATGTAAAGAAAACCCTAATTTACTAAAAATAGAAACAAAACAACATATTCACCCTCATTTTAAACATTTTTAATGTTACTCATCAAGTAATCATTGAAACAAAACATGAACATCAAAACAACAGATACCATGTAATGAATCATACGTATCAAAAACAATAATTAAAAATAAAATTTGATAAACCATTCATGCAAAAAATAAATAAACTGCGAACAACATATTAACAAAAAATTGCAACCAAACCCTAAATTACTGCGAACACAACTAAAACAACATATTAACAAAAAAATTTAATGTTTTTCATGTTTAACAACCACCAAAACATCAAATACACCATCAATTTGACATGCAACAACACCAAACCAAAACCCCCCAAATTTCATAACACAGAAACCCTAATTAGTAAAGTTAAACAAAAACGAACACATCAAAACAAAACCATGCATCCATATTCTCCCATAATAAGCAAAAACAAGAAATAGAAGTTTAAATATACCTTTGCAACCAAACCAACCGGTTTGCTTCTCAAATCTTCTTCCTTTCAACAACCCTTTAACACTACTGACACTATAACTAAACTAACCCTAAAGGAAACACTACTACAATCAAGAAATCGAAGTTTTGATCAGGTTATAGGTGATTGTAGGGTTGGTTTTGGCGCGAAATGGACTGTGAGAAAAACTGTAAACGAAGGTTTTGGTTATTTGTCTCTGGAATTTTCTTTAGGACCACGACAAATATATATATAGTGGGAAAAGTAAACATTTGGTAAGTGGAACAATGAGGTGGCATCGCCCCCTCCACTTGTTTTTATTTTAATTACTTATATTATTGAAATACAATTTTGAATTGTCTGAAACAACCTTCAAGTTTTGCCCTTATAAGTTAAATGGTGTTAATGCCCTTCTATTTTAACAGTCAACGCCCAAATGAAACAGAAAAGGTGCCAAAAGGGGGTCAATTAACAATAATTTGATTTCAGGGGGAAGAAGGGCCAATAAGCCCAAACTCTGTCCTCGTCTTAACAATAGGGTATACCTCATGGGGGAAATAATAATATCCCTATAAACAAACATGCCCTAAGTGTATAATAACCAAAACATTTCTCAACATGTAATAAAGGCACAGTAGAAGGATGGTCTGAGATATTTTACCTTTTTCTGGACTAATTTGAATTCAAATGACAAGTCACAAACATGGCAACTTAGCGCTGCGAAGATAAAAATAATCAAAAAACAAAAAAAACAACAACAAAAACCCATCAACGCCACTGTTTTCTTTGTTTGTTTGTTTGTTTCTTGAGCCACTTCTCTTCAATCTCCAAAAATGGTGGAGTCAAAGTTGACATACGAAGAATGCCGTCGACAGAGACTGGAAGAGAACAAGAAAAGAATGGAAGAGCTCAACCTCACCAACCTCTCTCACTCTCTTAAAAAACCCACCAACACCCACACTCCATCTCCGGTGAGTCATCATCCTCAACCAATTGTTTGAGTATTTTTTTCGAAATTTGTGATTTTTCGAGGTTTTGATTAATTTTGATGGGTCTGTTTTGTGAAGCTTAAAAAGCGGGTTCGTACACAGCAGGTTGAACAGGTCAGAAGATCCAGTCGTGTTGCCAACAAACCTTCTCCCAACTACAAGGATGTGAGCTTTCTATCTACTTATGATTATATGTTTTTTCGAAATATATTTCAGTTTTTGTTTTTGTTTTTTTTTTTTTTTTGGAAGCATATGTTGTTTTGGGTCTGTGAACAAAAATTTACTTACAGAGTTTATACTATTAGATTCTGTAAATTTATTTTAATATGGGGTTTTATTGGGTGCAATTTATTCAAATGGAGCTAAGAGATACGAGCGCAGATTCTGGAAATATGGATTTTTGACAATTTTGGGCATTTAGAATAATTTAAATAAATTAGGATTGGTTTATTTGAGAAAACCACTCTCCACTTCATTTATAACTTCCTATAAAATAGGCACGTAACATAGAGGGTGATTGTTACTTGTTATAATACTTGTATTTGGAATAATTTTTGAAGTTTTAGTTAGGTTTTGACTTCTGATTATCTCCATTGCTAGTTACAGTTGCATCATTATTATTCTACTCTAGAAGTGTTTCCCTTTAAGGGTGCGCTTACTAATCAGTAATCGTAATGAAAGAAAATGATTTAATTACTGATTTGTGATTACAATGTTTACTAAAATTAGTTGGGAATAAAGTTACGTGAGTCGTACAAACAAATTACTAATTAAGTTCCGGCTAAAAAGGGGACTTAATTCACTCCTCCCACTTATGGAATCAAGTTCTGTTTCTTGATTTAAGTTCCATTATTTCCAATGGAACTTGATTCCCTTTCATTCTCATTTCCGATTAAGAAACATGCTATGAAGGTTTTTAATATTCCGATTAAATAGGCTCACTGAGCTCTGTTTTCACAGGTTAGATTACAGCCTTGGATTTAGATTTTTGGACCATTCTGTATTGAATTGTCGTAATTTGTTTGAACTTGAATTTTTAGTTGTTTATGTCATATACAGGGAACTTCATTATGAATTTGGTGCATATCATCTCATATCATAGCTTCCTTAATCTGATTTTCCAATTAATTGATCAATGGCAGGAAGCACTTGAACCTCTCCGGACCAGAAGTAGGTAAATAACTGAATCTTGAACGGTTTTTACATTTGGGACAATTCACAACTGTTGATACTTTTATGATTGTTTGTCTAACAACTACTTATAAGGTTAACTTCTAGCTCTAGGAGCTACCAACGGAGAGATCTGCTGAGTCGAGCTTTTGTTTCTCATGAAGAGAGAGTTTATGCAATCGAAAAAGCTGACCAACTTCAATCAGGCTTAGATTCTCAATTCCCAAGTTTTGTGAAGCCCATGCTACATTCACATGTCAATATAGGCTTTTGGCTGGTAACTAAATAACAAAATTACATGCTGTGAACTACTTGCTTGTTCTATAAATCGGCATTTACATAGATTTTTGTCTTTAATCTTGTCTGAAAGAACAGTTTATCGGTTTCTTATCATAAAAGTATGGAAAATTTCATCAAATCTGTTGTAGTAGCTTTTTATTTTTCGTGATTTGGGTAGTTTTAAAGTGTTGGTCTTAACTCTTGACATTTTCAATAGGGTCTTCCTGTCCAGTTCTGCAAGAATCATCTTCCTCCTCATGATGAAATAATCACATTGGTGGATGAGGAAGGAAATGAGTTCCCAACAAAATTCCTTGCTGATAAAACTGGTCTAAGCGGTGGATGGAGAGGGTTTTCTCTTGATCATGAATTAATTGATGGAGATGCATTGGTTTTCCATCTTGTCATGCCTACAACATTTAAGGTGAGAACTTAGACTCAGAATGTATGTAGCAGAAATGGGTGCAGATGTAATTTTGCTTTTGGTAGCTTACATTTTTATTTGAGCCATATTTCTAGATGTTAATTGTGTTCACAACTCTCCTTAGGTCTACATTATCAGAGCATACGAGACAGAGGAGAACGAAGACGACAATGACAAGACAAAAGAGATTGAAGAAAACAATGACGATAAGGACAAGAACGAGGATTCCGGTGTTTCTCACCTGAGCAGGAGTGCCAAGCGGACTAGAGCAAGTACTTCCTTTTCACCCCTTTCTAAAGCTCTAGTTGTTTTTTTTTTTTACAAGTTACTTAAAATATCAAATCAAAATTCATTTAGATTACACGATACGAATAGCGTTGAGTACATTGACAAATTAGGAAAACTAATGATACTGATTTGCACACATTAGCAAGATTTTATAGGATCAGTGCACATACATACATTTCACCCTTGATTAATTAAAATAGACTCAATTTCAAGTGAATAGTCTTTGAAAATTTGGTAGAAAAGTTTGGAAAATAGTCTTTGAAAATGTTGTGAAATTTGGATAATGGTTTTATTTTCTGTTTTACTGGGTTCTAATGTCCAATCTGTTATTGTTTTGACAGGTAGAAAATAGCCTTTGAAAAAAGTCCATCAGTTCTATTGGCTTTCCTTTTTCAAGCTCTTGGATCTTGATTTATGGCAGAAATATAATCAAAGGAGGAGAAAGAGATGGAACTGACATTGATTTATTTATTTATTGATATAGAACTACACTGATTTTGTAATCTATATATTACAAAGCTGTGATTTTGATTGTGTTCTAATATCATTCCATATTTCGGAACGTATTTGTAACGGTTGATCTCGTCGGATCCTGGCAGACCTCTAGGCAACTTAAAATATAATTAATTAAATCATAAACAAAGAAGGTAAATGAAGCATTTCTCACGGTACATAATTACATATTCCCACCACAATAAATTATGCTCTTTAAACTCTCTAGCATTATTAATCTTACTTTTTAAAATTAGGAAAATATCAAATTGCTATGAGATCAGTCTGATTATTTACAAAGAAACTTTTTTCCATTATTATACAATCAGCTACACTAGCATATTTGAAGTTTCAATTCAACAATATACATAATATAATTCTACATTAAAAAATAATTTTTATTTTATTTTTAACTAAAATTTTAACTTAAAACTTTAAAAGGGAGTCAATCATAAGTGTTATATTTAACAGTTTCTACTTGTAATAAAGGAATAGTAGAAGGGATGTTTCAGATATTTTACCTTTTCCCAGAACTAATTTGAATTCAAACGAAAAGTCACAAGCGTGGCAACTTAATTCCAAATCAAAAACAACAAAAATAAATAAATAAATAAAAAATAACCCCAACAACGCCACTGTCTTCTTCAAGCTCCAAAAATGGTGGAATCAAAGTTGATGTACGAAGAATGCCGTCGACAGAGACTAGAAGAGAACAAGAAAAGAATGGAAGAGCTCAACCTCACCAACCTCTCTCACTCTCTTAAAAAAACCACTAACACCCACACCCCATCTCCGGTGAGTCATCAGAAACCATTGTATGTATATTTCGAAAATTTGTGATTTTTGATGGGTCTGTTTTGTTATGTTTTTGTGAAGCTAAAAAAGCGGTCTCGTAACCCACAACTGGAATCCGATCAGGTTAGGAGGTCCAGTCGTGTTGCCAATAAACCTCCTCCCAATTACAAGGATGTGAGCTTTCTCTCTAATTCTTTTTATGTTTTTATATATTTTTTCAAAGTTTATTTTGTTTTTCTTTTGTGGGTTTTGAACGAAGAATTTACTTACAGAGTTTATGCTATTACAATGCTGTAATTTATTTATTAATTTATTTCTATATGGGGGTTTTACTGGGTGTAATTAGTTCAAATGGTGTTGAAAACTTCTGTTTTGGTTTTGATTATCTTTACTTCTAGCTTGTTCATGTTATTGGTGTGTACTCTCTACATGTGTTTTCGCTTAATTTTATTTATTTATTTATTTTTTATTATTATTTTTTTTTAATTTGATGATATATCATATATGCTCACTGAGCTCTGATTTCACAGCTTAGAATTTGGCCTTGATATCATATACTTAGATTTTTAGCCAATCTTTATTGAATAGTTGTAACCATTTGAACTCTGATTTGAATTATTTCTATCAATTCTAGGGAAACATTAACATGAATTCTTAGCATATGGTATAGCTTAGCTTGCTTTCTCTTGTTGTTTAAAGATTGTGATGTCAAATATGGATTGAACCACCAATTTATCGGTTGATGGCAGGATGTAGTTGTACTACCTTTCATGACCAGAAGAAGGTAAAGAACTCTATCATCAATCTGTCTTTAAAACATTTTTGGTTTTTAGGACAATTCTCAAAACTGTTGATATTTTGAAGATTGATTATCTAAATGCTACTTTTGAGGTACCTTGTAGGAGCTACCCACAGAGAAATCTACTGAATCGTGTTTTTGCTTCGGATAAAGAGAGAGTGTATGCAATCGAAAGAGCTGAAGAACTTCAATCAGGCTTAGATTCTCAATACCCAAGTTTTGTGAAGCCCATGCTACAATCACATGTGACTGGATGCTTTTGGCTGGTAAATTAATGAAACCTTAAAGGGTATTTTGTTTGGGCAGTCTTAATTACTTGCTTGTTCTAGAAATGAGCATATATGCATAAGTTTGTCGGTTTCGTGACCTGCAAGTATGAAAAAGATGCGATCACATTTGCGATAGTAGTGTAAGCTTTTATCTTTCTATATATTGGTCTTAATTCTTCTTCACAACACTTTCAAATAGGGTCTTCCTGTATACTTTTGCAAGAATCATCTACCCACTAATGATGAAACAATCATATTGGTGGATGAGGAAGGAAATGAGTCCCCAACAAAATACCTTCCTCGTAAAACTGGTCTGAGTGGCGGATGGCGAGGATTTTCCTTGGAACATGGATTAGTTGATGGAGATGCACTGGTTTTCCATCTTGTCAAGCCTACAACATTTAAGGTGAGAACTTAAGACTCTGATGTATGTCCTATATACATATATATATATATATATAATCTCTTAATTCAACTTTCAAGGGGCTTTCCGGTTGCTAGTACGTTAGCATCAATGGAAATGGAAAGGTATTAATTGCATTAACTATTCTCCTTAGGTCTACATTATCAGAGCATACGAGTTAGAAGACAATGAAGACGAAGATAACAAGGACAAGAATGAAGATTCGGGTGTCACTCCGTTGAGCAGTGTTGCAAAACGAACTAGACCAAGTAAGTACATTTCACTCCATTTAATGCTGATTTGGATACACTTTCAAGGTTTTATAGGATCAGTGCACTTACATTTGATACTTCGATTAATGAAAATAGACAATGGAGCCAAAGATGGTAAGGACAAGAATGAAGATTCGGATGTCATTAAGTTGAGCAGTGTTGCCAAACGAACTAGATCAAGTAAGAACTTTTCACTCCATTTTAATGCTGATTTGGATGCACTTTCAAGGTTTTATAGGATCAATGCACATACATCTGACACTTCGATTAATGAAAATAGACAATAAAATTTCATCATGACTTGTGAGAAATCTAGTTAAATGGTTGTTACTTTGGTTTTCCTTGAGTTCTCAATTCTCATAGGCATTTGTTATTGCTTTGGCAGGTAAAAAGTAGTCTTTGGAAATGCCAAATTGCAAGTTCCCTATTTTGAAGCATAGAACCTAAGGCAGATAACTTGTTTTTGTTCTGTAATCTACCCTTGTATAATATATCTATTTTGAGGCTTTTTTCATAGACTTGGTGTTATATTTGTTTTTGGCCTCGATGCAATGAAGCTGTTGAGGAGGCCTTTCAAAAAAGTTCTGTAATTGGTTATTGCCTCTTCAACCATTGGATTTACTGGATTGAGTAATATGTAAGAGTATCGGCTTTACAGAGAATCCAAACATTGATCTTGTTATGTGGTTTGCAAGTGAGGTTTCATAGCTTTAGGAGTAAAACATGAAATAATAATCAAAATTCGGAATACATCAACATCAACGGTTTCCTGTGATTTACAAAGTTTTGTGCTTGTAAAAAAAAAATCAAGAAACCGATAATCTACAGAGTTTCTGTATCGATCAAAAGTATGTTTTGATTGCCTTATTAAGTATATGCTTAGAAGCGTCTTATTGTACCATGGAGCCTGCCGCACACACTTATTGTTTCATAGTAAATAGAAATCGTGTGGAGGGGGAGATTCAAACAGCAGTTGCTCATAATTTTGCCATTTGTTGACTGAAGGCTGGATCGATGCAAACGACTACCTGCAAAATTTTATCGCAAAAGTTAAAAGCATGTAGATTTACTGGTGGAAGAAATTGTTGGGATTGATCGGAATAAGTAAATAATAAATAACGTAAATAATAGATAACCAGAAGATAAGCAAGCTGTTATTCAAGAAAAGTAGTGCATACCTTGCCAACGCTTTTACCAGAATGAAGATGCTCAACAGCGTCTGCCACAGAATTGAGACCATTAAACCTTTTTGGGTCTATGGAAACCTGTAAGAAATGGAATATGAGCGAGTAATTAGGCCAACTTTTTCACTGGAGAACTAATTTAAACATGTCACGATTTGCTAAACAGCTTATGAATGAAAGAATATATCGGACTATATTACGCTAAATTGAGTTTCACGTTATCGTCTTATCAATTTATTTTTTGCCAGAAACTCAACATACAGATCATTACAGAGCATTTCATCTGAATAACTTATTGGTGCAGGCTGCCCAATCAGAAGAGGCCAAACAAGGTTTTTTTTTTTTCCAAAGCATAGGGAAGATGCAAGATAAATTTTTAACACTATTAAATATTAATAAAAATTATATTGCTGATTATAGAACAATATTTAGAATCCAAATGTATATTATAAATAAGCAAGAAAATTGAAAAGCGATTCAGATCATGCCAACAAAAAATTTACATCAATACAACAATATAAGCTATTGAGTTCATTTTCATGTTTGTATAATTCTGCACAACAATTTATATACAGGCTATGACGACAATGAGGAAATATAACAAGATGAATGTATTACCTTGAGCTTCCCCGTCGAGAAAAGATGATAAAGTTTGTCCAGATGTTGTTGCCATAAGTGACCATATTGTACCAGGAAAAATCCAGCCTGAAACACATCAACAACTTTGAAACATCTCTACATATGTATCCCAATAAAATATCTTATATAATGCTCCATGTAACCCAAGAGAGATAACCACCTCTAGATTTTCAGAAGAAAGTACTCAATGAGTCTCTTTAAGTAATAGAAAACCACAAGAATTTGAGAAATCATATACTGAAAATGTATTATGGAAACCAAAGGAGAATGTGTGTACACCATATTGTATCGAAAATTCGAAATAATATCATCAGAGAGTATTAGTTTTCTCACTTTTCAGGAGATTCACTGTCAGTCTGATATGTAGGAGTCTAGGGCGCAAAGTTTTAACTAAATATCAAATATAAGCATCTGTATCTAATTATCTATACATGCTAAGTTGGGATAGTTCTATGTCATCATGTAAAAATAATTTCATCATCCAGCAGCTACATACCACAGTTTGGCTTTTTGCTAAAATCTTCTCACATAATCCAGTATAATTTGATGGCTGCCATCCTTGCTCTCCTTGATACTGAGACAAAAAGATTTCATTTCATCACCACTAAATTAAAACCCTAAAAAATGAATCCAAGAACAAATTGAAACATAGAATAAGAAAGTTAACAAAAGAAGTTATGTTGCTAGATATAAATGACAGATTTTAAATTGTATAAATCAGATGCAGTCAATGATATATATCGTTGTTTTTAGCTCAATTTATAATCTATGAGGTTGATATGTGGAAGATATAGCATTTTTACTCTTCAAAAGTGAAGACCTAACCAAATATGCATCAAGAAGACAAGAACCTCATAGATGACCTGATAAAGTTGGTCATAAGTAGATTATCAAGTTAGATATATGAGAAAACTAATATAAGTTACAGAATTGGAATACATGTCATATTGTTGAGCCCTTAATATACCTTGCCTAGATTAAAACTCCATGTTCTGGTGTTGGAATAATAAACCAAGATAAAAGCTTCAAGTATGGCAATATATACCTTCAACTTTGACTCTAAGCAAGTAAATAAATATCCAGCTGGGTTTTACAAAAAGAACCTGAGAAATCATTCCAATCACTATGAGTCGTCCATAGACTGCCAAAGCATTCAAGCACAAATTAAACATGTCACCACCAACAGATTCATAAATGATGTCGAAACCTTTGGGAAACTCCTTCTTAAGAACCTGGAAGATTCAAAACATAAGCATTTTCTACACACACAAATGATGGTTTAACATGATAAATCAGATTCAAAAGTTTGAAAGACCTCTAGTCTAAGTAGCTAAGTTAGAATACTCTCATTCTTGGTATTAAATTCTAGCTAGGACAGTAGGACATATATTTTAACATACAAATAAGCAAATCCTGAATTTTCAAAGAGGTTTGAACATGACAAATAGACTAAAAGTCAGATTAAAGTGGAGGAAGCTCTAAACCATTGTAAAGATGAAGTCAACAGAACCCTTACTTCTACTAATAATATTTTTAACTTGTAAGTGATATTAAAGGCCAGGAAATGTACAAATATGTGTGTGCAAATGTTGATAGTATTCCTTAGCAATTATTCCTAGAAGCCTACGAATGAAATCACCATAAAAAGAATTAAAATTTGCCCTAATCAATCCCATTATCCGAATCAGTTAACTCACTGCCCCCAAAATGAAATTTGGTCAATCCTCCACAATTACAAAATTATAGAGAATATATAAGAACAGAAACAAAAATTACAGACATACAGTTTTAATATCTTCAGATTTATAGTCTATGGTTCGATCAACTCCCAGTTGTTTCAATAGCTTGGCCTTTTGCTGACCTCCACAAGTTGCTACCACTGTATTTCCTGCTAATTTTGCAAGCTGCATTCATAGCAATTTGTTTGATTCTAAAAAAGTTTTCATATTTGCAATACGGACAGAAACACGCTATTGCAATAGCCAAAAAGAGTTTAATATTTGCATTTAAACAAACAGAGAATGTATTAAAGGATTATCTTTGTATTTGAGAATAAACCTGTACTGCAAATTGCCCAGTGCCTCCTGCAGCAGCTGTAACAAAAACTGTTTCTCCAGATGTCATCTGTCCTGCCTAAAAGTGCCAGATGAAAGAAATATTATCAGAGAAAGTGAAATCCGCATCAGATTTGAGAAATATAAGGAGAATTACCTTTTCTAGAGCAATTGACGCTGTAAGCCCTGAAGTAAGCAAGGCAATAACTTCTGGGTCAGGTCTTGCCACAGGAATGATGTGTTTCGAAGGAACCTTATCATGGAAAAGATCCACAATTGATAAAATAAATGATAAATCTAACAGTTTTATGATTAATTAAAATGTAGAAACTTAGATGACGGTGACAAAATCTTTTAATAAAGGAACTTGTGCTCGATGATGAAGACAATGTTTTAAGGAATAATATACCATTGCAAATTCAGCATAACCCCCAAAAGTCATGATTGCTGCTGAAGTGCCAACTTTTAAGTCATTGACACCATCCCCCACTGCTGCAATTATTCCCACTGCCTGCAAGTGCAAGGTATATATAAACAGCAATATTTTAGAGATATAATGAGTATCAAGCACATGATCAGCAAGAAGATATCAACATAATAAAATTGTGTCATTACACCACGACATTCAAAATATACATTTCATGCACCTCAAAACCAGCATCAAATGGAAGACGGGAGCTGACATCTTTGGTGTTTCCAGAGAAATAACGACCTGAGCTGAAATTAACCTGTCCATAAGTTCACAATGCATCCTTGTTACATGCAGAGATACACATATATGTGTAAATATAAGAGATAAATATGTCAGACATCATTTTGCCAAAAGATGGAAAAAAACTAGTTAAAGTTCCCAACATTGTGATGTTTCATGTTTGGTAATAAACATAAAGACAAAAACCAGACAACATTAGACAATTTTCATTCCTAGCTTTTCCCATTCCCTTCTCATATTCATTACCCTAAGGTTGCCTCCTCCAGGTCATTAGTCTTTTTTTTCCACCAATACTGTTCACCCTAATCCTACTCTACCAATAAAAAATAATGAAGAGGTAATTGTTTCACATTTCTGCCCATGTTCAGTAACATTACTACCTATTTCTCTAGGCTTTGACATAAATCATGCATGCATAGCACCACATAATTGTTATGCACATGCCAAAAACTCCGAATAATGTACAAGGAACTAGCTAAAATTTATTCCGAACATTAATTATATATATTAAAAAAAAGGGGAAGACTGTTTCATAAACAAGGTACTCAAAGCCTTAGTGTACACTAAGGAGTCAGTCAGTGTGATTTCTCAACCTTAGTTTCTTAGTCAATTCATATGACACTGGGAAAAGAAACCGTAAAAAATGTCATGCTCAAAATTTGACTTTAAAGCTATATTCTCAATATGATATCCCAACAATATCATATTACAGTGTCTGAACTAAGCATCAGTCATATGACTTCATATATTTCCAGTCAAAAGAGAATTTCCAAATAAACAAAGATCACCAAGTTCAAATTGCTTTAAGAAAATGACAGAATACAAGATTTAGTTAAGCACGGGTAGCACACCATAAATGAATTCTGAGACAACTTAAAGCCACTTGTGTAACTATCATTAAACTAAATCATATATAAATAATCACATCACAAGGACAAGTAACAATATGCCACATCACTTTCAGCTAATATATATAGCAGAACTGCCTAAAAAAAACTGATCATTTGGTTCTATCACAAAGCTCTGAAACTTCATGCTTGTTCTGTGTGATCGTTCAGGAACCGTACACTTTAAGGATATCCAAAATAATGAGAAAGAGAGTAAGACAAAAGCATACACCATTGATGATCAAAAGAGTAATACTTGAAATAAGAGAAAAAGCAAACTCGCGATACTTCTTTGCAAGAAAAGTCATGGACTTACATCACTAGCATTCACACCAGCATAAATGATTTTCAGAAGAATGTGATTTGGTTTGATCGGTAATCTCAATGGAGCGTGAACTGTCCGGGTTGCATTGCGAAAATTGTGAGTCAAGGTATGAACAACTCTGAAGAGTGGACAAAACATCAGCAACTGTATAGTACATATAAGCAAACCACTTGCATTTCAAGAATATTCATTAATGCTGATCACATTCAAATGATCAATTGCTTCAACAAAGAGAGTAAAAGAACAGATCTAAACACGAGTGAATAAGTTAAATTTGTCAAATTTTCTAGATCACAACTACACCAGGTGGTGAGTAATTGAGTATTACGTATTTTAAGAGATTTATTTCCTAGAACCAAGCGCATGAGTGAAAGCAGTAAACCACAGGCCGCTTTTCATATCATCTGTGCCATTCCTTAATCCCCGGTCACAGCTACATTTCCACACACTTCCATATGCAGTTCACCAAAACTTAGTAGAACTTCACAATTCAGTTACCTTTATGAAAGGTTATATATCACACCTACTGTTTTAGTTCACCCTCCTAATTCATTTCAGAGAAACCTGATCACTTGAGACGCAGTAGGGCTTTTGTAGTGGGAGAAAGTGAAAACCATTTGAAATAAAGATTGCTTGCCTTGAAGATAAGAATATCCTAAGCGGAAATCTGAGGAGCCTCAAATGTGAGAAAGATAAAGATATGACTATCGCAAACTAAGGTATTCTTAATGGGAAGACTGGAGTGGCCATACTTGATGAAGCATACTTAAATCACTCCAAGAAGTAAAGAAATTTGAGAAACCCAAACATAAACATTCATATTACAAATAACAAATTCAAATATAATTACATGTGGGGACTCAAACCAAAGAGTCAAATTTGGCTCTAATACCATGTTGATAACCGCTAGACCCAAAAGCATAAGTTATTTGGAAAGGGTCGAACAATAGTATTTAAGAACTCTAATACCCATGCAAGTTAACTTTTTATTATAGCTTCTGTACCTGAGGCTACCTATGTCTGCTTTGGTTATTTTATTGATTCCCAAAATCAAATTAAATTATAAACTAAATGGATTACAAAAAATTTTACTTGAATCTTTATCATCAACCACCAAACACGAAAGGAAATTTGACACATTGTTACTCACATTTTCTCAAAACTCTGAGGAAGTTGGAGATTTACATTTAAAGGGCCTCCAAGTGAGGATCTTCTCCTGGAACTTGAAGATTTCACCAAGTATTTTGCTTCTTCTGCAGGGCTAGGCCAATACTCCATGCCTCTGCGATTTGTAATCCATAGGCATGAACCAGCTTTACTCTCGTCACTAATAAGCTCAAATGCACCTAAAAGCATAGATGCTTAGGACATCAGAAACTTATTATAGTTTCAGAAAAACAGGGAGAGAAATAAGCTTAAAGGACCAATGGTTAGTTATTTTTTTTTCCATGTATATAACTGAAATATTCATTAACATACAAGCATCTTGGCATCGCATCAATAACCTATCCAATGAACCAAAAGGGCCAATTTGGTAGTTGGTACACATTAAAACAAGTTATAGAAAGCAACTATCAAAAAGTATCTGAACTTTTTTTTAATGGATAGAGTTGACATCCTGCAAAGCTCTTTGACATAGCATGCCTGAAATTTATTCACTCTTCCAATCCCTACAGCCTTCCCTGGGCTCCAAAGCTGATATACGCAGTAATTATAGATAGATGATAAATTTCTTTTCATATTAATGGGCCTTAATTATGAATTCGAAGTTATTCAGAGTTTTGATTCATTTCTAAGTCATTGTACAAAGATGCCTAAGAAAATTCTCTCAAATGAAGCATATCAATCTATTAAAATGTGCCAAAAAAAAAAAAAAAAATCTATTACTTAAAAGAAAATTGTTATCAAAACTGCATCAACTAAAAGATTTGGCATTTAGTAATACCTTTCACCACCATTTCCATAGGCACAAAGCCCCCCAACAAATCAACAATTCCAGGCTGCACTTTTAAGGCCATCTCAGTTTGAACAAACTGCATTCAAATTCATAGTTAAAAATCAAGCTGAATAGGTGAAGAACCCTTACCACATGCAGCAGTCGCTATCTTTTAATTAAACAACTAAATGAAAGCAGATCCCTTGATTTTGTTGACTCATAACAGAAAAACGCAAGCACTACTTCTTTGAAGGATTATATGCACAATTGGAAAATCATATGTTGAATAAGTGTTTAATTAGATAATGACATAAATAGGTGACAGACATAATTAAATTTATAAGGATGAGCACTGCCACCAGATGTTTTTATAAAACAGATCTTCATATTAATAGGCTCTTTCCGATGTCACCTAAATAAAAAACTGAAGGCCAAACAAGTTTTTTTTTTTGTAGGAAACTAGAATGCCAAACAAGTTTTTTTTAAAAGGCCAAACAAGTTGGTGGGACCAAAAGTTACTTGCAAATTTGACATCACATTTGAGAAAGCTCAGGCTTGAAATTCCAAATCCACGTGTTTAAACCATAAAAATTAACAAGGAGAAAAGAGATGAATTATTTGATTCTCCAGAATATGCCTTCTAACAAAATATTGCACCTTAAATATATAGAAATTACCTCAGGGCAAAGCACATTGATGCGAATTCCCTGACGTTTGTATGGAGCAAGTGATCTAGTAAATAGGACAACACCACCTGTGAAAACAAACGTCAGTAAGTATCAAACCGTAAATACATGAGCAGTAATCATATATTTGTACATGTTTATGATTTTTGTCTGTCAAAGTTGATACATAAGGAAAAGGAAAATATAAGTTAGGTTGAAAAATAAGGAAAACAAATAAAGTCGACCTAGACATAGTCTGGAAATGAAATCAGTAGCACAAAGTAATACAAAACAGCAAACCTTTAGAGCAAGAGTAGATAGGGTCCACATACATCGGATAAAGCCCTGAAGCAGATCCCAAATTTATAATCACTCCAGGCTTTTTTCTAGCCTTCATTATTTTAATCTGTCGTAAAAGAATTGATGATTACTCACAGTTACCACCTATTCTCATCCATAAAACAAAAATCCTTATCTCTTATAACTTTAGCATCTCCAACAAATAAAGCAGTTTTTTGCATTTTTTCTTTTGGGTGAGGAGTACGATAAGTATGCCATTTATCAACTATAAATTACACAGAGTTGGACTCTACAAATAAAAATTGCTCAATAAATAGCCATGTGGTAGGGCAGGTAAGAGCATCACTTGTTAAATTTAATAGCAGTATTGATACTATGTTCTGTGCAATAATGAACTCAAGGGAAAGTCATGAAAATATTCAAGGATGGCTAAAATAGTCCAACTTTTTAGAGTTTAAAAACAACTACTCAGCATAAAAAACAGTTACTTTTCGAAAGATTTTGAAACTGCATGAATGAGTTTATGTAGTGCAGGAACATGTTAAGCATGTATTTAACTCCCACGCCCCATTTCAAAATACTAGAAACAATCTGAGAATATTTAACCTTATCAAAAATTTCAAGCCAAATACTTAGGAAGCAATGAGTTGATTAAGGGCATTTCATTATGTTGGAGAACCATGCGAAAGCAAGTCAAACTATTAGCATACCGCAGTGCGTGTGCAATCAATAACTGCAGTCAAATCCACATCTAAGGTAAGTCTCCATGAACGTTCCCCATCAGTCTGATCCTTGTGAAATGGAATAGGATTACCTATGCCAGCACAGTTGATACATATATCTAGTCCTCCATATGTTGCTACATGCTTGTCAAAAGCAGCAGCTATATCTCCTGTTCGGAACATGTATAGATTCATACAGATACAGTTATCTAAATCGATAACTATGCAAATGCATACGTCACAAAGAAATATTAATAAACTTACTTGTCTTCGTCACATCACATCTAATAAACATAGCAGATGGAAATCCCAAGTTTGAATGGAACTTGGCATTCTCTTTTTCAACAAGAGATGCAGCTTCCTTTCCCTTTTCTTCGGAAAAATCAACAATCGTTACAAAAACTCCCTTCTGTCCAAGAGCTAAGCTTAGAGCTCTACCTGCATACAAAAAACAACCATATCAACAAACTATCCGACACACTGGACAATCCTACGTAAGATTCACAAATTCTCCATATCTCGCGAAGATATAAATTTCAATATCTCCATTAGCTACTGAATTTTTCTTCCACATACACCCACCCGCCCACATATCATCTTGAACAAGGCCAGCTCGCAAAACTTAACCCGCAAACACAAATTGTAAATTAAGTCTATGAAACAACCAATTAATTTGCATTTACAAGAACAATAAGCATATGATCAACAGCGGACAAATTCAATCACTAATGATTCTAAAATCTTAAAAACACAAACCCAGATTCAAAAAAAAAAGGTCCATCAGAACTCATATTTCAAACTATGCACAACCGATCAAATATAAAACAAAACATAAACAATCAAATTCTATATCAAAAAACAACTCGATCACCACTATCCAATAAAAAAATAAACAGAAAAAAGAAAGGGCGCGAATGAATATTTACCAATCCCAGAAGCTCCACCAGTGACAAAAGCTGACAAACCAGGTTTTAGTTCCATTTTTTTTTCTTTTTTTGTCTATGTTTAGAAATACAGACAGCAGAAATTTGTCACTATTGTGAATTTGTGATAGTGAATAGAGTTATGGATAAAGCTTCTCCGGTTTTATAGATTCAATCAACCGATCAAACGTTGCCGTTTTCATATTTATTTCTAAGTTTTCATAAAATTTTTGAGTAGATTGTTCTTCTTGTCATGTCTAGGCCGGCGTTCGATACTTGCGTCCGTGCCTATTATCCGTAGATATTGTCAAACAAACAAACAAACATTAAGTGGTAATTATCGATATTTGATTGGAATTTGAAATATTTCCTGTACTTTTATAATTTGAGGGACCAATATTAAAATTATTTTGTAATGTATCTGATTCTGATATATTAAGGATATAGATAGGGATGGGCATTTATCATGGATTCTCAAACCCCACTTCTCCATCCCTATTTGGGAGGAGGGGAAGTTTTAGAGAAAAATGGAAAAATGGATGAGGGTGGGGATGAGTTTCATCCCCCAATTGAAATGGGTGGGTATGGGGGGATCCATTTCCCCATTTTCCCAAACCTTATATAAATATATATATATATATATGGGACGGAATACATAGCCCTAATTTTTGACACATTTTCTTACACAATTTTTTAGCCTTTAGATTACGGTGAATCTAAAGGTTGAGATTAATTATTTAATAGCCCATGAAGTACACAATCATATCCCACCGTAACTCTATCTCTCCTGGTAAGTGGTAACTTTCACAATTTCTCTCTCCTCTCTCCTCTCTCCTCTCTCCATCTTTTCTTTTCGTAATTTTCCTCTTCTCTGCTCTAAAAACATTTCACACACCTTTCTTACTCACCTTTTCTCTATTCTGAAAATAAATTCAGCCACATATTTTTTTGTCTAAATATTTTTGGAAGAATGCAAAACGTAGGTGAGCCCAGTAAAAGAATTTTTTAATTTGCTATGCTAAACCTATTTATACCTTGTTAAAATAAAACCCTAATATATGTAAAACAAAGAGAAGGAAGGACTTTTTTCTTGTTAGAATTTTTTAATTTGATTGATAATGGTGATGCTGATGATGCTTGTTAGTGTTATCTCTCATTTTTACTTTCTGCAAATACATTTTTTTTTTGTGAAGTAAACTTTCTGCAAATACTATACCAAACTGATAGTAGATTATCTTAAAAGAAAAAATAAATTGAAATAAATATTTGAGTTTATGGTGAAACAGTTGGAGATTTTACATAAAGGACGAAGAGAAAAGATGAAAAAATGGGAGATAAATTGTGAATGTCAACAGGAGAGAGAAATCGAAAAATAAATAGGAGAGGTAGAGTTTTGTTGGGATGGGATTGTGTACTTCTTGAGCTCTTCAATAATTAATCTCAACCCTTTAATTCACTCTAATCTAAAGGTTCAAAAATTGTGTAAGAAAATGTGTTAAAAATTGGGGTCATGGATCCTGCCCATATATGTATATATATAGTTTTTCTATTGTCAGTTCGTCATTATATAAAATATATCAGGATGAAGACTGTGGATCATTAAATTTACATACTTTGACTCAAAGTGTATGTATATATATATTCTAAATATTTTTTATTCTTTCTATTCTTAATATTTTTATGTTTGTATTTGAATTTGTAATGAGTTTTTTTTTTTTTTTTTTTTTTAGTATGTAAGTTTAGTAAAATAAGGGAAACAAGAGAACGGGGAAACATGGAAAAACAGGGAAAACGGGGAAAAAGGAGAAATGAGGAACGGGGAAACATGGAAAAACAGGGAAAACGGGAGAACTGACAAATATATATTGTCAGTTCGTCATAATATAAAATATATCAGGATGAAGACTGCGGATCATTAAATTTACATACTTTGACTCAAAGTGTATGTATATATATATTCTAAATATTTTTTATTCTTTCTATTCTTAATATTTTTATGTTTGTATTTGAATTTGTAATGAGTTTTTTTTTTTTTTTTTTTAGTATGTAAGTTTAGTAAAATAAGGGAAACAGGAGAACAGGGAAACATGGAAAAACAGGGAAAACGGGGAAAAAGGAGAAATGAGGATGGGGGTGGGGATACCTCCCCACAAAACTCCCTCATCCCCATTTTCCCCAAATGGGGAAATAGAGGAGATGGGGAAGGGTTTTGGAAATGGGGGAGGGATGGGGGAACCTATATCTATCCTCATTCCCCCAATGCCCATCCCTATATATAGATAATATTTTTTATATTTGAGTAATTGGCACCAATACCCCTTGAAGTATACACGAATTCACATGTTGCCCTCTAATCTTTTTTTCAGGCATTAAACCCTCTAAATTATCGTTTACTGGTAAAATCCAACGAACTGGTGATGAAACCCAGCTTTCGTTTGATGAGCTTGACACAGTGACACGTGCATCATCTTCCACATCCCCAACACTCAAACTCTTACCTAATCTACCACTACACAACCACTAGCCGCCACCACCACCACTCAAACATCAAAACCAAGCCGTCGTGTCTTCTCTCTCTCTCTCTCTCTCTCTTCACATCTGGTTCGTCGCTCTCTCTCTCTACGCATTTGGTTCCATATGCCACATCGTCTCTTCGCATCGCGCTCGATCTCCTCCCAATCACCACCGCGTCTTCTCTCTATTCACATTTGGTTCATTGCTCTCTCTCTCTCTCTCTCACTCTCTCTTCCTGAATCCGTCTCCTCCATTGCCGATCTCCGGTTCATCTTCTCTTTGCCTTCTTTCTCTTTTATTTCGTATTTTGTGTTATTTCTCTCTATTTGGGTTTTAGTTGTGGTTGACTTGTACGATTTCTAGGTTATGGTGTTATGTTCTTGGTGTTTTGGGTGGGTGGTTTGACTGGTGTTCTTAATGAGTATTCTCGGTGCTCTTGGTTTCTGGATGGGTATTCTTGTTGTTTTTGTTTGATGATGGTTTCTAGGTTTGGTGTTTGAGTTTAGGTTAGGTGGTCTAGTGGGGAGTCGGTTTTAGGGTGGTGGTGGTCTATGGGGTTTTTGGAAAAATTGTGAGGGTTGGGGTTTGGTGATTGTGATGAATGGTGGTGTAGGTTTTGTCTTGGAGATTGGGTTTGGTTTCTGGTGTTGATTTTGAAGAATTGGAAAAAAAAAAATCGAAACAGAATTTGAAGAATAAAAAATAGGTTTCAAAAACTGGGTTTTTATTGTCATGAATTAAAAAAAAAAAAAAAAAAAACCGATTTTGATTTTGATTTCAATTTCTTTTTAATTTGGGAAAGTTTTGATTTTGATTTTGATTTCTTTTTAATTATGGAAAGTTTTGATTTTAGTTGGTTTTTGTTTTAATTTGTTTTATATTATTTTGTAAATATATTTTAATTATCCTCATGAAGAATTTAAGGTGTTATTCCAATTTTGACCTTTTTTACAAACACACGTGCAAGGCACGTGACGAGAAATCAGACGGAAACTAGGTTCCGTCACCAGTCCGTTGAGTTTTGCCAATAAACGATAGTTTGGGGGTTTAATGCCTAAAAATAAATAAATTATGGGACAACATGTGAATTCGCGTAAACTTCAGGAGGCATTAGTACCAATTACTCTTGATAATTTTATTAAAATTTCTAAATTTTGAAGTTCTCAGTATTTTCACTGATACGGATATTTACTTCCTTGTATTTGTTGGATATGGCTCGAATTACCAATGGTTACCAAATACGATTTACCAATGCGGAGACTTCCTAAAGACGTAAGAGCGTTTGAGAGTATGTGGTTATGTTTGAGGGAGGCTTGGAAAAGACATGAAGAACGAAGCGACGGACAACTCAAACTGCTGCCGCGCAGTTGCCACTTTGGCAGTGGAAGTGGCAGCGGTCTGGCAGCTATTCGGCAGCTGTCCGGTAGCTGTCTGCAGCGGTTTGCTACCACTTAAGCAGCGGTAGTGGCAGCGGTCCGGCAGCGGTCCGCAGTGGTTTGACACTGCTGCCATTTTCAGCAGCGTATCAACAGAGGTTCCAATTCCAGTGTTTCACGTTGTGGAAAGCGCTGTGGCTTTCACAGCGGTCCGACAACGGTTCGACAAGGTTTGGCACGTGGATCACGATCTTCTGAGTGGTCAAGTTCAACACGGTTTAGGAAGCAGGTGACCAACTGCAACTTGAGTCGTAGTTAATCACAAGCACACGTTGAATCAGGAAATATTCATGAAAGAGGAAATATGTTGCTTCTAGAGTTCTAATGAGAAAATGATTTCTCCTTGAAGTAAAGACTTGTCATAAATAGAAAATAGTATTTATGTGGAACAAGTAAATCTTGTATGACTAGGAGATAGATTTCATTGTCAGTTTAAACTCCCTGTAATACATATAAATAGACCATAATAACTAGGTTATTTGTGGTGGAGCAAAATAGCAAATACTAGAGAGATCTCAAAGTGAGCATTGGGTGTAATTGGGTTTAGGGTATTACAAAGAGAGTGATCCTGAGTGTGTGGTTGTAACAATTTACTACATATTGGAACTTTCTCTTGTCGTCCTGACAGCCGTGGTTTTTTCCCTGATTTGGGTTTCCACGTAAATTCTTGTGTTGTGTGTGCTTGGATTTAGATTACTTCTCTTCATCTATCTTTTCTTGTTATTGTGTTTGTTTGTGTTCTATCCGGCAACGCTTCCGCGCGTATAGTGACGGTTTGTTCGCTAACAGTATTGATGTAGTTTCAGTATATTAGGATATAGTTGATAAGATATTTATTGTTCTATAAAAGAATTTAGTTTCGAACTTGCTCATGTTAGGGTGAATAGGAATTCAATGTATAAAATTTTCAATAATAATAATAATGTCAAGCATTCTTCGATTTGATTGAATATTGTTGATACCAAAAATAGTCCAACGATCGAAATTTGTTTGGATGAGGAAAGAACAATTTTTAATATCAACATCTGGCGCCGTCTGTGGGAATCGAACTAAAAAGTCTAGTTTTTATACTCAACATGGTTTCGAAAACACCCGTCAAACTTGAATCCAAAGTAAGAAATGTTTTAAGATCAAAGGTACATCATACCAGAAGTGATGGCTAAGAGACTATCTATGACATAAGCGTGCAAGTAAAGCGGAGAGAAAGGGAGGTTCCTAAAGTGAGATGCAGTCCCTTGCACGGGAAAACGAGCAATTATGCAACCGAATCCAAGCCTTAACTAGAAAGGTGGCCTAATCCGAAAGAGGAGAAAACAACGTCCACGACTTACCCAGACCACGTTTGGACAATGAAATCCATGATTTACCAAGGCTATGTCTGGACAATGGAGTCGATATAAGTCGCTCTCCTCGAGGTCAGGTGTAAGACCCATATTTTAATTTTAGTCTATAAGTTTCCCTAAGCGTTTAAGTTTAAAAGAAAGAACACTTATGTTTTTATAAATTATATTGTTTATGGGGGTTGAAGTTTTAAAATAGTAAATTAGAATTTAATATGTGTTTTTGTTCCTAAAATAACTCTTTATTTTAAAAGATATTATTAGTAACGATAATAAAAAAATAAAATAAAAAGATGGGATTCTGATTTTGATTTAGGAATCCTATTTGTTTTAAAACACTTTGATTTAAGAGACTCTTATCCTCTCTTTTACATTCATAAGAAGAAAAATAAATTACAAAGCTCTAAAAAGCTTTGAATGACAAGTGAGAGGAAAAAGAAAAAAGAAAAAAGAAAAAAGAAAAAAGAAAAAACTCTCATTCTTTTAACAAGAACTTGTTTGCAAGCAAGAAGAAGAAAAACGTTTTTTTTTTCAAGGTGTGTTTCTCTTCGCTTTATTTGTTTTACTTTATTACTTATACGCTTAGGGGAATCAATATTATGGTTTTGATTGGGTTGTAACCCTAGAAGTTTATTATAGTGATTTCTGAGTTTCTGTCTTCTGATGTCAATGTATTTAGAGTTGACCAGTGATTTTTACGAAATTTATAGTTAAGTTATCAATGATGTTTTTGTGATTTTTGTTTTGAGATTTCGAACTAGACTACCTAAGGGTTCCAAATAAATTTGATTCGTTTCAAAATAATAAGTATTGTATTTTTATGAATTTTTTTGTTTGAAACAGTATTGCTGAAAATATCGGTTTTTGTAACTTTGTCTAACTTCAAAAATATTTTTCGAAGCGTAATACTTGTTCAAAAATTTGAAATTTGGTACAGATGTTAAACAACATGTTAAAAGGGTTTCCAAATTTATTTCAATATTTTTAGAGTTTTATTAAATTAGTTATGAATTTTCAAAAATGGGTACTACAGTCTGTCCAGTATTAGACAGATTCTAGTAACCAAAAATATAAATACTTTAAAAGTATTTATTTGAATTATTTAGCTTTGAAACTTTTATTTTCAAACCATATATAGGTTATTTACGTTTTGGTGAAGTTTCATGTCAATTCAACCTTTTTAGAATTTTTAAAAATTCAAATGACGAGTAGTGTTCAGGACTGTCTATTATCAGACAGCCTTGAATACTATGAAACTTAAAATATTTTAAGGTACTTACAGATTTTATTAAATTCTGAAATTTTCATATCAATAGATATGTTTGTGCAAAGTGTTTTTTTACAAAAGTTTAGAATTTTTCAATATGTGTGTAATAAAGTAAAAATCTTACATTGGACACCATACGGTTTTCAAAACAACACCGGTTAGTTCTAGTACTAGGATTTCGGTTTGTGAAGCGATATGTCATACATTATTCCAGTCATAGATATGAATTAAACTCTGATATTTTTATGATTATATGATTTTAGGTTAAGGATTGGATTATTCTCTTCGTGGACAATTGCTCTAATTTGGTTTGCTAAGAGGTAAGTAAACTAGACCCATTTTCGATACGGAATCACAATGTTATATGTATATGAAATTTGTTTGTGAATGTTTTCGAAATGTGTTTGAATTGTTTTGAAATGTGTCCAAAATGCTTGGAAATGTGATAAGTATGCATTTTGAAATGTGAATATATGGTATCATACAATATGTTTTCGCTAGGCTACTTTTGTTTATTATCGCTAGTAGGCACCTATGTGAATTTGTGTGGATCCCTATGTGATATGTGTGTGGTATATGGGAAGTGTCATCTAGAGTACTCTAGGGACTAAAGAGTCTTCATATTCGTGTGTCGATGTATTAGTGCATGTGGGAGGACTCATCGCTTATCACGATGAGGGTCTGGCTCTTACCTTCAGGCATGAGTGTTTTGCGTTTTCAAAAAAAAAAAAAAAAAAAAAAAAAAAATCCTCTCTTGCATTTTCACTGTATACATTAGTTGCCGACAAGTAACTTTGGCTCCTATATGTGAAAAGTCCTACTATGCAATAATGGATAAAAGAAACCTAGCAAAAAATTTGATAAGTATATGTTTCAAATGAATCATGAACTGAGTTTTGATATTTATGGCTTTTCATATTTTTGTGTTATTTTTGTATAAGTATAAAACATGGTTCAGTATGCTTATTGAGTTTCCAATCACTTAGTTCATTGTGATTCCAGATTCTTGAGGTTGTGATTTGCTCGTAGTATGGATTGGCATCTTACAGGAGTTTAAATTCTTGGTTCCTTAGGAGATAGGAGTTATTTAATTTCAAAATATTGATTTTTATTATGAACTTTGAGAGATTGTTATTGTTTCGGTTGTATTTTGAATGACTATTATTTGATATTTGATTATAAGTAAGATCATATCTTGACCTTCGGGTTGGGGCGTGACAGTTTTGGTATCAGAGTGCGGTTATATGATTCTGGATACTTATAGTTAGAAATTAGTTTTAGGAACCAGGGGAAATGCCAATCCATTAGGGTTTGTATCATTTGCAATGCTCATAGGTTTATATGTTTATGATAATTCCGCTTTAGTGACTAAGTAACACGTAATTTTGTTTATTTCTCTATAGTTGATTATTATGGATACGCCTCGTAGAACTGGTCAGAGAGTTGCTGGTAGGGGTGTTGGTGTCGGTAGAGGTGTCGGTAGAGGTGTCGGTGCGGGTCAACAAGAAGAAGCAGCCAACTTTCAGAATTTTGTTCAGGCTATGACTACTGCCATTCAAGGAGGCAACCGAACTCAGTTGCAGGTGGTAGAACAATTTAGAAGGCTTCATCCTCTATCTTTTGAGGGAACAACGAACCCACTTGATGTAGAGGAATGGCTCCGAGAGTTAGAGAAGGTGTTTACCTTCATTAACTGTACCGATGAACAGAAGGTCGCTTGTGTAGTGTTCATGCTCAAGGGTGATGCTAGGCATTGGTGGGAAATGACAAATCGAGCTCACAATGTGCCTACCAATCTAATCACTTGGTTTAGGTTTAAGGAGCTCTTCAATCAAAAGTATTTACCAGAGGAGTTGAGGAATGAAAAGGAATCTGAGTTCCTCGGGCTCACTCAAGGCTCTATGAGTCTAGTGGATTATGAAAGGAAATTTGAACGGTTGTCTCGTTTTGCTCCATATTTGATTGACACCGAGCAGCGTAAAATCAACCGTTTTGTTGGGGGTTTGAAACTAGACATTCGAAAGCATGTGCAGGTTTTAGGGTTGAGGACTTATGCTGAGGTGTTGCAGAAAGCTCAAATTCTGGCAAGGGAAGATGAAATTGCAATCAATGCAAAGCCGAAGGAGAAAGTTCAGGGTCCTCCACAAAAGAAGCCATGGAACAAGAATTTTCAAGGCAAGAATGATAACAGGAACCGTGGCCAAAAATGGTAGAGAGATGAGGACCTTGAAAGGAAGGATTTTCCCATCTGTGAGACTTGTGGCAAGAAGCATGGAGGAGTTTGCTTTAGAAAGACTGGGGCATGTTTCAAGTGCGGGAAGCCTGGTCATTTTATTCAAAATTGCCCAAAGACAAAGAAAGATTATGGAGCGAAAAAGAAAGACCAGAAAACTCAGGGTAGAGTGTATGCTCTTACCAGACAGGAAGCAGAAGCTTCGCCGTCAGTGGTGTCAGGTATCGTCTCTATATCTGGACACCTTGCTTTCGTATTGTTTGATTCTGGTTCTACACATTCATTTGTATCACGCACCTTTGCTGGAAATATTGATTGTGCACCTGATGTGTTAGAGCATGAGCTTTGTGTTGTTATCCCATCAGGGGAATCTTTTTATGCTAAATATATTTTGAGATCGTGTAGAGTTTAGATAGGAAGCAATGTGTTAGAGGCAGACTTTACTATTTTAGACATGCGTGATTTTGACATTATTTTTTGTATGGATTGGTTATCTACTTACCATGCTAATGTTAAATGCTTTGAGAAGGAAGTAGTATTTAATCCTCCGGGTGAGCATGAATTTAGCTTTGTTGGTACCGGCTTGTGTTCACTCCCTCGGATTATTTCATCATTCCAAGTTCGTAGAGACCTTAGAAAAAGTTATTTGGGATATTTAGCAAGTGTGGTGAATACCAAAGAGGGTGGAGTAAAACTCTCAGATGTGATGGTGGCCAGTGAGTTTCAAGATGTGTTCCCAGATGTGTTCCCAGATGATCTATCTGGCACTCCTCCAGATAGAGAGATCGAACTTAAAATCGATCTTTTTCTGGGCACTTTTCCTATATCTAAAACACCTTATCGAATGGCACCTACTGAACTTCATGAGTTTAAGCAACAGTTGTAAGAGTTGCTTGATAAGGGGTTTATTCATCCTAGTGTTTCTCCGTGGGGTGCACCTGTACTTTTTGTTAAGAAGAATGATGGAAGTATAAGATTGTGTATTGATTATTGGGAGTTGAATCGTGTGACTGTGAAGAATAGGTATCCCTTTCCTAGAATTGAGGACTTGTTTGATCAGTTTCAAGGTGCGAGTGTGTTTTCTAAAATTGATCTTCGGTCTGGTTATCATCAATGGAAGGTTAAGAATGAAAATGTCTCTAACACAGCTTTCTAGACCAGATATGAGCATTACGAATTCTTGGTGATGTCATTTGGGTTGACAAATGCACCTGCTGCCTTTATGGATCTCATGAATTGAGTGTTCAAAGATTTCCTAGATAAGTTTGTGATTGTTTTTATTGATGACATCTTGATTTATTTTAGAAGCTGAGAAGAGCATGTGGAGCACTTGCAGTAGGTTTTGCATATACTTAGGGAGAAGTGTTTGTTTGCAAAGTTTTCAAAATGTGAGTTTTTGCTGGATCAGATTTCATTTTTAGGGCATGTAGTATCTTCAGAAGGAATTTTGGTTGACCCAAGTAAGGTAGAGGCAGTGGTGGACTGGCCTAGACCAACCAGTGTGAAGGAAATCCGAAGCTTTTTGGGATTGGCTGGGTACTATAGATGGTTTGTTGAGGGGTTTTCCTAGTTAGCTATGCTTTTAACCAAGTTAACAAGGAAGAATGTAATATTTGTATGGACTGAGGAATGTGAGGCAAGTTTCCAAGAGCTCAAGAAACGATTGGTCACTACTCCAGTGCTAACTATTCCTAATGGAACTGGTGGGTATGTGATTTACAATGATGCTTCTCTTAAGGGACTCGGTTGTGTATTGATGCAGAGTGGTAGGGTAGTGGCTTATGCTTCTCGTCAGTTGAAGCCTTATGAGTTAAACTATCCTACGCATGATTTGGAGTTAGCAGCTGTGGTGTTTGCTCTTAAGATTTAGAGACACTATTTGTATGGCGAAAGATGTGAGATCTTTACAAATTATAAGAGTCTCAAATACTTCTTTACCCAAAAGGAATTAAACACGAGTCTGAGACTATGACTTGAGTTAGTGAAGGATTATGATTGTGTAATCAGTTATCATCCAGGCAAGGCGAATGTGGTGGCTGATGCACTTAGTAGGAAATCTACGGGTAGTTCGGCCGCTTTGATAGCTACCCAAAAAGAAATTATGTGGGATCTGGAGAACTTCAATATTGAAGTTGTAAATGCCGAAAGTGATGGTTTTTTAGGCATGATTGTGGTGCAACCTGCGCTGATTGAGAGAATTAAGAAAGAACAAATCGATGATGGTATTTTGAGAAAGATCATGGAAGATATTGCTGCAGGGAAGAGAGTTAGTTTCAGTGTGTTTGATGATGGAGTTTTACGGCATGGAGAAAGGCTTTGTGTACCTAATAATGTTGATTTGAAGAATAAGATTTTGTCGGAAGCGCATAAATCTCTTTATTCAGTACATCCTGGAAGTACAAAAATCTATCGTGACTTATGGGTTTATTATTGGTGGGTTAACATGAACGGAGGTAGCGAAGTTTGTGGAGCAATGCCTAACATGTCAACAAGTAAAAGCTGAGCATCAGAGACCGTCTAGCTTATTGAAACCTTTGCTTGTGCCCGAGTGGAAATGGTTGAATATAGTCATGGACTTTGTTATGGGATTGCCACAAACGTAGAAAGGATATAATGTCATTTGGGTAATTGTTGATAGGTTGACTAAGTCTGCAGACTTTCTACCGATTCGTACGGGTTCTTCGATGGAGGCATATGCACAATTATATGTTGATGAGATTGTAAAACTTCATGGAGTTCCTAAGTCTATTGTCTCAAATAGGGATCCGAAATTCACCTCCACATTTTGTAAAAGCTTGCATAAGGCTTTGGATACTTAATTGAACTTTAGCACTGCCTTTCATCCTCAGACAGATGGATAGTCCGAAGATATGTTATGATCTTATGTGTTGGACTTTGGAGGATGTTGGGATAAGTATGTATCCTTGGTGGAGTTCTCTTACAATAATAGCTATCAATCTACTATCTGTATGGCTCCTTATGAAGCTCTTTACGAGAGAAAGTGTAGATCTCCAATTTATTGGGACGACGTTGGTGAAAAAAAAGTATTAAGTCCGGAGATTATTTAACAAACTTGTGAAGTTATTGAGAAGATCAGAGAAAGAATGAAGGTGGCCCAGAGTAGACAGAAAAGTTATGCTGATAATCGAAGGAAACATTTAGAGTTTGCAGCTGGTGAGAATGTTTTCCTTAAAGTTTCCCCTATGAAAGGTGTAATGAGATTTGGTAAGAAGGGTAAGTTGAGCCCAAGATTCGTGGGGCCGTTTGACATTTTGGAAAAAATTGGAGATTTGGCTTATAGATTGGCACTCCCACCATCATTAGCTAGAGTTCATAATGTGTTTCATGTATCTATGCTTCGTAAATACATTCCAGATCCATCTCATGTGATTAGTTATGAACCGCTTCAGCTAAGAGGTGACCTCACTTATGATGAAATACCCATTCGAATATTGGACCGCGAGGTTCAGAAATTGCGTACCAAGAAGATAACTTTGGTGAAAGTATTATGGAGGAACTACTTTGTGGAGAAAGCAACTTGGGAGCGTGAGGATGAGATACGAGCTAAGTATCCACACTTATTCGATTGATAACGTATGTGAAATTTCGAGGACAAAATTCTTTAAGGGGTGTAAACATTTTAAGACCCATATTTTAATTTTAGTCTATAAGTTTTATAACCGTTTAAGTTTAAAAGAAAGAACACTTATGTTTTTATAAATTATATTGTTTATGGGGGTTGAAGTTTTAAAATAGTAAATTAGAATTTAATATGTGTTTTTGTTCCTAAAATAACTCTTTATTTTAAAAGATATTATTAGTAACGATAATAATAAAAAAATATAGGATTCTGATTTTGATTTAGGAATCCTATTTGTTTTAAAACACTTTGATTTAAGAGACTCTTATCCTCTCTTTTACGTTCATAAGAAGAAATATAAACCACAAAGCTCTAAAAAGCTCTGAACGGCAAGTGAGAGGAAAAAGAAAAAGAAAAACTCTCATTCTTTTAACAAGAACTTGTTTGCAAGCAAGAAGAAGAAAAGCAACAAGAATGACTTACCCAGGTCACGTTTGGACAATGGAATCCACGATTTACCAAGGCCACGTCTGGACAATGGAGTCGATATAAGTCGCTCTCCTCGAGGTCAGGTACATGAGAGATTGCACTCATGCAATGGTTGCTCATATGATCATTGGAATGAAAAGAATTTTTGTGATAATGCTGGCTTAAGAGTTTTTGATGGAAATTTGGCTCGGAGCAAGCATACCCGACGTCAAAGTGAATGTTGACATAATGGTGGACACACAGTTCCAGCTGAAAGTCAACATAGTAGCTCACGAACTAGGCCAAAGCCTCATTTACAGCAATTGTTCACGGGAGATACAAGACATCACTTAAAGGCTGGACGTCGCACTAGATAACACATGGTAAAGACCAAAGTGAATAATCCTCGTCATCCCTAACAACTGCATGACTACCTCCAAAGATTGGAAGAAAAGATACAAGCCTTGTAGGCAAATTCAAAAGAGAATCATAATGATGATCCTCTTGAGGAGTTAAAGTCCTCCCTCATTGCCAAATTCCGCGAAGCCACTGCATATAGGAGATTTGAGATGCCTCAAATTACTCCTTATAAGGAGCACTCTGACCCTGTGATTCATATCTAACTCTATCGAGGACTCATAGAAGTCCAAGGGGCAAATAAATATATAATGTGCAAATTCTTTCTCATCACGTTAGGAGGAGCAGCACTGAAATGGTTGAACAAACTCAAGCTTGAGAGTGTACAATCTTTTGCTCAACTGTATCAAGGTTTTGCCATAAGAATTCGAGGTACACGTCCACTAGAAAAAAGACCGAATGTACTTCAAGATGTCTAGTAAGGCAAGGTTGAAACCCTTAAAGAGTGTATCAATCGATTCCACATGAAGGTGATCAATCTGAGAGCATACGATGAGGAAAACACCTTAGAGGATTTTATCTGCAATGTACGAATATATAGGTTGTGGTTTAATTTTCAAAATTTCTAGCCTAAAGATTACACTAAAGCGTATGAACATGTATAACGTTTTATTGAAACTAGGGATCAACTAAGGTTAAAGAAGACAACTAAAAAGGCCAAGATTAGTGTCAAAAAGGAGAAAACAAAGGGAAAAGAGGATGGTCAAACAAAAGGCAAGAATGATCGCATTAATCTCCTTATGTTAGCTAATAATATGCCAAGACTACAACCTCTAAGGCAAGATCAGTCGAAAACACATATTCTAGTCATGAACATCCCTAAAAAAGCATTTATAGAAACACCAAGAAATTTTCGTCAAATGAGTCCAAAGTCTTGAAGTTATCATACCTTCAATGCCATTCAATAGCAAGTGCTCGTGGCTATAAGACTGACAAAATTGTTAACCAAGTTGGAACCTTTTCAAGGTGACCCTAAACAATGGAGCAAATCGAAGTATTGTGGCTTTCTTAAAGACTTCGAACGTTCAACTTTAAAGTGCTTTCAATTGAGGCAATTGAGGGATCACATTTAATTATTGGTTCGGAATGGCTATCTAAAAGAATCTATGACTCAAATAAATGCACCAACATGCTTCTAACACCATGGAGATTGATTCATTGCCATAACATGATAAAGGTAAAGACATGGTTACTCATACCATAGTCGGGGGTCCAACTCTGGTAGAAGATTCCAACCGAGCTAAAAAGGCATATTTTATGTTTACTGTGGCTAACCGGGAATGTTTACCGTGGCTAACCGGGAATGTTTGCAAGTAAGTCTATATTTCCAAGCACCAAAAAGTCACAAAGTCCATACCAACCCTATTATGTTCACGGACGAAGACTCTGAGATAGTTATTTATCCACATGATGATGTCCTTGTGATATCGCTAACAATTGTGAGAAAAGTGGTTCCTCGTATTCTTGTTGACCCTAGCAGCTCAGTAGATATCATGTTTCAGAGAACTTTCGATCAACTCGGAATCAAAAAGGCAAAAAAATAAAAAAATGGTTCTCAAAATACCTTTGATGGTTGAATTGAGAGGTATTTTGAGTTACTTTTCGGATATCAAAAGACCTTTCGAATTAAGATTCAGATTGTATCAGGTCTTTTGATATCCATGTGAGTCATTTCCGAAAAGTAACTCAGAATATTTAGATTCCAAGACAAGTGTGTCATGGGTTGAATAAGGTTTTATGGATTGTGTAGCACTTGAAGTGTACCCTCCAATTATGTTAATGAAGATTATTGGTGTTATCTTATATCTTGCCTTTGTTTTCATTCATGAATTTGTGAACTCATCCAAGTTATTTAATGAAAGAGTGAGCATACACATAATGGGGAACCTCGATATGTACATAATACGAATTATATTCATACTGAGTAGTGTTTTACTGGTAGAAAGAAACAATCCATAAAGTGGGAAATAAAATGAAGTTGCAATCCATGAAACTGTTTGCATAAGTCTTAAGTGCCACATGAAAGACCATACATGACAAAAAATACACGGGTTAAAGAAACGATCCCATGATCAATACATCTTACCATCTAGAGATAATAAGTATAAAAAAATGTCTATACATGATAGACATTATATCATTGCATCGTGAATTAAGTGTATGAATACTCCTACCCCGATACAAAAAGCGGTACCCATAACTAAGCATGTATGGTCGGATCAGTCAAAGCAGAAATCATTTGGTATGAGAGGTATCACTCTCAGCCACCACATGCTCAACCCGCCATGCTATTTCATCAAAAGGAAACTTCATCAAACCAAGGTCTATGGAACTGGGTCTTGAACTCCATCTGCGAGCTCTCATATTTATCAAAATAAGTAGTACCAAAATTTTCCTCCAATTTGGTTGTTTGGGCTTTGAAAGTCGCTAACTTAACTTCACAAGATTTACGTAGCTTTGTTTAATACCGAAGATTAGCCTTGTCCACTTTAGGCTTTTTTGTAAGCCTTTTTAATTAACCTTCTGTTATCCGAAAATCGTTAAAAGGACGATAATCCAAATAACCACTTTAAAGGGGGTCAAGATCGAGATTGATCCTGGCCGGAGGGGTATCAAGTGGTTCGATACCGACTAGGTCCCTGCCAATGCATGCATGATAAAGAATACGTGAAATTGAATTGGAATTCGTCTTATTGATCTCTCTTTTCCATTATATGAATACACCGACCATAAATCTATTAAGATATTAGATTACATGAAGGTTTTTATTGAAAATATGGATCACAGCAACGATATGGAGATTTCGGTCGATAAGTGGGATGATGGTGGAGACAAATCTGTGTCGGTCGATAAGTAGAGTCTAGGGTCTCTTCCTTCCGATCCCTTCTTCGATGAATAAGTTGTTATATATATAGGTCCTGTTTGCTTGCCATGCACTCCTACAATCTCGGACTAGGGTTTGGCCGCTTGCAGGATCCTCCTTTTTAGGAAATAAAATCGGAGCTTTAATGCGCTGAATTCAGTCTTTCCTTCCTAGGAGGAGTCAATCACTCACCTTCCTAGTAGGATTCCTATTATAATGTCCTGCTCAAATTAGGACTTTCTGGCGGGAAAGAGTGTACCTCCTTTGTACGGTGACGTCTTACTGGCTATTTTGTGGAGCTTTTAGTTCTTGGTGTTTAGGATCCTGCTTCCTGGTGCTCCTCTGCTCTAGCGGGCTTCCTACATCTAGTAAGCATCCTGCTGATGGCAGTAGGGGGATATCTAGACAGCTTTGTAGTAAGGTGATCAGTAGAACTCCGTGTCGGGGTGCAGCTGGGTCCATAGGAAGCTGTATCGGGGTGTAGCGGGGTTCATAGGAAGCTGTATCGGGGTGTAGCGGGGTTCATAGGAAGCCCGGTTATAGCCGGGTTTGATCTCGCTGTGAGTGAGTATTTTTGGTTCTCGGTTTCTTTGTTGAGCTAAGATGCTTGGCGGGGTGGACCCCGCTGAAAGAGTTATGTGTTGGGATTAACCGGGGTCCACTCTGTCGTGGTATCCGGGTTGGGTACTGTTATAGCCTTCTTGGGTCGAGGTGGAAAATTCTTCTTTGGTCCTCCGCCAATTTTGGCGGTTAACAGAAGTCCCCCCTGACTTGGACACTGATACCTTGTCGGGGTCGGGGTCAGGATCTTTTTGTTTGCTTGAAGGATTTTCTACCTTATCCCCTTACTTTCCTTGTCTGACCGGGTTTCCACTTAAGAGCAGGAAATCCTTATTTTGTCCGTTATAACTGATTACATGTCGACTGTTGATTGGGCTTCCCCTTTTTTCAAAAAGAGCCGTTTTGGCGCGATTAATGCGGAAAACGCCTCAAACCCTCCTCCCGGTCACCGATTCCGGTTTCCAAGTAAGTAACCGTCATTCTTTCTTTATAAATAGACTGGTTTTACTGGTGATTATTTACTGTCTCTTAAACATTCAAACTCGCGACTGAATACAGGAACTTTCTGCTCTACCTTCTTCCTCTTTTCCCACCGCAATCTTTCGAAGAAATCCTTCTTCTCTTCTTCTTCTATAATGGCCTCTTCTTCACAACTTCCTTCCTCTCAAGAAAAACTTGACGAACAAAACCCTCCAGTAACGGCGAACCCCGTTCATTCAGATCCCGCCCTCTCTCCCCAGTCTGACAATGCTGAGGCGATTGAGGCTGTAGCGGACTCCTTGACGTCAGAGGGGAAAAAACGGGGTCGAGAGGGGGATGCAACTGCTGAGAAAACCCCGCAGGCTCAGCAACGCCGCTTTACCCGAAACCCCCGAATTGGGTTGGGTTTTCATAATCAACCTGAAGACCCAGTCCTGGTTGGTGATGAAGCGGGCGCCTTTCAGACTGGTGGCCATGAGGAAAGTGACGGACCTGATGTCGTGCTGGTCGGAGTTCAGACGGGATCCTTTGCCGCCTTTCGCGATAGTCGGGTTATTCCCGATTCTGTTTGTACCATGGATACGCTCCATCAACTACGGGAAGAGTACAAGATCCCGGAATACATCATTCTCTCTCTTCCTCCCCAAGGCTATGACGCGTACGCCCCGTCTCCAGACCGCTTGCTGATCCACAAAGCCGCTCTGGAATGTGGAGTCCGGCTCCCACTGCACCCCACTCTTCGTCGAGCTCTCGTCGCGCTCGAATTGGCCCCTCTCCAACTCTCTCCGGGCTTCTGGAAGCACCTGACAGGGTTCTTGGTGCTCTGGAGGGAGCAGTGCGAGAAAGATCATATTGAGCGGGAACCGGGTTTGGACGAGCTCCGCTTCCTCTTCAACATTACGAGCATGGTACCTCGGGGTTAGTTCTACCTGAGGGCATCGAATGATTTGAAGTTCGTCGTCCCAGGGGCGAATGTGAAGTACGCGGCGCCTTGGAAGGAGGAGTGGCTGGTGGTCGAGGGCGATTGGGGGCGTACTGCTCTTCTTGGGGGGTGTGAGTACCCCGTCCCTACCCAGTTTACCGCGAGGGACAAGTGGGCGAAGGGGACCTTGGCTCCTGAGTCCCGAGAGATTTTAACAAGGATCCTAAAGAGAGGGTATACCAACCTGCAGTTCCCCTCTTTGGATCCCTTTGAGGGAGCCCGCTTGGAACGGTACCTGAGGATCTCTCCCGCCTCTCCAGGTGAGTTAACCGCATCCTTCATCTCTGTTTCTTAATGTTTACATTCCTTCTTTTGATTCTTACTGAACATCCTTTCTTCTGGCAGTATCAGCTCCCCTGATGGCCACGGGGCCTCTCCCTTCTTCGGGGGGTGAAGATGATACCCTGCTATCTCGTTCCTCCCTTATTCCTTCTCCCACTTCGGCTGCCAGGACTAGGTCGGGGTCCGTCCGAGAAGGATCCAACCCCACCCCACCTCACCTCCTGACTCTACTCCTGCTCCATCAGGGTCTAAAGCTAAGGCTCCAGCTCGCAACCTTTCTACTCCTCCCTCCCGTTCGAGGATCCCGGCGTTGCTAGCTAGGGCGGCTAGGGCCCGAAGCTCTGAAAGGCCGGCTCAGAAGAAGAAAGTCTCCACCACTGAAACCTCTTCTGCTCCTCCTCCTGCTGTAGCTCTTCCCACGGATCCTGTGAGGGTCCCGTTGGAGGAAACAGTTGTCCACACTTCTACTATTGATGCTGGTGTAGCCTCAGGATCGGGGTCAGGGAATGATGCTTTTGACGAGGTGGTGTCTAGATTCGCGGCCACCTGCCCCGGTGGAGACTTGACAGATATGGCCAAGCTTCCTACAGGCATCTTGGTCACCAAGGGGGTTTCGGTTCTGGCTGAGGTAAACTTTTACTCCCTTCTTGCTACTTAATTTCTTCCTTCTGCCGGGTACTGACTCTCTTTCTTTTTGCAGGGTTTCAAGTTTGCCTTGGCCATGGAGAAACAGCTGCTGACGTTGAAGAAAGCTCATATCGGCCTCCAAGCGAGGTTAGAGGAAACTCAGCAGGAGCTAGTCCAGGCCCAACAAAACGTGGCCCCTTTACTTCAAGAGGCTAGGGCATCAGAAGAAGCGCGCCAGGAGGGCTTGGTGATTATCAGACGCCTTGAGCGTTGCTTAGACATAGAAACCATCAAGTCCTTGCGCCGCAGAGAGGAGAGGGATCGCATAAAAGCTGAAAAGAAGCTGCTGTCAGATGAGAACCAGCTTCTACGGGATGCCTTAGAGGATTTGGAGGCCCACCAGGGGCCCTCTTTCGATGATGGTTATTTCGCCGCCTGTTATGAGGTAGCCACAGCTTTGCCTCCTTCTTTCGACCTCAAGGCAACCTTGAACTGGGACCGGGAGCAAATTATGGCTAAGGCTGCCCGGTTAGCTGGAGGGAATCAAGAGGCTGAGGCCCCTCCACAGGAAATGGCTCACCCGGGTCAAGAAGCCGTCGTGGCTGCTGGGGTCCAACAAGATGGCGTGGAGGGAGCGGATCTAGATCCTCCTGCCATTGAAGAGCAAATGGTGGACCCCGAGTCGGTTACGGGAGTAGTCATTGTGGAGGAAGGTGATGGGCCAGCTAGATCCGAGGCCCTTATGGTTGAAGGGATTCAGTCTGGGTCTTCTGCCATGGAGGTGGCTCACAACGATGCAGCAACTGAGCCTTTGGGAGAAGGGGCAGCTGGCCAAGAAGAGCATCTAGAGGAGGAAAAAGAAGTTTAGTCTGGCCTCCCTTCATTATTGAAAATTTTTGTAGCCCGACTGGGGAATGGGGCACCCCGTTTATAAATATAGCAGCTTTTCTGAATACTGTGTCTTGTTTACTTTGTACTTAGAAAACCCTCACTGCATATAAATTTGTTGATACTTGGAATCCTGTTTGAATACTTGGACCCTGATGAGTAATAAGGATGATGACTGGACCCCGGTGGGTAATAGAGATAAACTATGTGCTTATAACCATAAGAACCAACGGGGTAAAATCACATCTTCCTCTAATCGGACTCCCTTAAACATGTCATAGTATAAAGTGTTATAGCAGTCATTCGAGAAATCCTACTCCTTATGAACAATTCGTCTTGCTGAGGATGGACTTCTAAGTTCCTTTCTGACTGCTGGTCCACTGTCGGGGTAGCAAGCGGGAAAATAAAGAGTGAAACATCCCGACGAGTTTCCCGATGTTACTGTAGGTTTGTCCTGGTAGGCAACTAAGGCCACTTTAGCACCAGGCTTCTCAGAGAAGGGTATTCCCCGACCGAGGTAGCAGGAGGGCCCTTAGGCTATTTCCTGGTCTTGAGGCGCTTTAACAATGGAGATCCTCTTGGCGGGCTTGACCCAGTCCAAGGCATCAGGAGCGCCCTGAGGCTATTTCCTGGTCTCGAGGCGAAGTAAGGAATCAGGTACCCTGAGGCAGCCCGACCCTTACTGTAATCTGTCCTGGTAGGCAACTAAGGCCACTTTAGCACCAGGCTTCTCGGAGGAGGGTATTCCCCGACCAAGGCTATCCTGGTAGGCAACTAAGGCCACTTTAGCACCAGGCTTCTCAGAGGAGGGTATTCCCCGACCGAGGCAGCAGGAGGGCCCTTAGGCTATTTCCTGGTCTTGAGGCGCTTTAACAATGGAGATCCTCTTGGCGGGCTTGACCCAGTCCAAGGCATCAGGAGCGCCCTGAGGCTATTTTCCTGGTCTCGAGGCGAAGTAAGGAATCAGGTACCCTGAGGCAGCCAGACTCTTACTGTAATCTGTCCTGGTAGGCAACTAAGGCCACTTTAGCACCAGGCTTCTCGGAGGAGGGTATTCCCCGACCAAGGCTACCCTGGTAGGCAACTAAGGCCACTTTAGCACCAGGCTTCTCAGAGGAGGGTATTCCCCGACCGAGGCAGCAGGAGGGCCCTTAGGCTATTTCCTGGTCTTGAGGCGCTTTAACAATGGAGATCCTCTTGGCGGGCTTGACCCAGTCCAAGGCATCAGGAGCACCCTGAGGCTATTTCCTGGTCTTGAGGCGCTTTAATAATGGAGATCCTCTTAGCGGGGTTGGCCCCGTCTAAGGCATCAGGAGTACTATGTAGTTCCCCTGGTCTTGACTCAGTAACTGAGATCCTCCTAGAAGGTTTGACCCCGTCTAGGGCATCAGGAGCTTTAAGAAGCTCTCCTGGCCTTTAGGCGATTCCGTGATGATGATTCTGTAGGTGATATCAGTAGGAGATAATCGGGCATTGGAACACAGGAGAATCATGTAAAAGAAAGAATTGCTTTTATTTAATTTCCCAAACGGTACAAATATTTAGGCGATTCCGTGATGATGATTCTGTAGGTGATATCAGTAGGAGATAATCGGGCATTGGAACACAGGAGAATCATGTAGAAGAAAGAATTGCTTTTATTTAATTTCCCAAACGGTACAAATATAAACTCGGGGTGAGCATTCCGCTAGGTACAAGCACAGTTTCTTAAGGATAGAATTTTCGAAGATGATCGGCATTCCATGTATGATCCACCGGGTAACCCTCCATGTCTTCGAGCTTGTAAGCACCACCCCGGAGTGATGCCTTAACCAAGTATGGACCCTCCCAGTTAGGGGCTAGCACCCCGTCAGACCTCCTTCTTGTATTCTGGGTCACCTTCCTGAGAACCAAGTCTCCTTCTTTGAAATTTCGGGCCCTCACCTTCTTGTTGAAGTGTCGGGCTATCTTGCTCTGGTATACGGCCACCTTCTCTGCGACCTTGCTTTGTTTTTCCTCCAGCAGGTCCAAGCTAGCTCTCAACTTGGCCTCATTATCTTCTGGCTCATAATTTTGAACCCGGAAAGATATGAGCTTATGTTCGATGGGCAAGACTGTCTCTGCCCCAAACACCAGGGAGTAGGGGGTTTCTCCGGTTGCTGTCCGCCTAGTTGTTCTGTAGGCCCAAAGTACATTGGGTAATTCTGCCACCCATAATCCTTTCTTCTGTCGGAGCTTTTTCTTTAGGAGCTTCTTAATGGTCTTGTTGGTTGCTTCGACCAGCCCGTTGGTTTGAGGATGGGCCACCGAAGCAAAACGGAGATTGATCCTCCGGTCTGCACAGAATTCTCGGAAGTTGGCATTGTCAAACTGTTTTCCCAAATCAGTTATGATGGCCATCGGGGTGCCGAATCGGCAGACTATGTGTTCCTTGACAAAGTTGGTGGTCTTTTCTTCGGTTATCCGGGTGAGTGCCTTAGCTTCCACCCACCGAGTAAAGTAATCTATCGCCACTACTGCGTGCTTGGCTTGGCCGGGTGCAGTGGGAAGTGGCCCGATCAAGTCTAGTCCCCAGATGGCAAAGGGGTAGGGAGTGCTGATTGAGGAGAGCCTCTCTGAAGGGAGATGATGAAGGTTGGCTGTTTTCTGGCAAGCCTCGCAGGATCGCGCGAACTGCCTTGCGTCCTGGTGTATAGTCGGCCAGTAGTAGCCCATCCTGACTACCTGGTAAGCCAAAGTTTCTCCTGACACGTGGTTACCATAATCCCCAGAATGCACCTCACTGAGCGCCCAGTGCGCGTCATCGGGATGCAGACACCTGAGCAGAGGGAGAGATTTCCCCTTACGATATAGGTGTCCTTCTACCAAGCAGTACCGGGTAGCTGTTCTCTTGAGCCGACGGGCTTGATCCGGATCTGCTGGGAGAATGTCGCTTTGGAGATAGTCTGCTATTGGATCCATCCAACACGGGAGGCGGCTTACTGGGAGGACTTCTGCCTCTTTCGCTATGCTGGAGAAAGGAACCAATTGAAGGGGTACCCCTTTTGGTAAAGCGTGTCCCTCTCCTGTGGCAATCTTGGCTAAAACATCTGCGCGATGGTTTTTCTCCCTAGGCACTTGCTCTATTTTTACACCTTTGAACTTCTTCATAGCCTCCTGAACTTTAACCAGATAGGCTATCATGTTGTCACCCTTCGCTTGGTATAATCCTATCACCTGGTTGACCACTAGTTGTGAATCGCTCTTGATCTGAAGATACTCAGCCCCCAGAGCCCCTGCTACCTTCATTCCTGCTAGCAGAGCCTCGTATTCCGCTTTGAACCTGCTTTCCTTCTTTGATGCTATCTCGTACCTGTTGTAAAAATTCGGTTAGGAGTCCTCCCCTTACCAGTGCTTCTATCTGATTGCGGAGACTGCAGCATTCTGAGGTGTTGTGCCCCACATCTTCATGGAAGTCGCAATACTTGTACTGATTCCTTCTGTCTACCGGGATTTTTATGGGAACCGGCTTTCTGAGTAGACCCTTGTCTCGAATGGCGAGATAGATAGTTTCCCGTGATGCATTGAGAGGGGTATAATGGTTATATCCTTCTTCCTCTCTCGTTATTCTGGATACATCCTTCAAGGGGAGCTCTCTGGGGGGCGACCTCCTGACCGGGTACCTCTCTTGGTACGAAGGAATAGGAGGCGGCCTGTATGTCGACCGGTTTGGAGGTTGATTCTGAAACTTCCTAGCTGGGGCAGGTTTTGGAGCTTCCTTTTTAGGGCGTGGTGCTAACCGGGCTTCATCATGTTCAATCTTGATCCGGAGTTGTTCCTCAATGTCCACCTGTTCTAGAGCCCGATTGTAGGCTTCCTGGTACGTCTCAGGAGGATGCTTGGCGAAAGATCGGAACAGTCTGCTAGCCCACAAATTCCTCCGGAAATTTGCTAACGTTTCCTTCTCGTTGAACACACCCATCTGGACGACCTCTTTGTGGAATTTCTCCACATAAGATCTCAGAGTTTCACCTCGCTCTTGAACTACGTATTGCAGCAGGATAGGATCCTTGGGACGGGGCTTGATTCCCTGAAACTGTGCACAGAAAGCTTTAGTAAGTTTGGAGAAAGAATCAACACTACCTGGTGGTAATTTTCTGAACCATGTCTTGGCACAGTCTGTTAGAGTTGAAGGGAACATCCTGCACATGGCTATCCTGGTTGCACTCTGGACCTCCATCTGGTGTACGAAGCTTTCCAGGTGGCTGACGGGGTCCTCTGTTCCAGAATACTTTTCTGAAGGCATCCTGAATTTGGGGGGTAACCCCGCCTCCCTAACTCTCTTGGAGAATGGTGCATTCATCTCGCCCAAAGGATTCTTTTGGATCCCCTGATGCTTTCCCCTCTTTAACTGCTCCAACTCCTTTGCCATCCTCGTCATCTGGTCCTCCAGGCGCTGAGACTTCTTGGTTCCGGATCGAGCTACTGAAACTTCATTATCCGAAGATTCTGAATCGATGACTACCTCCTTTCGCTTAACCCTTTGATGCCTTTCCTTGGAAATCCTCCGAGATTTGGCACTTTCTTCAGAGTTGGGACGGGATTCCCTCTCCTTGGTCCGCGGTCTTGGTGGGGATTGAATCTTCCTGGGAGGAACCTCAATCGCGGATTTTACCAATCGAGGTCTGAGATCCGCCTGTGGGACTGGGAGAGGGGGGCCCAATCGGTCGAAGACTGGAGCCCGAGTGCTTGGTCTGACATCGTCCTGGATCCCGGCCGCTTCAAATGGGATTCCCTGGGCTATCATCCGGAGCCGAATCGCTTCTACGTAGGCTGCGGCGTGCTGTTCTAAGACATCTCGGTTGACCTCTTGCCCAGCGAGGTTTTGAGGGATAGGGTCTGCAGCCGGTGGGGGCACTGGTGGAGGATTCTCGCTCCTGATGCCCTTACCCCGTCTCTGAGCTCTTTTAGTGGAGGCAAGGGATTGGAGCCCTGATGGCTCGGGACGACCCTGGGAGGACCGGAGTCTCATTCCGAATATCTCTGGGTGGAAGTAGGCTGTTGCTAAACAATGGTTGGGAAAAAGTTTCCCACAGACGGCGCCAAAAGTGTTATCTGAAAATCGTTAAAAGGACGATAATCCAAATAACCACTTTAAAGGGGGTCAAGATCGAGATTGATCCTGGCCGGAGGGGTATCAAGTGGTTCGATACCGACTAGGTCCCTACCAATGCATGCATGATAAAGAATACGTGAAATTGAATTGGAATTCGTCTTATTGATCTCTCTTTTCCATTATATGAATACACCGACCATAAATCTATTAAGATATTAGATTACATGAAGGTTTTTATTGAAAATATGGATCACAGCAACGATATGGAGATTTCGGTCGATAAGTGGGATGATGGTGGAGACAAATCTGTGTCGGTCGATAAGTAGAGTCTAGGGTCTCTTCCTTCCGATCCCTTCTTCGATGAATAAGTTGTTATATATATAGGTCCTGTTTGCTTGCCATGCACTCCTACAATCTCGGACTAGGGTTTGGCCGCTTGCAGGATCCTCCTTTTTAGGAAATAAAATCGGAGCTTTAATGCGCTGAATTCAGTCTTTCCTTCCTAGGAGGAGTCAATCACTCACCTTCCTAGTAGGATTCCTATTATAATGTCCTGCTCAAATTAGGACTTTCTGGCGGGAAAGAGTGTACCTCCTTTGTACGGTGACGTCTTACTGGCTATTTTGTGGAGCTTTTAGTTCTTGGTGTTTAGGATCCTGCTTCCTGGTGCTCCTCTGCTCTAGCGGGCTTCCTACATCTAGTAAGCATCCTGCTGATGGCAGTAGGGGGATATCTAGACAGCTTTGTAGTAAGGTGATCAGTAGAACTCCGTGTCGGGGTGCAGCTGGGTCCATAGGAAGCTGTATCGGGGTGTAGCGGGGTTCATAGGAAGCTGTATCGGGGTGTAGCGGGGTTCATAGGAAGCCCGGTTATAGCCGGGTTTGATCTCGCTGTGAGTGAGTATTTTTGGTTCTCGGTTTCTTTGTTGAGCTAAGATGCTTGGCGGGGTGGACCCCGCTGAAAGAGTTATGTGTTGGGATTAACCGGGGTCCACTCTGTCGTGGTATCCGGGTTGGGTACTGTTATAGCCTTCTTGGGTCGAGGTGGAAAATTCTTCTTTGGTCCTCCGCCAATTTTTGGCGGTTAACACCTTCTAACTCTTGAATTCAAATGTAGGCAACTAAAGTCTTATCATACTCCTTCTCTAAGTCTTCTTGAGCAACCTTAAGTTTCCCGACGAAGTGACCAGTCGAATCGAAAGCTTCAGCAAGATCACCCCCCACCTTAGTAAGTTCAATCAACAATGCATCTTGATAAAAATAAGCCAAAAGCTAGCCTAAATAAATGTTAGTCTTAAACAATATAAAATAACGAATAATGAAACAAATTATGGTGTGTTCAATATTAATCTAGAGGGGGGTGAATAGATTTTACCCAATTTTACCAAATTTTCGTTAATGGTCAAGATTACGAAAATACCCTCCACTAGTCAAAATACAATAGCAAGTGTAATATGGTGCGGAAATTAAAAGACACTTGATATTTACGTGGAAACCCTCACGGGAAAAACCACGGGCTATGTAAGTGAGCCACACTTGAACCTCGAATCCACTAAATGTGTAAAACGATTACAACCTAATCCCGGAAGTAATCACACACCTACCTACTCCCGGTATAAGTGAACCTAGTCCCAATGCTTGTGATTTATGCAACCTAATCCCGGAAGCAACACAAGACTTAGTTCTCAATGAAGAGAAAACAACCTAAGTGAATATATGAAATACTCAAAATGCAACAAGAGCAAGGCAACTCTATATGCTTACCTAGAATGATGATATATCAATGAAATCAATCCTAGATATCAAAAGCTAAATGACATATCATAAAGCTTAGCTAGATGTTATCAATCACAAAACAATCCTAGCTATCAAACAATGTCAACATGTCCAAACATGTGAACTTAATTAGTTGTAGAGAATTTCTAACAACATAATTGTCAATTAAATCCACAAGAACATTCAATTAAGCTTGACTAGATAAATAAACATTAATCTATCAACCTAATCATCAACCAATTGTACAAGAATGTTCTAGGGTTAGCTATTTAGGGAAAATCATCCTAATCATGTAAGCTACCACAAACAAAACCCAATCATGTCATAACTTCACTAAATATGCAATAAGAGTGAAGATTTGCTAAACTAAGCAATAAAAGACATGTCTTGACTAAGATAGAACAATAAATGAAGATGTTGAGTTTGTTCTACTTACCAAGTCATAAATGAAGAAGACCCATGGAAGATTGATGCATGAAACATGTTAGATGCACATGGGTTTTGGGTTTGGAGAGTTAAAGAAGCAAGATTGAAGCTTTCTCTCTCTAGGGTTTGAGTTTCTCACTCTAAGGTCTGATTTTTTAGCTCTTAAAAACGAGCAAGGAAGAAGATGATACTTATATAGGACCCCTAGATGAAATGACGTCGTTTTGAAAAAATTTGCAAAAGAACGCCCATTTTGCGCCCTGTTCTGCGGCCTTGACCGCAGAACACAAGGGCGCAGAAATGCACCTGACAGATTTTGCGGCCCCTAAACGCAAAAACCAAGGGCGCAGAAAAGAGGACAGAGAGTATGGTTTCTGATCCTCATTCTGCGGCCTCATTTCTGCGGCTTTGGCCGCAGAACAGGGCGCAAAATGCGCCTGATGGAGCATCCTAAAATCTAACCATGCTATGCAATACTAAGCAAGATGCAACCAAATAAACATGCATGAAGAGAGAATGAAATAGGCAATAATGCATACACACAATAAATACACAACACATTCAAGAATGAGAATTATGCAAGTGATGTGTGTGTGTGCATCTACTTCTCTTCATTGCAAGAAACACTAAGTATGATACCTTTGGAGTGCTTCTTCCCTTGAGGTCTTGAAAAGGGCCTTTGAGCATGATCTTCAATCACCTAACTACCCTTACAATTCAAACCCCCAATATGTGGTTTGTCTACGAAATAAGCCAATCAACAATGGGAATCCTTACAATCTCCCCCTTTGGCTATTTCGTGACAAAACCACCACTCACATTGATCCTCACAAGATAAAAGAAACTTCGGGAAATTCTACATTACAAAGTACAAAGAGATAAGAAAATAAAACTTCAAGTCTTCAATCTCTTGTAGAATAACCAAACCTTCAAAACAATTAGATTACACTTCCAAAGCAAGTGTATTTGAGATGATCAAGTGAAAGAAAAACAAGCATTTGCATATGAATCTTTTAACCACAATATCATGCAATGTATGAGTATGCAATGCTCCCCCCAAAGGGTTACTCTCTCTCAAACTTCTCCCCAAAGCATACACAATGCTCCCCCTATATCTCTCAAGACTTCTCCCCCTTTTTGTCATGAGATAGGCAAAGGAGCTCCCCCTATTTGGTTGCTTTAGCAAAGAGAGCTATTTGCACAAAAGGCATTTGCATAATCATATAAACGATCTTTATGCAATTCAAGAATTGAGAGAGATTCAAGGAGATTTTATTCACAGAAAAGTGTGTGTGTGTAAAAATTGCTTAGCATGTAATACAAGCACTATTGAGCTCATGCATAAGAATCAATCAAAGCAACAATCAACAGGTTTTCCAAATGAAGTCAAACCAATTAGAGCCCTGTTGTTATGACAAGAAGATATATATCCAAGCATTTGTGTGCAGAGTGTACTAATCACATCAAAAAATATATCATCTTTTCTACATTGCAAGACACATCATCAATCAACAATTTTGAGGTCTTTATTAAGCAATGCATCACACACATCATCAAACACATTTCAACTTTTCTGTTTTTCTCCTTTATCCTAGAAAGCATGTATTTCTGTTTATCATGCTAATGTAACTCTCTTGAAGGCTTTCACTCGGTTTCAAATGAGTAGCCATTTCCTACATTGGGCGGCTGCACGTCATATTGCCAGTAGCCCTTTTTCAAGAGAGAGCTTAAGAATGCATATCAAAGAATCATGAACATGGAGAATAATTTGAGGTCAATCACATGTACTAACAAGTAGAACATTCCTCAAATGGATAAGCACACTCAAGCAAAAATAGAAATCATGCAGTACATGCTAGGCAACCGTGCAAGGTGTTATTAAAAACATTATTAAAGCATTAATCAATGTTATTCACCAAGCATTCTCAAACAATCATAAAAGAGCATAAAAGAAGTTAACTTTTTGCATATGACAATTCACGCAAGTTTGCTCTCTTTGCTTGAGCTCCCCTTATTGGGGTCAAATAACTAGAACTCATCACTCCACAAGACATATTCCAATAGATCTACTAAGAGTTTTAAATCGAGTAGCATCTAGAGGTTTTGTAAACAAGTCGGCTAGTTGATCATTTGTACCTACATGCTCAAGTACAATGCATTTATTTTCAACTAGTTCTCTAATGAAATGATGACGGATGTCAATATGCTTAGTTCTAGAATGTTGAACCGGATTCTTGGAAATATTAATAGCACTCATGTTATCACAAAAGAGAGTGAGTGTACCTTGGTTGAATCCGTAGTCTACTAGCATTTGCTTCATCCATAGGAGTTGTGTGCATCCACTCCCCGCGGCTATGTACTCGGCCTCCGCCGTGGACAAGGAGATTGAGTTTTGCTTCTTGCAAAACCAAGAAACAAGATTGTTTCCAAGGAAAAAGCAACCGCCCGATGTGCTTTTCCTATCATCACAATTTCCGGCCCAATCCGCGTCACTAAAGCCTACAAGACTAGCATTAGTGTCAAATGAGTACCAAATCCCATAGTTAGAAGTCCCATTCACAAATCGAATGATTCTCTTGACGCAAGAGAGATGGGACTCCTTGGGATCGGATTGGTACCTAGCACACACACCCACACTAAAGGATATGTCGGGCCTACTTGCGGTCAAATAAAGCAAGCTTCCTATCATACCCCTATAAAGTGTTTGTTCTACACTTTTACCACTAGCATCTTTGCTTAGTTTCAAAGTGGTGCTCATGGGTGTGTTACAATGTTTGGCTTTCTCAAGACCAAACTTCTTCACTAGGTTTTTGGCATATTTGGCTTGGGATATGAAGATCCCATCACTTAATTGCCTAATTTGCAAACCTAGGAAGTAACTAAGCTCACCAACAAGGCTCATCTCAAATTCATGAGACATAACATCAACAAATTGTTGGACTTTGGTGTTGTTGGTGGATCCAAACACTATATCATCAACATATATTTGAGCTATAAAAAGCTCATCATTGTCTTTCTTGATGAATAGTGTCTTGTCAACACTACCTCTTGTGTAGTCATTGTTGACAAGAAATTGAGTGAGGCGCTCATACCAAGCCCTCGGTGCTTGTTTCAACCCATAAAGAGCCTTCTTGAGGCGATAGACATGGTTGGGGTGGTGTGCATCCACAAACCCCTTAGGTTGCTCAACAAACACTTCCTCTTGCAAGAAGCCATTGAGGAAGGCACTCTTAACATCCATTTGGTGCAATTTGAACTTGTGCACACAAGAGATGGACAAGAGAAGCCTAATGGACTCTAGGCGGGCAACGGGAGCAAAAGTCTCCTCAAAGTCGATACCCTCAATTTGAGAGTACCCTTGTGCAACAAGCCTTGCCTTGTTACGCACTACGTTGCCATCCTCATCGGATTTGTTCCTATATATCCATTTTGTGCCTATGACATTAGTGGTCTTAGGCCTAGGAACTAGAGTCCAAACCTCATTCCTTTCGAATTGGTTTAGCTCTTCTTGCATGGCAAGAACCCAAAACTCATCATTTAGAGCTTCATCAATCTTTTTGGGTTCTATTTGAGAGGTGTAGCATGTGAAGCTAATACGATTAGCTATTTGCCTTCTAGTCCTAACACCCTCATTCACATCTCCAATAACATCCTCTTTGTTATGGAGTCTTCTAACCCATGGAGCGGGTTCATTAGAGTCCAAGTTAGGAACTCTATCAATAGGTTGTGTGTCATTTTCAACAACATTGGATGTCCCCACATTAGGAGTCACAACAACCTTCTCCAAAGGAGAATCATCACTAAGAATAACCTCCTCCTCATGATTACTACACTTGAGCCTTTCATCATCAAATACAACATTAGATGATTCCATAACACTTAGAGTTTTCTTATTGAAAACTCTATAGGCTCTACTATTCAAGGCATAACCAATAAAGATACCTTCATCACTCTTAGCATCAAATTTGCCAAGTTGATCTCGGTCATTTAAAATGTAGCATTTGCTTCCAAATGTGTGGAAGTAGCTAACATTTGGCCTCTTGCCTTTCCATAACTCATAGGAGGTATTCCTAGTACCGGGCCTTAGGAAAACTCTATTTCCTATGTAGCAAGCCGTGTTGATGGCTTCGGCCCATAAATTCCTAGACACATTGTTGCTAAGCAACATCACACGGGCCATCTCTTGAAGGACCCTATTTTTCCTCTCAACAACTCCATTTTGTTGAGGTGTTCTAGGAGCCGAAAACTCATGGGAGATACCTATACTATCACAATAGGTTTCAAAAGAAGCATTCTCAAATTCCCTCCCATGGTCACTTCTAATCCGTTTTATGCTTTTAATGTTAGAATTCATTTCATTTTGAAGTTTAGTACAAAGCATTTTAAACTTATCAAAAGTTTCGGATTTTTCTCTAAGAAAATATGTCCATGTGAACCTAGAGAAATCATCTACACAAACAAAAATGTATCTCTTTCCACCCAAGCTCTCGGTTTGCATAGGACCCATAAGATCCATGTGGAGAAGCTCTAGGGGCTCCTTGGTGGAGAGATACTTGCCCTTTTTGTGCATGCTTTTAGTTTGTTTTCCTTGTTGACAAGGTCCACAAATACCATTGGCTTTCTTCCCAAGCTTAGGGAGGCCACGCACACATTCAAACTTTCCAAGGGTCCGTAGATCCCGAAAGTTCATGTGGCCAAGTCTTTCATGCCACAACTCAATTTGCTCATCCTTGGACACATTGTTTGAGACTATTCTAGCTTCAAGACAATAGCAATTGTCGCTAGATCTCATACCTTTCAATAAGGTTTGTCCATCGGGCTTTAAGATAGAGCAATTCTCTTTGCTAAACAAGACGGAATATCCCTCATCACTAAGATGAGAAATGCTAATCAAATTGGCTTTCAAGCCATCAACAAGTAAAGCATTGGATAAAGAGGACAATCCGGGAACGGAAATGGTTCCTTTCCCTATGACTTTCTTTTTGGATCCATCACCAAAAGTGACATTTCCTCCTTCCTCCATAACAAGAGTCTCAAAGAAACTCTTGTTTCCCGTCATGTGCCTAGAGCACCCACTATCAAGATACCAAAGATTAGAAGAATTTGCCTTCAAGGCAATTTGTGCAACATGGCAAACATTTTCATTCTTCCTAATCCATTTAAGAACAACATTTTCTTTCTTAATGGTCTTTGGTACATGGGCTCTAGATGTCCTAGGATCATGCAAATTAGTCATATCATTCCTAGGAACATGCATCTTGGCTCTAGTCTTTCTCTTCTCAATCATGCTTCTAGTTCTACACATTTTAATATATCGAAAGCAATTTGGTCTTATGTGACCATTAAAACCACAAAAGTGACAAATTGGAATGAATTGAGGAATCATACCTTGTCTTTGAGCTTGCATGGAAGTCTTCCTATGTCTTTGTGGTTGAGAGGGTTCAATCCATCTTCTTTGTTGAACCGGTCTATCTTGCTTCCCTTTTTGAGCCAATAGATGAAGAATGTTGGCTTGAGGTTGTCTCCTTGGTGCAACCTTCACTTGTGCACTTTTTGAGCTTTGTCCTAGATCTATTTTCTTCCTAGGAGTGTGCACCGGAGAAGCTTCTATGTTGCCCAAGCTCTTAACAAACACGGTCTTCTTAGAGGAGGTGGTCTCTTGACAATCTTCAAACCCAAGACCTCTCTTGTCACATGGACTCTTTCCAACACCAAGCATGTGATCTAATTTTTTGGTGCTAGAGTCCATCCTAGTAAGTGACTTCTTAGCTTCAACAAGCTCCCTCTTCAAACCTTCTTCATTCCTCCTAGATAAAGCTAACTCCTCTTTTAGCTTATCTTCTCTCTTCTTAAGTCTTTCCACTTCTTCACTTAGGAGATCATTGTGAGATGAAAGCTCAAGATTTTCTTCTCTCAACATCTTGATCTTCTTAGTGGTTTTCATCTCTAAGCTCCTAAACTCCTTAAGATATTCAACTAACACTTCTTTCTCCACATATCCATTAGTGGAGTTAGCATCGGAGTCATCTTCACTAGAGTCACTTTCCCTTTGACTCTCTTCCTCTTTTTCACTACCACTTTTGCTCTTGTGAGAAGAGGCAAAAGCTAGGAAGTTAGCCATGATGTCTTCATCATCCGAAGAATCATCTTCTTCATTGGAGTCATCACTACTTCCACTCCAAGTGGCGGCCATCACTTTTCCCTTCTTCTTTTCCTTGTGATTAGCACATTCGGGAGCAAAGTGACCAATCCCGCCACACTCAAAGCAACGGACCCCTTTCCTTTCGGTCCTCTCTTGCCTTGGTTCAAACTTCTTGAAGGGAACCTTTTTCTTGTCTTGGCCTCTAAAACCAAATCCCTTCTTTCCAAACTTCATAACCTTGTTGAATCTTTTCACAAACAAGGCCATGTCTTCATCCGAGTCATTCTTCACCTCCTTTTCATCCTTAGAAGCTTTCAAAGCAATACCCTTTTGCTTTTTAGGAGGAGTAGTGCTAGGACCCTTCCTAGACTCATAGGCTAGAAGTCTTCCAATGACTTCACTCGGCTTCATATCCTTATATCCACTATTTTCTTCTAAAGCCGTCACCTTAGACTCAAACCTATTCGGTAAGAATCTCATAATCTTTTGTTTAATCCTCCTATCCGAATAAGGATCACCAAGTTGATGACTTTGGTTGACTATGTCCATCAACTTGATCTCGAAGTCGTTAAAGCACTCATTCTCCTCCATCTTGAGCATCTCAAATTGAGTTTGGAGAACTTGAAGCTTGGAGTCCTTCACAACTTCGGTTCCCTCATGAGCAACTTCTAGGATTGTCCATGCCTCCTTAGCAACCCTAGTGTTTTGAATCAACTTGTATTGATTCTCATCCATGGCACATAGGATGGCATGCATAGCCTTCCTATTCCATTTTGACGCCTCAAATTCTTGTGCACTCCATTGTGCCTTAGGCTTCAAAACTTCTTCTCCTCCACCCGTAGGAGTCATCATGGGAAGATCATATCCATCTTCAACCGACATCCATGCTCGGTCATGAAGTTGACATATGTAGGATTCCATCTTCCCTTTCCATGAGGAGTAATTCAATCCGGTGAGAAGAGGAGGACGTGTGCTAGAAGCCCCCTCGTTGCTACCACCGTTTCCACTCATTGTGTTTATGAATGAAATGAAATGAATGCACAATGTATGAATGAACAAAAATCACACAAATGCAAAACACACCAAAATGAGCAAGGATCACCTATGTATATCTAGGAACCCGCTCTGATACCAATTGAAACAAATTATGGTGTGTTCAATATTAATCTAGAGGGGGGGTGAATAGATTTTACCCAATTTTACCAAATTTTCGTTAATGGTCAAGATTACGAAAATACCCTCCACTAGTCAAAATACAATAGCAAGTGTAATATGGTGCGGAAATTAAAAGACACTTGATATTTACGTGGAAACCCTCACGGGAAAAACCACGGGCTATGTAAGTGAGCCACACTTGAACCTCGAATCCACTAAATGTGTAAAACGATTACAACCTAATCCCGGAAGTAATCACACACCTACCTACTCCCGGTATAAGTGAACCTAGTCCCAATGCTTGTGATTTATGCAACCTAATCCCGGAAGCAACACAAGACTTAGTTCTCAATGAAGAGAAAACAACCTAAGTGAATATATGAAATACTCAAAATGCAACAAGAGCAAGGCAACTCTATATGCTTACCTAGAATGATGATATATCAATGAAATCAATCCTAGATATCAAAAGCTAAATGACATATCATAAAGCTTAGCTAGATGTTATCAATCACAAAACAATCCTAGCTATCAAACAATGTCAACATGTCCAAACATGTGAACTTAATTAGTTGTAGAGAATTTCTAACAACATAATTGTCAATTAAATCCACAAGAACATTCAATTAAGCTTGACTAGATAAATAAACATTAATCTATCAACCTAATCATCAACCAATTGTACAAGAATGTTCTAGGGTTAGCTATTTAGGGAAAATCATCCTAATCATGTAAGCTACCACAAACAAAACCCAATCATGTCATAACTTCACTAAATATGCAATAAGAGTGAAGATTTGCTAAACTAAGCAATAAAAGACATGTCTTGACTAAGATAGAACAATAAATGAAGATGTTGAGTTTGTTCTACTTACCAAGTCATAAATGAAGAAGACCCATGGAAGATTGATGCATGAAACATGTTAGATGCACATGGGTTTTGGGTTTGGAGAGTTAAAGAAACAAGATTGAAGCTTTCTCTCTCTAGGGTTTGAGTTTCTCACTCTAAGGTCTGATTTTTTAGCTCTTAAAAACGAGCAAGGAAGAAGATGATACTTATATAGGACCCCTAGATGAAATGACGTCGTTTTGAAAAAATTTGCAAAAGAACGCCCATTTTGCGCCCTGTTCTGCGGCCTTGACCGCAGAACACAAGGGCGCAGAAATGCACCTGACAGATTTTGCGGCCCCTAAACGCAAAAACCAAGGGCGCAGAAAAGAGGACAGAGAGTATGGTTTCTGATCCTCATTCTGCGGCCTCATTTCTGCGGCTTTGGCCGCAGAACAGGGCGCAAAATGCGCCTGATGGAGCATCCTAAAATCTAACCATGCTATGCAATACTAAGCAAGATGCAACCAAATAAACATGCATGAAGAGAGAATGAAATAGGCAATAATGCATACACACAATAAATACACAACACATTCAAGAATGAGAATTATGCAAGTGATGTGTGTGTGTGCATCTACTTCTCTTCATTGCAAGAAACACTAAGTATGATACCTTTGGAGTGCTTCTTCCCTTGAGGTCTTGAAAAGGGCCTTTGAGCATGATCTTCAATCACCTAACTACCCTTACAATTCAAACCCCCAATATGTGGTTTGTCTACGAAATAAGCCAATCAACAATGGGAATCCTTACAAATAATAATAATGAATAAAACCTTGATTGTGCACATTGACAAGCATGTTATTAACAACTACAAGCTTGTTGAGAATAGGTGCTATTGAGAAGCTCTTCATTGGCCTAGCTAACTTCAAACGTGTGGAGAAGAAACTGGGATAGGTAAGTCGGAACACTAGAATCGTCATTCTCGTCAACAACAAGTACAAGTAAAATAGCAGAAGCTGACATCAAGGTGATGGGTTTTAGTGGAGAAGTTGTCACTTGAGCCTTAGGCTTTGATGTAGTCCATAAAATGTTGGAAGTAGATGGCTTGGGATCCTCATGTTAGGAGGCAACTGTTGAAAAAAAATCAGTACCTTTAATGTTCAAAGAATTATAGCCTACTTTGAGTGGGGAAGGCGAGGAAGAGCGCTTTTTGTTTTTCTGAGACGATTTTTTTACAAAAGCTATACAAGCCAACATTACGGCATCATTTTCCTCTTTAGGAACCTTCATTTGGATTGCATGTTGGGAGCCATGTTATCTGCATAAGAAACACCATAAATTGAAAACAAAGAAAATGATAGGAGACCGACATGAATTATTCGTAACATGTATATCTAGCTTCTAGTGATAGAAAGAAGAAAAGCCGATCTTGAACAATCGTTTTGAATGGAGAGATCCTTGTTGTAACGAAAACATTCAGGAATGTCACAAAACCAAGCACACATGAGATGCACTTTTGGAAGAAAGATATGGCTTGGGCTTTCCGACAGCTGTACAATGCAAAAATTGAATGATTATGGTCAGCTCAATAAAATTATGGTAACAAAAATAATCGGAAAAAAAAAAAACAAACAAACTAGAGTTTAGAAATGATTGGAAACTTTTCAACTCCCGTCAACCAAAGAACTACCCCAATCCCCAATCGCTAAAAACCACTTTTCTTGTCATTTCTTGTTACTTGAAAGAAGACCTAAAACTAACTTCTTTGACCTTGACCATGGTGAAAAAATAACATGAATCGTGATATTTATGACCTGGATTTGTTCTTATGGAATAAAGATAATAAAATTCTAAATGAGTGGGCTTAAAGTGGACATGAGTTGCGAATAGAACATAAGTGTCTACCGGACACCTTTATCCATTGGGAGCCAATTGCCTTAGAAAAAGAATAAAAATAATGAAGAATACCCTCAATAAAAGGATAAAGAGGTAATCTCATTTCGAATATAATGAAAACTACGGATAGAGCGAAATTTTTAGAGGGTTCGCTCAACACATCAGATATCTAAGGTAAACTGAAGAATTAGTGTCTGGGACCCCATAAATCTGAATATAGTCTTGGAGCTCATTCTCCTTTAATTTTGATATTACCGAGTCCATGGTAAAGCTCGGTTTAGAGTAACTACACTTACTGAGTCGAAATTTGGAAGAAGCAAGCCCTAACACTACTTCTATGGAAATGAGGAGTTATTGGCCTTGCTATTATCAACGATAGCGCAATCCTCAAAATGGAGCACTTCTTCACCCTCAGAATTCTCGTTGTCAATTTTCTCAAAACTAAAACTCCCTTATTTTTTAAACACTGGATGAGTTTTTGTAGGGAAAAATACACGCGGCGGAAGCGAAAAAAGAGTTTAGTATAGTTTAATTTTTTTTTTCCCATATTTTGAACCTTAACCCTCTAATTAATTAAACATATATAATTAAAGATATCATGCCATTGTCGCGTGATTTGATTGACGTTGCGTTGTTGGTAATCCGCAAGATCTTCCAATCCAAGCACGAACGTGAATCACTTAGGAGCGTAGTCTCCCTTCTCTTTGAATTGTGTACCTGAAGATGGATTAACAAAACTTTTCCCTTTTTGTTAGTCACACCAAGTTCCAAAAGACAACAAAGAATGTTCTGGTCACTTTTGAATTCACAATCGTTAGATCGAAACTAGTGTGAATCTTATTTGAATGTTCCGGTCACTTTTGATGTAAAAGTAACTAGTGCACTATCGAAATAAGAACAAATTTTTCTCTCTATTCCTCTTGGCCAAAAAAATAATCACACTAGTCTAAGAGATGAATTTTATTTTCTCTAACAAAAGAAAAATCTCTCAAGTCTAAGACCTTTTTAGGTTTGCTGAAAATATACAAAGAATATATATATATATATTTCTTGGTTGACCTCTTGCCATATAATATATATATATATATGGCTCAGTCCCATCAAGTATATATTGTTGCATGCTTTCATGCATATATGATATATATATTCCGCATGCATATATGTATATTTAATCTATATATTTTGCATGCATATATATTATATACAAACCCTAATCAAACTCTTTAGTGTATTTGTGACTATATAAAAGACTTCCTAATTTGACTAGATAAATAAATCCCTTATTTATCTACTTACCAAATAAAATCTTTTATATTTAATATACTACTACCAATAGTATAACATTAAGAAACATATTTCCTAATCATAAAAAGATTTTGATTATTAATTAAATAATCAATCAATCAATCAATTAATTTCCATTTAATCAAATAATAAAATAAAATAATATATTTAGACTATTATATAAGCCTTGCCACCCATACACTAAGATAGGCTCATTTATTATTTTTTCCATTTTATTAAATCCATTAGACCTTTAATTAAAATGCCCACATATGAACTATGCTCATTCTTACTAAAAGAAACAAGTTCACATAACTTAATACAATTCTAGATGGATCTATAATTAGTCCGGTAGAATATATCAAGTGATTCATGCAAGTCCGTGTGAATTAGGGATCTTGGCGGGCCTATCTAAATTTAAGCTCCAATAGACATAACCCAATCACAATCAACAAATGATTCACTTATGTTCAATCTATTAATTTTAGTTCATTCCACTAAAGAATTAAAATTGCACTTTTAAATAAAGATGGAATAAGTAAATGATTCTCATTCATACCCTAAACAATCTTACAGGAGATAGTGAATCCTCATGAAGAATATCAGTAATCGTCAAGAGCTCATCGACTGCCTATAGCTCTCCAAGTTACCATATTTCGTTATATGACCACACTTTGAACTTGGATATATATTATGACTTGTCCAGAAATTATCTTTCAATAGTCACTATTGAAAACTCAACGTTAAGATTTAATATTCAAAACCTTAAAACATCCATATGATTATATTTTACTCACATTTAATAAATGGAGCCACGATGTCCATATCTATAAATGAAGTCCTCTATCGATTAGCAAATGAATACCACCAAACTATCGATGATAGACTATGCTATATAATCGTACTCATTGGTTGCTCAAATGATAACACTTGTAACCATAAGTCCATCATTTATCTCAGGATTAAGATAGACTTTCTGATTGTCTTGATAATGAAAAGACTTTTATCTATTGACGGTTCTAGATAAAGTATTTCATTATGATCCAGTTCAATGCACCCAGTGTACTAGATTCTTTTACTCGAAGACCCTTCGATAATTTTAAACTCATCATAACACATTTGATCCCACTCAAATGCTAGCAAAAGAATTCTACAACTTTAACAAGATAAATGTGCCCAACCTTTAACTTAAGTTGTGAACGTTATTCAAGACTAACTAAAGAATTGTGTCTACCTCATACATATCCAGATGTACGAACAATTCTTCTTTTCTCATAGTCTTTTGACCTTATGATTATTACTTTGACAATTATAATTATAAATGCTATAAGATTTTGTTAAAACAGAAATCACTTTATTAATATAATAAGATTGTCAAATACAATATTATACTCTTGCTATTGAGCATAATCCTAACATTTTCAACACTGGACATATCATTTAATTGAGCTTTATCATTCGATTATAGGAAGGTAAAAACCTTTGGAGGCATGAACCTTCTGACTCTTGGGAGGTACGAACCTCCAATTCTAGGAAGGTATGAACCTTCGAAGATATGAACCTTTTAATTTTTGAGAGGTGTAGACCTCCGATTATAGGAAGTTAGGAACCTTTGGAGGTATGACCTTCTGATTTTAGGAAGGTATGGTCCTTCAGAGGTATGAACCTTTTGATTCTTGGATGGTATAGACTTCCAATTCTCAGAAGGTATGAACATTCAAATGTATGAACCTTCTGACTATTTTGGAGGTATGAACCTCCGATTCTAGGAAGGTATGAACCTCTGATTTTAGGAATGTATGAACCTTCGAAGGTTCATACTTTCTAAGACTTTAAGAGCATACACCTTTTGCATTTTCTCAATTATTGTGGTTTTCAAAATTCTGAACTACAACTAGAAATTGTAAGGAGTCTCAAACCATGGTATGATGCTGGAAGATTGTTCCCTATGTTGCTAGTTCCCATGATGTTGGTGAAAGTGTAGGTTAAGGTAACACATGAAAACCACTAATTGTCTTCACTATATTTTATTTGTTTAATTGTTTCTACCATCTGATTTTCTATTGATTGTTAGATAACAATAGAATGTAACACGGGTGTCAAAGATGATGGTGCTCAGACATTATCAAATTTGTGGATATCTTTTAAACAAGTGACAAAACGGACACATGAAATAATTTTAAAGCATGTCTGGCCTCTTTATGGAGTGTTGATGTTTTTTTTTTTTTATTATTATTATTTTTTAATTGTTTTTAGTTTGTAGGTTTATTGTTATAATGTTCCATTTGACATATACTTATTTATGAATTTTCTTCGTCCTCTTAATTGCACTTGATAGCAATTTGCTATACATTTTTCTTATGAGACTTTTGTAGGAGCTTGGTGCATATGAAGATTTCTATCATTTAGATCTAGAATTTTGTGATAGAATGATATTGAAAATGTTCAAAATCCTTGTAGAAGATTTGGCCTTACACAAGACCTTTTTTTTTTTTGATAGGAAAGAAGAGTACACAAGATAAATGTTTACAAAAATCAAAAATTTTACTCCGAATAGGGAAGACATTTTTTTATGCAAGTAATGAACACATCCTCAAATTCTTTTTTTGTTTTTTTGAATGAATTGAAACCTTTTTTATAAAACATTAAAACCCGAGTATAAAAAGTGTTAGAAGATGAACACTCCTTGTACAAGCCAATGGACATGGAGGAGACGTCGCAACATTTTTTTCAAGGTTATTACTTTGTTTACCCTTGAAGATAAGAAGCTGAGCATTCCAGAAAAGTCTGTGAGGGAAATCGGGGATATACTTTCAGATTTTGCTACAATCACTGTCCTTGATGGTTGAGTTTGGTGAGTGGGGTTTTCAAAAGATAGCGGGACAATATGGTTTCATCATGGCTGGCATGATTTTATAGAATATTATTCGATTTCTATTGAATACTTTTTGGTCTTTAGGTATGAAAAGATTTCAAAATTTCACGTTGTTATCTTTGATATGAGTTGTTTCGAGATTAGCTATCTCGAAAAATTTGATGAGCAAGGTGCTGCTAATCTTGGTAGCTCAAGTTCTAAGTATGAACATAAGTTGCCAGGAACTAAGTGTAAAATGAAAGAGCAGATGGAGGTGAATACGAACACTGCTCATAATGCTGAAGATGAACATCCAACTCGAGTAAAAGATGTACACGAGTTGAGGGCTTTAATTGAAGATAAAAGAATTTTTCTTAGTAAAAATTATAATTTTTCCATTGGCAAAATAAAGAGAGGGACTTCTTAATCTTGTCAAATCATTGAAGCCTGTAAATCCTTCATTCATAATTATGTTGTGACCAAGTCATTTATAAAGTCGTGTTATTCATTTGCCAACCAAGTTTGTAGATAAGTACTTGACTCGAGATATATAACATATCAATTTGCAAGCTTCCAATGGAAGAGAGTGGCCGATGCAAATCTAGTGGAAGTATGGTGGGTGTACTACAGAGCATAGATGGACTGAATTTTTGAATAACATAAAGTTAAACGCGGGAGACATTTGTGTGTTTCAGCTAATCTGGACAGAGAACTTGCTTTTTGAAGTTTCGATATTTAAAGAGTCTTGAAAGTAGTATGATAGATTAAGATGTTCTTAACTCATTTATCTCCAACAATGTGAGTTGCAAATGTTTTAACCTTCTATCGGTTTCATCTTGAATTTTTGTTGACACCTTGATGTATGTGGTACGGTTTAACATGTCTTGACATACTTTCCGTTTGTTGCTAAAGAATATGACCTTAAATCTTCAAAAATTTCATTCTGTATTTGATAAGGCATAATATTATATACAAATAAATAATGCTAGATTATCCCATTTTTTTTTTGCTAAAATAATATAGTGTGAATTGTAACTAAGACATCATTCATCGCATCATCATAAAATATATGTAGACTGTAGTGTTGATGCTCACATACAACATTATTTTTATATGAATTTTGACAAAATATTTAGAATATCTAGCATTATTATATATATTGTTAACCGCCAAAAAGGGCAGGGGTTCAAAGAAATTTTTTCCATCCACACTAGAGAATATTTGAAGTAGAAAGACATCATAGAAGAGCATCCCAATACCCTGCCATTAAATTAACTGGGTACGCCTTCTGACCAAGATCAAGGTCTCTTAGACTCCAAGGTACTAGGAAACACTGAAGCCAAGTTCCTAAGGACTCCACTACTACAAAATCCTAGTACCCCGCTACCATACCAACCCAGTATCCCAATACCCCAATACACTGATACCGTGATCAAGCAGTAAGATTATCAGATTAACATACTATCAAGGTAAGAATAGGTACTCCAAGACAAAGCTACAAAGAAAGACAGTAAGACATCGACGTTTAAATAACAAAGAAATTGGCTCAATCCCGCCACTCAAGAGTTCTACTTGACAGCAAAGTCAACTTTGTCAGATTCCGCCAAAAATGGATCACTTGATTCCTTGAATCAATCCCACGATCTTCTCACCTATCGCCATGGAACGTCCCGTAAATCGCTAAACCTCTGAACCGAATTTAGGGGAGTGCATAGAAAGAAATGGGACATATATATAGAACATGACACTAGCGCAACTTGAGCCCAAAACCCTGCAGTTCTATTTTCCACTTATCGACATGTACGAGATCTCCATCGCTATCGCCAACTATGTTTTAACCCTTATATTATGACAATTAAAAATCTTGTAAGGATTCTCATTTATTGATTGGCTTGTTTCGTGGACAAACCACATGTTGGGGTTGTTGTAAGGGTAGCTTAGGAATTGGTGATCATCCAATGGCCCTCTCAAGACCTCAAGTGAAGAAGCACCAAAGGTATATTTTAGTGCTTACATGCTTTGAAGAGGTCATAGTTGCACACACTCACAACTCATGCATATTTCTATATTTGTATGTTGTGTGTTTTCATATGTGTGCATTCATAATTGTTGAATATCTCTTCATGCATGTTTATTTTGATTGCATCTAGTTTATTGAAATGCCATAACATGATTAGGCATTAGGATGCAAAGTCATGAATTTTATTCATGCTTGTTTGAATTGATTGCATCTTATTCTATGATAATGCCATGACATGATAGGCATTAGGTTGCATTCAATTCCCACACTTGCACTTCATGTTTGTTAGCTTTTAGTGTGGTGTAATTCGTTTCCATTTGTGTGATCGAAAACGTCCGTGCTTGCATGATGGTGTGCATGTCTTAGCACGATAGTTGACCACTTGAGAAGGTCTCATTCTTCTCTTGGATAAGTGGTAGATTCGGTTTGGTTATTTGGAGTAATGTGTCTAGTTTCAAAAGATTGGATTTCAATGATTTAAATGTTTTTCAAAACTGACCTTTGTATGGTCTTGTGACCATAACTTTTTACACAAAGTTAAAATTGAGTTTTGTAAAATTCTGAACAAACTAGACACCCATACCTTTCCAACGATATATTATTCGTAATATTTCATGACCGTTTGGATTGGGTTTGAAATCTCCAAAGTGACCACTAAAACAGGGCATCACAGCTGTTATCCGAATCTGACCATTGGTCACTCCATTGACCATAACTTTTTTTACAGACATTGAAATGTCATTCCATAAATTGGAGTAGAAATTAGACTTCCATACCTTTCTAACGATATATTATACGAAAGGTTTCGATGTCGTTTGGTCATGTTTTGGAGAGCTCGAATCTCAAGTTGTTGCGCTGTCGCGCCTATGCGCTCGTGTGATTGCGCTTGTGACCAGCGCTTTTGGTCCAGAGATGTAGCGCTGGTGTGGCGCTGGTGTGGCTGCGCCTGACGACCAGCGCAATGCTCCGCCCCTGTTTCGTAATTTAGCCATATCTCACTCATTTGGAGTCCGATTTGGCTCATTTTTGGAGCAATATTCATGATATTTGTAGGGCTATCATCTAAGCACTATAAATATATATCTTTCTCATCATTTTGAGGTGAGAGCCACAAAATGTAACCCTAGAGAGAGAGGCTCCATATTCTTGAGAGAGAAAGCACCAAGATTGCTTCTTTAACTCTCTAAACCCAAAACCCATCTCCATCTTGCATCATTCAACATCATTTGAGCATGGGTCTTCTTCAACACACATGGTATGATTTGTTGAACACTAATCTCATCTAATTTTAGTGTTTTTACTTATCAATTTTATCTCTTTTATTACTTGTATGTTCTTGAGTAATTTCTACATACATGATTGAGATTATGTGTTGATTGGGTTTATTTTTACATAGCTTATTTGATTAGGTCATTATTGCCTAAAAGCTATGCCATAAACATTCTTGTGTGATTTATTGATAACTAGGTTGATAGATTGTTGTTTAATCAACTAGTTAATCCTTTGAATGTTTGTGGGTTATTTTTGATAGCTAGGATTTTACATGTTTATCTAACATCTAGCTAATTGATCTCTTTGTATGATTGAGATTGTTTTTGATAGCTTTGTAACTAGGATTGGTTATCCTTTACTTAGCTAAAGTTGTATGCCATGTCATATAGCTATTTTCATATCTAGGATTGATTTTATTGTCATCATATAATCCTAGGTAAGCATCTAGAGTACCCTAGCTCTTATTGCATATTTGGATATCATTGCATATTCACATAGGGTGTTGATCTCTTCGGAGAAGTAAGTCTTGTGTGATAGACTGGGATTAGGTCGTACACCGGGATTAGGTGGTCACTCAAGCAAATTGGACTAGGTCCACTTTTACAGGCCTGCGGGTAGTGGTAGCGGGATATAGGCCGGGATTAGGCCGTCAAACCGGGATTAGGTTGTATATGCTATCACAATTAGTGGATTCGAGGTTCGAGTGTGGCGCACTATAATAGCCCGTGGTTTTTCCCTGTTGAGGGTTTCCACGTAAAAATCAAGTGTCGTTTTATAATTCTGCACCTTATTACACTTGATTATTGTTTTGTGAATTGGGGTTATATTTGTAATATTGACTAATCCGAAAATTTGGTAATAACGGATTAACAATCCATTCACACACCCTCTATGTCATTTTTAAAAGACACCCGAGCTCGTACATAGTATTTGTGTACATTTTCAAATCTCCATTATATTTCTATTACGTGTTTATTATCAATAACATGAGTTATATATGATCTCTACTGATATTATATTTTGATTCATTGTCGTTATAGTTAACTTGTCTTATTGAGAACTCATAGGTATCGATCTACATGGTACCCCTCCGACCGTGGTCTACCCTGATTACGACATCATACAAGTTGTCAAATGGAAATCCACCCCAGTGATAATTTTCCGTTAACATATATAGACACTAAAAATTCCACAATTAATTTGAGTCGTCTAGGTGGGCATCAACAACCTGCATAATAGATTAAAAAGTAACGATTGCTGAGCCAAAAATGGGGGTGGTCCCTTTAGGAGACTTTTTGACACTTAAGTCAGTAAGATGATAAGTAAATATACAAAGAAAGGGAGAGTAGACTAAGATTTATAAGTAAATCGTAGGTCTACATAGGATGTAGAACAAAAGATGATAGAACTTGTGTAGATCGATATGGGTTGTAGAGCAGGAGATGAAGCTCGGCTAGCGAGGGGGTTGACATAGAACAACCTGGAGATATACGAGGTGATCATCGAAGAGGTTGACATTGATGAGGTCAACATAGAAGAGGTCGACATAGATCAGGTTGGAGATTCGAGGTGATTATCGATGAGGTCAACATATAGGAGGTCGACATAGACCAACCTGGAGATATTCGAGGTGATCATCGAAGAGGTCGTCATTGGGAAGGTTGACATAGATGAGGTCGACATTGAAGAGGTTGACTTAGACCAACCTAGAGATATTCGAGGTGATCATCGAGGAGGTTGACATTAAGAAGGTCGACATTGAGAAGGTAGACATAGATGAGATTGACATAGAGGAGGTTGACATAGATGAGACTGACGTAGAAAAGGTTGACATAGACCAACCTAGAGATATTCGAGGTGATCATCGATGAGGTCAACATTGATGAGGTCGACATAGACTAACTTGGAGATATTCGAGGTGATCATTGAGGAGGTCAACATAGACCAACCTGGAGATATTCGAGGTGATCATCGAGGAGGTTGACATTGAGGAGGTCGACATAAACCAACCTTAAGATATTTGAGATAATCATCGAGGTCACTAGATTGTGTTGAACGGGGGCATGCACATCGATCATGTGAACTGAATAACAGCTCATCAATAGCATGAATTACGGAGTTATTATTTGCTCTAAAGCTTAGAGAGTTTAGCCTCCTTTGTGAATGAGAGGGGGTTGCTACTTATAGGAGGAAGGTAGTGAGCCAACGTTTGGCTCACTTAATAGCAATGATATAGACGTTACAGGATAAATGGCATTGATATAGACGTTATAGACTTTATGGCATTGATGTAGACGTTATTGACTTAAAGATGAAAGATTTTCCAATGGTCTAACTTGGTCTGAGTTTGACTTTGTCTGATGTGGGTCTTATATAGGGCATTTATCTAGTTGCTTTGGCCCAAGCTCATGATTGGACTTATTGAGATTGTACCCCTGCTGAGCTTGACTATGGGCCATGGGCTTTATTGGGCCTAGCTTATTTATTTGAAATGACTAATTTTAGACTTGAGAATTATAATGCATGATTATTTGGGCTGATGTAATTTTGACCACTACAATATACAAAACCAAAATTGATTAATTTGATTAAAAATTTTAATAGCCTTCCCTAACCATTTCACCTTACTTATAAAAATGCTTCAATTCGCTCATTATAATATGTCATCCAACATAAAACTCATTTATATATATAATTGAATATACATACTATATGACATAATATTATTAACTAAGACCTATTCATAGGGATATAACAACTTTTCTCCTTAAATTCTAACGTGGCAAATAGCCCTAGTTGCATATTCTTTTAAACTTAGATGGTGTGCACCTCACCTTTTATGATATTCAGGGGTCAAGTCTCACAACAAGCATATATGGAAGGTTCACTTTCCTTCTTGATATTGTGAGTAGATATCCAGACCATACATACCATGCATATTTGATATTGTCAGACAGATCTTTTAACCTAAACATCCCTAATTTTTTATCTATGTTTTGTTACTTGACGACACGGCATCTACTCAGTTGGCGTATTTGCTGAATCCTCATCTTTGTCCAATTTGATTTTCCTTTTGACATTCGTCCCAATCTTTTCCCAAAAGCAAACCTCCAAGATTCCCATTATTGACTTTTCCACCATTTTTTATTCTTTTTCATGCAATCATGCCCATCCTTTTGCTTTTTATATTACTACTTGTAACAATAAAAACACTTTTGGCTTCATAAACATCCAACCAATTTGGCCGTTTTAAACCAAAACAAGAATAAAACGAGGAATTAAGACGAATTTTCTATAATTAAATTCTTTTTAGACAAGACGAGATCATGAGGAATAAAGATTTATTTATTTTTATTTTTTATTTTTTTATTTTTTTATTTTTTTGTAAGCCAATTGAGAGTGTTTTTATAAAAGTTTAGTCAAGTTGTAAATAAAGTGCATAGAGAAGCGAATATTTTTAAAGCTATACCACTAACTATTACAACTAATTTTACTGTTTGTGAGTTATTATTATGATAATTTTTTTTTTTAAAAAAATTAATCATAAATTTAATGGTTCAATGAATCTACAAATAAATACATAATTTTTATTTGATTGAATAATACAATTACGTGTATAGAAAATTTCAACTATCCTTTACCGGTCATTTAAGGAGGAGTACAATACTCGAACCCATAAAATATATATTTTCATTTTTACGTGGGACTGTCTTAAAGTAAAAGTATGAGTCATATTTACCAAAAGTTCAAATTGTTAGCATATATCATAGTAATTGCATTTGATTGAAAGAATACACTTTCAAATATTTAAACACAATTTTTACATCTATTTTAGTATTTCATCGACAGGTTTCAATAAACTTCATAATTGATTCATTAAATTTTTATAAAAAAAAATCAAAAAAAATCAAAAAGTCGAAAAACTATGACATCATAAGTACACATTAAAGTACCAATAATTTGGATTAGTCTTGGGTCGTCGTCAAAATCATATAAATATAGAAATATATATATATATATATATATAAACATTAAACTAAAACTATATTCTATAGTCACCCGACAAACACGAAATCAGAAAAACCCGAACCGGAATAGAATTCGAAAGAAACCCAAATTCGAATTTCAACGGAGGTCGTCTTCTTTCTTTTCTCTCACATGTTATCATTTAAATATTTAATCATTCACAAACACAATCTCTCTCTCACTTCACGCTCTTGATGGAAGTTGATTCTTCCATCACGAGCTTTCCTTTTCATATAAAAACTCCTAATTTTTTTTTTGAACCCTAAATTCGGAATTTGAAAAAAAAAAAAAAAAACACGAAGATGTTTGGGGGTTGGAAGTTTGCGAAATCGGCGGAGGAGATGGTGTCGAGGTGGGCGGTGAAGAGAATTTGTAAATTCTTATTGAAGAAGAAGCTTGGACAGTTTATTTTGGGCGATATCGATATTGACCAGCTCGATGTCCAGCTTAGTGAGGGCTCTGTTCAGCTCTATGATCTCGCTCTCAATGTCGATTATCTTAATGAGAAGGTACGCGTGTTTTTTTTTTTTTTTTTTGCTTGATTATGTTTATGAAAAGCATTAGTTTTTCTGTTTTTGTTTAGTAAGATATTGAATTTTGGGCTTTTTAGGCTTTTTGGGGTTTAGAGATTTTTGCAGTTCTAATTTATATAGAAGCTTTGTCTTGTGATTATTTTTTTGGAGCGTTGATTATGTAAAGTTTATTTAGTAAAAGTTATTTAGATATTTGGTTTATCTATTTTTGTAGTTGGGTGCAGCGACATCAGTGATTATAAGAGAAGGTTCCATTGGCTCTCTGCTAGTTAAAATGCCATGGAAGGGCAAAGGTTGTCAGGTTGAGGTTGATGAACTTGAGATTGTGCTTGCTCCTTGTCGAGATAATAATTCACGGGGTGGCGATGAAATGTGTAGTACTAGTCCAGATGGTAATCATGATAAGCAATCGGATTCTGGACAGTTTGGGCATGGAATGGCGGACAATGCTACCAAACCTTCTTCCAATGATGTTCATGAAGGTGTTAAGATAATTGCAAAGATGGTGAAATGGTTTCTTACAAGTTTCCATGTAAGGATAAAGAAGTTGATTGTTGCATTTGATCCATGTATAGAGAGTGATGAAAACAAGGTGGGGTCACGTGGGACTTTGGTTCTTCGAATATCGGAAACAGAATGTGGAACTTGTCTCTCTGATGATGCTGGATCAAATAGTGATGCAAGAGCTGATAGCTTTCTTGGAATAAGTTGTCTTACAAATTTTGTAAAATTTCAAGGAGCAATAGTTGAGCTTCTTCATATGGATGATGTTGACCGTCAAACAAGCTCTCCATCAAATGCTACAACTCCAATCATGACATGGAAAAGAGATGGATTTTCAGGGAATGTAAAATTGAGTATACCTTGGAAGAATGGTTCCTTAGATATTCGCAAAGTGGATGCAGATGTTCGTATTGATCCTATAGAATTAAAATTTCAGCCTAGCACAATTAAATGGTTCTTACAATCGTGGGAAACTTGTAAGAAACTTGATAAGGATCGAAGGGATAGTATGTTTCACAAGTCATCAGACTCTGTTTACTTTAATTCAATTTCTCATTTCCAGTCCCTACCGACTGCTTCTCCTGCGGTTGCTACTGACAAGGTAATACCAATACGTGGCAGCTATTCCACTGATTTTGGTTCTTTGGATGGGCAAGAATCTGCCCCTGAAACTATGCTGCCTAGCTCACATCTTATACTGGATTGGGTACCATTTCCTGTCAACAAGAACGAGAAAGATGGTGTTGAAGAGGTGGATCTTGGGGCAAGGTTGGTATTTCTGTTTGTGCTGGTAAAATAGTATCACTGTTTTTGTAACTGGAATTGGAAGTAACTCACGAATCTAGAGACTTCTAGAGATTAATTGTGCTCTAAAACCTTGCACTTGCAGATTTTGCATCTTTATTAAAGCTTTGCTGATTCTGCATCATTAACTGATTTATATTCCAAAAAATTGTATATTAATTGTTAATTTCTTTGAGATGTGTATCTATGTTTCCTCCATTCTACATGATTTCATATATAATATAATGTATATTCAGTTTATGCTAATGCTTCTAGTATGTCTGCTTTGGCCTATGTGCAGCATGGACCAGTTTTTTGAATGTTTTGATGGAATGAGAAATTCCCAGTCTGCTTTAGGAAGCAGTGGGATGTGGAACTGGACATGTTCTGTTTTCAGTGCAATAACTGCCGCATCCAGCCTTGCTTCCGGGTCTTTGCATGTTCCTTCTGGTATGCCATTTTTTCCCTTTATTATATATTTATATCTGAATAAGGCCTATATTAACTTTTTTTTTCCCTCCTTTTGGGCAATTTTTATTTAGTTATGTATGCTTAGTAGTAATTTTGCATCAATTTCTTGTTGATACATCCAGGACATTTTTGGTATTGAAATTACTTATAGCTTATGTCTTTGACACCTGCTCACTTGTTATCTTATTTCACTTGTGGGTGTTGTTTGTTTTAATCTGCGTCTTTGGTGTCGGTGAGGTCAGGGGAGGTTAAAGCCTTAAAGGACTTGTGTTCTACCTGTGCAAAACAAAATGCTAAGTATTTATAGCTGATTTGAAATATTTTAATTAATTGTATTGGAATTTAATTAAATACATCCCCTTTAATATAAAGGATGTTTATAAAATGTTATGAAATAGGAATTTATCTTATTTCTTTCAGTGAAATTTTGTCTTTAAGTTTATAGAGATAATTGATTTAAAGAAAATATCCAGTTTATGTATTGAAGTCGAGTTGTGGTATTGATTTGTCTAAAATTTGTTTCTCACCATTTCCGTTCATACTGTATATGATTCACCCATCTGTTAATAAATTTATTATTGTTTGTTACTTTAATCACAGAACAGCAGCATGTTCAAACCAATCTTAGAGCAAATTTTGCTGGAATTTCCATTGTATTCTCTTTTTACGATGAAGATCAGAAGCATTTATATGAGCTGAAGGGTGATCAGATCAGTGATGGATCACGTGTTCATTATCTAGGTGCACAATGCAGAGACATTATTCTTGTTATGCAGGTAATAATTGTGCTTGGAGAACTTGCCTCTTCTTACATGTTTTGTTGTCTGCCCTAAATGTTTTTCTACACCATCCTTTGTCACTAACATGAGATTCTGATATGGTACACAGGTTAGTCCTCGAGAAATGAGGTTTGAGGGAACTGTGAAGGATATCGAGGTTGCTGACTATTTACACTATCAAACTGATGTAACGAACTTTAACTTGAAGGAACATGATCAAGATATTGACAGTCAAACTGTTGTAATTCAACATTTGCAAGCTGAAGTTCAAGGTCTTCTCCCTCCATTTTCCAAAGATTGTGATTCAGATGAACTAAGTGGGTTAGAGACCACAGATGTTCAGTTTGGGAATAAAGTTGATGTAGTTAAAATTCCATTGCTTAAGACTTCAGATGTCACTTATTGCCAGTTTGCTGTGAATGCAAATGAATCACATGGCAGCTTTTCTGGGTGTACTTTTTCATTAAAATTGCCTCCATTTGTTTTCTGGGTTAACTTCCAGTTACTGAATAAGTTATGGGATCTTTATAAGGAAGTTGGAAGTTCAAGTGGAATTACTAACAAAAAAAGTGAATTATCATCTGAGGTGGTCCATGAGAAGCATGGGTCATCTAAAAGGGATGTGAAAAGTGGTTCTGGTGCTCCTCTTACAACCCTGTCGTCAAAAGAAAGTTTGCAAGGTAATATATCAATCCCCAATGCAAGGATAATACTATGTTTTCCTCTTAGTACTGGCAAAGACATTGGAGGCTACTGCTCCTGGGATCAATTTATTGCTCTTGATTTTTCTCCTCCATCAACTTTTAACAAGAGAGCTATAGAAGACCCTATTACAAGTTCTGATAGAAGTTTTCAGAAAAGATTTTCTTCAAGAGCCACACGCTCTTTACACTTGAATGTTGGCAATCTTGACATTTACTTGGTTACTTCTGGTTGTAAAGATGATGCTGGAATTAATTCTTGCAATATACAGAGGTCGAGATTTTCTGCTGTCAAAATTTTATCTGTTAGTAACAAAACAAGCCGTCTTTCTGTTATTAGCATGCTTTGGCAGGAGGGTCCTACCACTGGTCCTTGGATAGCTGAGAGAGCCAAGGTTTTAGCTACTTCTGAAGAATCAAAGGGCAGAAATAAATTCAAGGGAAAAGGTTATGAGTTTTCTAGTGTGAATGCAGTGAAAAATCCGGAAGATATAAATTCTCAAACCCGGCTTGAGATGATTTTAAGCTCTGCCTTTTTCGTGCATGTCCGTTTGTTTCCAATTGCAATCAATCTAGGCTGTTCTGAGTATAGCAGCTTACATGGTCTTCTAAATCAGATGATTAGTGGGCTATCATTTCTGGCCCATGACGCAATTAGTGGCACTGAAGAATCTTCTGTGTCTCAAACATCAATCCTCGTGGACTGTGATTCTGTAGAACTTCTAATTAGACCAGAGATCAAGGAGTGTGTGAAAGGTTCAATGCAAAGTGAACTTCCTGGATCGTGGCATTGTTTAAAACTGAGAATTCAGAATTTCAATTTGCTATCAGTCTCAAATATTGGAGGTATAAAGAACGCCAATTTCTTTTGGCTATCCCATGGTGAAGGCGCATTGTGGGGTTCTGTCACTGAGGTTCCAAGTCTAGAGTTTCTTTTGATATCTTGTAGCAACTCTACCATGAAACGTGGTGATGGAGGAGGTTCAAATGCATTGTCTTCTAGGTTAGCTGGTTCTGATATTGTACACCTGTTTGAGCCAAAAACCTCCTGCAATTTTACATCTGTAAATGTCAGATGCAGTACAATTGTGGCAGTTGGTGGACGTTTGGATTGGTTGGATGCTATAACTTCATTTTTTAGTTTGCCTTCTCCTGAAATTGAACAAGCTGGTGATACTAGTTTGCAGATGGAGGATTTAGCTGTTCCTCGTGGGGCATCATTTGTTCTTAATTTGGTTGATATTGGTTTGAGTTATGAGCCATTCTTCATGAATTCGATGGTCCACAGTGAAGATCTTAATTCTCTGTCAGGTTCTACCGAGTTTAATGAAGAAATGGGTGAACAGTATGTTACTTGTTTGTTAGCTGCATCTTCCTTCACACTTTCAAGTACAACTATGGCCAATTCCCTTGACACTGATTATAAAATTAGAGTGAAAGATTTGGGTCTTCTTCTTTGTTCTCTGTCAAAGCCTGAGAAATTTGGTGGTACTTACAGTGTGCAATATCTTCATGAGAGTGGTTATGTTAAGGTTGCTCGGGAGGCACTCCTTGAAGCAGTTTTGAGAATCAACTGTAAGAATGGCCTTCTCTGGGAGTTAGAGTGTTCAAAATCTCACATTTATGTAGATGCTTGCCATGACACCACCTCTGGTCTGATATGCTTGGCTACTCAACTTCAAAAACTTTTTGCCCCTGATACGGAGGAATCAATTGTGCATTTACAAAATCGGTACAATAATGTGCAACAGGCACACGAGAGGACTGATTTCATTGATGAAAGTAGGATATTGAATACAGATTTGTTGCCATCAACTTCTAAAATGCACAGTTTAACTGCAGATGCAAAAAGTAAAGTTGAGGTGGTGGGTTTGATGGATGAGATATCGGAAGATGCATTTCATTTAGATGGATATCAGACCTGCCAGACTGATTCTCCTGAGTTGCAAGGTCGTATGTCACATGATGATGCTCTTATTGGAGAGGCTTGTAATGTAATTTTTGAAAGACCTGAGACTTTCTCCCATGATTTATCTGGTAAAGGATCTGCATCCTTGGTTGGGTTAGAAAGTGGTCAAACCTCATTTCCGCAAAATGATTACTTCCCAGAATTTATAGAAAGTTACTGTTTGTCTGACTTACGCTCCTTGTCTGAATTGTCAATAGGCAGACAGTTTTCACCTGAGCTTAAATGCGGATCGAGGAATATGATGGATGGAGATGTTGGGAAAGGAAACAGTGGTTGGTATGGGGATGCCTCTTTGAGAATTGTAGAAAACCACATATCAGAAACAAGTGGGCAGACCACTATGAAACAGTCTTTGGAAGGCAAGCTTTCATTCATTGACTCAGCAGAATCTGATGGTTTTGGGAAGGCCACCGGACGTGTACTTCTGAGGAACATTAATGTCACTTGCAGAATGTATGCTGGTTCTGACTGGCATCAATCTAAAAATGAAGGTGAGCATTCAGCTGATATTCATGGAAGGGATACGACTATATGTCTAGAGTTTGTGTTATCGGGGATGCAATTCCAGTATGACATTTTCCCAGTTGGTGGAATGCGTGTATCAAAGCTTTCTCTTTCAGCCCAAGATTTTCACCTTTATGACAAGAGCAAAGCTGCACCTTGGAAACTGGTAATATGCTGAAATCATTGTGGTTCTTTCAAATGTACACTATATCTTTTATAATGCTGAGCACTATCTCAAATGTTTTTTATTTGATGACTTGGAAGGTGCTTGGATACTATAACTCAAAAGATCATCCCAGACAATCCTCTTCAAAAGCTTTCAAGCTGGACTTAGAAACTGTCAGGCCAAATCCTCAAACCCCTTTAGAAGAGTACCGGTACAGTTGCTACTTTATCCATACTACATATCAGAGTTGTTTTACGTGAATTCTTATGTGATTCTGGTTATTTTTTTTTCTTTTAAATTGTCTCTTTAAAAAAATTGTTTCTTTAAATAGAGTAATAGACACTTACTCATTTTCTGGAAAAAAAGATGCATTAAGTATATAGGTTCTAGAAATTATTTTTGTTCAGCTTTCAATTAGGGGAATCTGTAACCTCTAAGGCCCGTCCCTGAAAACACTCTTATAAGCATCATTCTTTCAGTATTTTCCTTTCAGCTGAAGTCAAAGTGTTATAGTCAAGGTTGATGGTTTGAGTTTCTTTAAAAAGATATGTACTAACTTTTGGGGAAAAAAATAAAAAGAAAATGACACATAAAACATATAGGTTCTAGAAATTATTTCTGTAATTCTGTTCAGCTTTCAATCCATGGGACCCATAGGCCATAACATCTAATGCTCTTCCCTGAATACACTGTTATAAGCATCATTCTGTCAGTATTTTCCTTTCAGTTGAAGTCAAATGTTATAGTTAAGGTAGATGGTTTGAGTCTACTTTTCATCCTATCAAAACAAAAATGTAGCCAGACTTGTCATTTTATCTCCTGTAATTCCAGGTTTGGGCCTCTGTGAAACTTATGGTCTATGCCCTATGCTTATAAATATGATTGCCTTTTGTGGCTTGTTGAATGAACATCTTGGTAAGGATATCCCAAAATCCCTTGTTTCTGTTATAAGGTTCAACGAATAAGAGAAGTAAAAACATCAACAATTAGCCAAAAAAAAAAAAAAAAAGGAAGAAGAATGAATAAGAAATAAGAGAACATCATGAAGAGATTACATAAATCTTTGGTTAGATTTGTTTGTGGGGATGCGTGGATGCATGTTCTTCTGCATTATTAGTAATTTGTAGGGATCTGGACAATTGCCTGCAAATTGTGAGCAAGTTTACTGGTTAAGCAGGTGTGGGAAACCTTTTGATTTTCCTAGTTTAGCTGATGGGGAGTATATCAGCCTGTAAAGGAGTTGTCTATCGCCATCGGATATTTTATTTTTCTTGGTTTGGTTTATGATGAAATTTACCAACTTTGTGTGGGAATTTGAATACATAAGTCTGTTTATAGTTTTGTAACCTGTATATTCTAATTTGTAATAAGGTAGACGGACTCTGACATTTTGAGAATAAAATAACTGTGATTTTTTCAGTCTTCTTTGTGAGTATATATGAAAAATCTGAGAAGTGCTAGCCTGTGGCATTAATTGTGTGAGAGTTCATTCGATATACACTTGTTGAAATTGCTGTTTTCCTTTTGCATCAGAAATCTCAAAACAAGTCATGGTTATTTTTTCCAGCAACATGTCAAAATTACCGTCTTCCTTGTTCTCTTAGTATATGTTATGCATTTGTTTATTCCTCTTCTTAATTTTGAATCTGTATATTGCCCATGTAGGTTACATGTTGCTATCCTTCCTATGCTATTGCATCTTCATCAATGCCAGCTTGATTTTCTCATTGGCTTTTTTGGGGCGAAGAGTTCATCAGTTGGTGATACCCCATGTTGTCCTACTGATTCATGTAGTTCAGAGTTGCTGACAAGTACAACAAAGCGGAAAACTCTTACAGGGCATACAATTGCTGATGAGGCCTTGCTTCCTTATTTTCAGGCAAGTGGTGTTGAACTCATCTTTTATCAAGTGATATTAATATATTATTACATTGTCTTTATTATTATTATTATTATTATTATTATTATTTTCTTAGTTGATTGCTACTGGTTTCACCTTGCCTTTATAGTTTGTGCCTTCATCATCAGTATCTGTTTAATAAGCTTTACCTCTTTTTATTTTTTATTTTTTTTATTTTTTTTTAAGTTATAAGCTTTACCTCTCTTATTGTGTGATCTCATAACTCATTTTATTTGATTCATCTAATTCCATGTTATAGGAGAGGAAATGGTAAATCTTTATTTTTATTTACTTGATCTTTATGCTTGTGGCTATGCTGGTTGCATGGTGTTCAATGAATTATTGTTTAACTGTGGAAATTAGGATTTATCCAGACATTTGTCTTTTCTAGTTCATTGGTATGTTGGTTCAAATTGAGTGCTCAGGCAAAAAGACAACATAAGTACTGATTCTATGCAATTTTGTTTCAGAAATTCGATATATGGCCTATTCTTGTTCGGGTTGATTACAGTCCCAGTCATGTTGATCTAGCTGCATTAAGAGGTGGAAAGTATGTAGAACTTGTAAATCTTGTAGCCTGGAAGGTAAAATTTTCACTCTTTATATTTTCCTTATATGGTTTTGTTATTGAGTTCTGCTAGCTGAGATCTATGAATGGATTATTTTATCTTGTTGAAATTAATTTGATGCAGGGGGTTGAGCTGCAGCTTAAGCATGTTCATGCTGTTGGCATATACGGTTGGGGCAGTGTATGTGAAACAATTATAGGGGATTGGTTGGAAGATATTTCCCAAAATCAGGTTCTAGTAGCATTCATTGTGGCTCAAGAATATATAGATTTTGTAGGTCCTCATTCTATTATTGTAGATAGTTATAGATCTTTTTTTTTACAATGTAGATTCATAAAGTGTTACGGGGGCTTCCAACCATCCGATCACTGGTTTCTGTTGGTTCTGGTGCTGCAAAGCTGGTTTCATTGCCAGTTGAGAATTACAGGAAGGATAAGAGGGTGCTCAAAGGAATGCAAAGAGGTAAGCTGTCATAAAGGTTTATTCATTTATATTTGGGCTTCTTGATTTTGAAATCTAATTAAGTAGATAATATTTTTTTTTGTAGTTTGTGGATTTGAAATGTTGGATGATTTCTGGTAAATTGATAATTATTAAATTTATTTATTGGTGCTGGGTAACATGGATATTTTTGTTATTAGCTTTTGATCTAATTGGCCTTCATATTATAGGTATAGATTATTGAACCATATGATGTTCACAAAATTACGGGCAGTGTTCTTTTTAAGATAAAATTTTGCTGGTCTTTCCTAGTGGAATATGGTTTTACTTTGTAATCTGCTTGTGAATATGGTGATACTCTCCATTGTTCAACTGAACCTGGAGTCGGGAAAATTAATATGCTGACTACTTGGGACTGACAAATCTCTTTCTAACTCCTTAAGTTCATACCAGACTGCTGTGCATATTCCATATTCTATTATCTGCCTCCATTTCTGAGTAGTTCTCATTATCAAAGTTCTCACCATTCTCTCCAGAAAGGCTATGTTGTCTTGTGGATAACCGTAGAGCATTTTATCTTCAGGTACAGTTGCATTTCTTAGAAGTATTTCACTTGAAGCAGTTGGACTTGGAGTACATTTGGCAGCTGGGGCTCATGATATTTTGCTTCAAGCAGAATATACTCTTACAAGCATTCCTCCTTCTGTATCATGGCCTGCACAAGACAAGACAAAGGCAAAGACCATTGTCAGGTGTAATCAGCCTAAAGATGCCCAACAAGGAATTCAACAGGTAAAAATATTGCTTAGGACCTTAGGTATTCTTGTATGGATGTTGTGTACTTGTGTTGCTTGATGTCCATAATTAATCTGCATCTGATAATTGTGAACGTGTACTATTGATTTTTGGTCAGAATGACTATGCTGTTAACCTGTATGTATACACAGAAGTAATATGGTCTAAACTCTAAAGCATTGTTATGATTGTAGGCACCGCAGAAGTAAACTGAACATTATGAATTCTGCATGCTGTATTTGTTTGAGGGCAGGTGTTAATGTTCTTAATATTGACAGGCATACGAGAGTATCAGCGATGGCCTGGGAAGGTCTGCTTCTGCTTTAGTTCAAACACCCCTGAAAAAATACCAGCGTGGAGCCAGTGCAGGATCTGCTCTGGCAGCAGCTGTTCGAGGAGCTCCTGCAGCTGCTATAGCTCCAGCTTCTGCCTGTGCTAGTGCTGTACATTATGCTCTTCTTGGCCTCAGAAATAGGTAAGTTTATTTATTTATTTATTTAATTTTTGTTTTAGCCCATCAACAATAATTAATGATTTCTAACTGTATAAAAATCAAATTTCCGGATCTAAATATTGACTGTTATACTTGCATTGCAGCCTTGATCCTGAGCATAAGAAAGAGTCCATGGAGAAATATTTAGGTCCCACCGGGTCACGAGAATAGAATTAATAGTGTGGTTTGCTAACAAGTTATGGTATCATCAATTTTCATTTTCATCCTCAAGTTGAAATTATCTCTTGCTTGTTCATTGCACCCCGTGTGATATTTAAATATTGCCTTGAGAAGATGTCATGCCCGATTGAAGAACTCTTGGTTTGCCAACGCACTAGCGGCGACTACTGGAAAAGACTGCCATGCAGCCACGGTGGACTTTCCATGAAACACGTAAGTTGAACAACCCTTTTAAGAAAGTACTTGCTCTGTTATACAAGCTTTTGAAGTTTACTTAACATAAATCTTATTTATCGGGTAGAGGAGTAAGCAATGAAAATTTCTTCTATTATCTATAAATTAAGTTAACATGAAATGAAATCGTCATTATTTGTGTTATATTGCCTTGCGATAGTTTCAATAGAGGACGATGTCTACAAATCTTATAACGTTGCCTCTTTCTGGAAAGCTGATAATGCTAAATTTATCTCTGGCTGCAGGTGTACAGATAATGAAACCAGAAATTAGATTCTTTCCCGTCGAAAATGTGAAGACGGTAATTTTTGTACAAAAATGTAAATATCTGGTGATATATAGTTCTTATACCCACACATATTAGTCATATAATAATTGTAGTCATTCAATTGGCATAGTGAGTTGTTACCCTTATTCTTTCAAAGCCTCTGTCACAATGTGTATATATACCATTTCCGTTCCTTGTAAATATATCATTGATTATCTTATTCCTCAAGTAACAAATGTTTGATAATCTAGATATTCTATTATTGTCTATAAATTAGATTCTTCTAGTTGTGCAAATTGTTTCATTATATATTATTTATCAATCACAAATGTTTGATCATTTATCTGTCTTGTCAAAAGTATATTTTTGTTGTTTGCTGTCAATAGATCATTGCTGTATTTTTCAATCAGAAATATTTGCAGGTAATGGGATATGAGCAGAGAAAAAGAAGAATAAATATAATTAACATAAGTCAATTAATAATATTTAATACAACTAATTCATGGAATTAAGTTGTTCAACTGCAAACACTTTGTACAAGAACAAAACAGCCAAAGGGGTGGGAGTTTTGTTTTAAAAATTAATAGGAAAAATTAAGCCAAAAAAACAAAGTTAAAAATATCCAAAACACGAGGTGAGAATACTATTCTCCATCTCCAAATGCCAATGTTTTTACTACAGATCCTCGCTAGAGCAAATCCCGGTTGGAATCATATTCCAGCATTTCCACAATTAAACAACAATTCCTGAAAGAGAGAAAGAAACTAATCAAGACAAAGTTCCGTTCCACCATTTATATCTTGTCACGTGGGATGTGACATGCATTATTTCTCATATGATTGGTTATTCATATCATATGATTTGATTAGGTTGAACGTATACGTCAGGCGTACTGAAGCATTTCTTGTACAGATCAGTCAAGTCTACTTAAATGAAAAAAAATTCAATCTCACCTGAATTGTGTTGGCAACAGGCTCTTCATCATGAACAAACACAGAGGTTTTCTCTTCAACAATGTCTGCAAGAACCACCCCTTCATTCCTGTCACTTTTTTTGGAGATATTAATATGAGCTTTCTTCAACCCCAACCTCTCTTTCCACCACCCTGAACCTTTTGGTATCATCATCCTTGGCAATGCTGCCTTGTCACACTCATCATCAACGAGCAGCTCCTCTCGTAAAGTCATTTTCCGGAGGTGGGTGCTGGAATTCTCCTTCGAAGGCACCAACATGCCCTTGAAGAAAATTTCATCTGCAGGGATCAGGTTGAAGTTCCTTACAGAGAATTCGAAATCCGAAGAAACTGGTGCTTCTCTGTAGTTGTTGCTCTCATGCTTAACAGCTTGTTGTTGTGTGTCTGCAAAATCATTGGAAAAGGAGATCCTTGGATCCATAGAATGCTCATTGTTGTACATGTTTAGGCATGCCATGGAAAAAACTCTAATGTTTTCTTCGACTCTCTCTTTCTCTTAACAGTCTTAGAATCTACATGAAGATGTGTGCATTTATTTATATATATACAAAGGGGAGAGAGTTTTCATGCACATGTTTAGTTTGACATCTCATGTTACTTGGATTTGTCATTTTGTGATTGACAGGTAGTGATAACACAACACAACCCAACCTTTTAGATATATAAATTAATATCTACTTAGTTTAACATTCTTAATGGAGTGTATAAGTGATGATAGATTCACAAATTGATATTATTGACCCTGATATTCAGCCTCATGTGTCCAAACCATGTTTAATTAGTTGTTAGATGCTGTTATGTTTTGGCTAATGTTCTTGAATGAACCCAATTGAATCAAACGAAGTTGATATAGTGTTTGAGGGAGGTTTGAAGAACCGAAGAACGGAATAATGAAGCAAACCGCTATGGGTTGCGCTGTAGCAATTCTCACAGCGATGTGGAAAGCGTTGTGGCTTTGACAGAGATAGTGGTAGTGGTCGGGATTGTTTTAGGGTATGGATCGCGGTTCTTCTGAGTGATGTAATTTCCAGTGACTGTAACTGTGTAGGGTGCAGCTGGCAAGCATATGACCCGAACCTTAGTCAATAATAACCATACGTGAAACGAGAAATCTTTAGCGGAAAAGGAAGTAGTTTGTTTCTGGAAGTTCTTGTATTTGAAGGAAAATGAATACTTATTATAAGAAGACTTGCCATAAAAGGAAATAGTATTTATATGAAACAAGTAAATCTACGTTTAGGAGTAGGATTTTCTTTTATCTTAAACTCTTTGTAACTAGTATAAATAGACCTTGTAATTAGATTATTTTGTGTGGAGCAAAAAGAATACTATGGAGATTCGTGGGTGAGATCCGAGGAGTCCCTAGGGAATATCCATGGAGGGATCCAGAGATTCGTGGGTGATATTCATGGGAGACCTAGGTGATATTTGGGGGTTCTTGATGAGGATCTTGTAAATATTGAGCTGAGAGTTATGAATGTAAAGCTCGGTTGTGAGCTTAGGGACTTAGTGAGGCTCAATGGTTTGTAACAATTTATCATATAGTGGAACTTTCTCTGTCGTCTTGATAGCCCTTGGTTTTTTCTTTGATTTAGGGTTTTCCATGTAAATCTTGTGTTATGTGATTGTTTATTTTCTCTCATTTTATTTTTCTTCTATAGACGTTAATTTCTATAAGTTAGTGGTGAATATTAGATATATCGCTTATGTGTTCATCGGTTCAAATCCCTAATAGATGTAAATATTACTATTTAACCACCAATCAAAGATTAAATTCAATTGATTGCTCCTAATAATTTCGCTTGAATTACTGTAGAATGATTTTGTGTTTTTTTTTTTTTTTTTTGTTGGACTTCTTATTCGTAAAGGAGATTTTTGTGTACAACAGTCGATCCATGACTAATTTTGAATGGACAATGGAATAGTACCATTACAACTAAAAATGAAAGAGTCAGTATTTAAGCATTTTAATAAATTAGGTTGAGAATACCGTAATTAGCTTCTGTCTTTTGATTTCCTTGCTTTAATTGAAAGTTTATGTATCAATCAATGAGTTCGTCATCTCAAACAATTTCTTGGTCAATATATTTTGTGGTTGATTTCTTCGTTTTAACATCGTAATTATCCCGATCAACTTCTTTTTTATTTTTTTTATTTTATAAGAACTTAGGGAGATCAGTGATGACTAACCCACGATTTTATTTGATTATATTTCTTTTTTAAATAGTGTAATGGAGATTAATTAGCAAAAAAAATTTCCCAAATTTTTTCCCCAAATGATTGATTGCTCATGTTACCTGGGTTTTCTACCTTTCCAGTTGCATCTAACTAGCAACAATTATAATAGAAGTATGAACCATGTGGATTTGAGCTGGTTTAGTGGTTTAATTAATCAAAACAACCATATAAATTGAATTTGTTCTTCAAATCTTTACTAACACTATCTATATTCTATAAAAAAAAAACAGAAAAAAAAAAAAAAAAAAACACTTGTTTAAAGCTTTGTTTGACTATGACCAACTACATGAGCACCATGTGAAAGACAAACTAACCATTTGCATATATATATATATATATATTCACATTTTCTCCAATCCATCCTCATCTTCTAAAATCAAAATTTACAAATGATTCATGATCATCATCAGCTGGGTTTCTGACACGTGGCCAATTCTCACTCCACAACAATTCAGTATTCAAAGATGCCCAAAAGACAGTGTACCAACCTTAAAGGAAAGTGTGGAAAAAAAAAAAAAAAAAAAACCTAAATTTAAGGGCAGTTTCCAGTTTGTCTCCCCTTTGGTCTCCTATTTTGTGAGCAGAATTTGTCTTGTGTTCTCTTAATCTAAAAATTAAATTTTTGAGTTGAAAAATGTTACATGTAGGCTCAATTTACAATGTCAGATCATGGAGAGAAACCTCTTCACATTTTATTATTTGAGTTATATGAATTTTGCCTATAATTGGAAGGGCATATTTGTATAGAAGTAATAAAATTGTGTCTGTGAGGAATTTATTCTTTGTTTTCAATGGCAGCCGCAGGGCAATCTACCATTGTAAATCATTTTAGTTGACTGATGATCATGTGATGGTAGAGATTTTTGGAAAAAAAATGCCAGTCTGATCCATGTTTTCAGGTTACAAATCAAAGGTTTTATGACTATCATTATGAGTTCTAACTACCATACTCCTCCCAAGACTTTTAATTCATTATCCGAACACATATGGATATATTCTTCAGTTTTGGATATGATTCTTATAAAAGTTTATATAAATAGTTTTATTTTTTATTTTTTTAGGGTAATTATCATTCTCCCCCCTATAGTTTACCGTATTCTCCATTTTCACCCCTTTAGTTTCAAAATTCTCTAAATTCCCCCCTCCCATGCACAAATATAACCAATTTCATCTTATAAAAATAGGCATGAGAGGGGAAATTTAGAGAATTTTGAAACTAGAGGGGGAAAAATGGAGAATATGGAAAACTACAGGGGGAGAATAATAATTTCCCTTTTTTTTAATATAAGTTTATATAAATAGTTAAAGGATTACCAGGGCTATGACAAGCTACTATATAAAATTATATAATTCACTATGTAACATTACATTATTCAAATAACAAAATAACATAAACTCTCATATTTAGGGGAAAAAAAAGTTTTACATGGTCACTTAATGCGATAATCCATAGTAATTTTTTTTGTTTTCTTGAAGATTGTATTCAAACACTTTTTCTTGAAAACATACCACTTTCTTAAGTGTTTTTTTAATCTCTTAGTCAAATTCGTGTTTATATCTTAGTTACATCATTTAAAATTTGAATATTGAATTTTTTTAAAAAAAGATTGAATATTGGTTTAGTATGTAAAAAAAATAATTAAAAAATAAAATAAATTTCCGACCGCCTAAACATTAAGCGTTAAGATACCGCCCGATTAGCGCCTAACGTTTACTAGAACACCACTCAAAACACATCTTCAACTATTCAACCAAACATTACATTTATATATAAGATCGTTTTTAACTATATATATAAAAAAAAACATGTTCAATAATGAGGGAAAAAAAAAAAAAAACCTCTCCCAAAGGCACTAAAAAATCACCTTGGAAGCACAAGAGTGACCTGTCTTTGCAATACTTTTATCAAACTCTACTCTAACTTGATTCTTGGTCAATATCTATTCACACTCCCACTAAGCCAACAAAGACTTGGTAATGTCTCCAACAATCTCCATATTGTGGTATCAAAGCACATGCTACACATTCCTACTTTAAACTACAGAATACTCACTAAACTTAATAGGTGGCATAAACCCTACTTTGCTTGTTCAGCAATTATCAATGTAAACGAAGACGAAAATTAATTATTTGAGAAAGGAAAGAAAAGAAAAGAAAACTCTACTCGAAATCATCGTCGTGTTGTACAGTGTCAGGAGATGATCTTTTTTGAGGTAATTGATTTCCAACAGAGAGTTTAGGCTTAACTACACCTTTTAGAGAAGTTCTTATTGATTTTACGGTACTCTTTTCCGAAGGCTGTAAAGAGGCAGGTGATGTGAATTTTATGGAATTTCCAGTAGAAGAAATAGGTTTTAGTAGCCTATGATGTTGAGACAATAGATTGGACTTCTGGTTTGGGTTTGGCTGGTAACGAATTTCATTCATATTTCCTTCTGTTCGCTGCATTTTTGGGTTTACCTTCGGTTCAACTGGTACAAGCTTCCCATCTATTTGGTTTGTAAAAACAAACGTGACCTGCAAAATTATTAAAATGTGAGTACTACTAAGCATTTGTGTTTTTGAGTAGAAAAATGAACATCCCAGCAAATATACATGTAACGCAGGAAAGTTGATTCTTCACAAACATATGATTACTGAAATTCCGTAATACATCCGGAGGGGTTTGGTCCACTGGAATAACTTTTAGGCATTAGATTCAAAAAAGTTCAAAACTGATGCCCGTAAGTTGTGTTTCTATGGAATATGGTTTGCAGTGAAAACCGACACTAAAGAAGATTACACACTTGACTTTTAGCAGAAAGCATTCAAGAAGAAAACAAGAACATGTAGATTCTTTTAACTAGATAGTAAGAGAAAGTTCAGAAGAATTTTTCTTGTACACTAATGCTAGACAACCCAAAAATTTAGCCTAGATTTCAACCCAAATGATGTGGCAAATGGTCTTTTCATTAACCACATCATCCCATGTGTGTGGTGATAACAACTCACTTGCCACATCATTTGGGTTGAAATTTGGGTTAATTATTTGGGTTGTAAAGCATTACTCTTTCTTGTAAGGCAAACAACTGTGTGAGAGAGCATAAGTATTTCTAGACCACAGAACAGTCACTCTCTGCAAACACATCAGACCGGGAGACGCACAACCAAGTTTTCGGGTTTTATGTAGCTCATTTGTATGATCTGGTTAAGATAGATGATAAAATTGACACAACAATGAAGTGCCTAGAAAATTTACCAGGCATTATATAGTTTCGATCAACTTATATCTGGAACGTGATTCCCTCGGAAAAATAAAATAAAAATCAGAGCAAATATAAAACTTAAAAGTCAATGGCACACCTCATCTCCCGCTGAGGCTTGAAGTATAGTGTCAGGAACAGACATGGAGTAAAAATGATGTCCCCAGCTTTTTAAATCCTCTTCCATAGGAGATCCTACCTGAAAAAATTTCAAAGAGAAGGCAATACCAGATACGTTAGAAAAACAAATAGACACTCATCAATGCAAAGTGATCGTATAGTGACCAACCTGTTTCTCTGAGCTCTTTAACTTGTGCAGGCATCCAGCAAGTTCTGCAAAGCCACCTATATCAGAAACAACTTGCTGTGACTGACAATTTTTAATTGTTGTCTTTTCTTCATCTCCTTCTTCTGTGCTCTCAGGTCCATCATTATGATTTTGGCAACGGGTGCAATCCATATTTTCATGAATTTCAGACCTACAAGCACAATTTTTTTTAAAGAAATATTAATAATAAAATAAAAAGGGAGAGTATAGAGAAAAGATTGAGAAAGAAAATCTACATGCAGAAAGTAAAAAAGAACCAGGACTCCTATGAAAAATGAAAAATTAGTCATCTTCTAGGTGTCTGCAGAAGAGTTTTCCTAATCAAACATTTAGATATGAAGATTGAATTGAGGTAAAATTTCATGATACAAGAGCATAAATAAATGTTTCCTTTCTAACAGCAAAGATATTGAATATACTTATCAAAATGGAATTAAATATAATTCACTGAATGCAGATGAAATACAACTCCTTGTGTCTTCCTTGCTTCTATAATCCTAGCCTAGAGGTATCATAAAGCTACAACAGAAGTTAACTCTTATCTTGATCGTACACATTAATACTGAGATTTATAGTTCATATAAAGTGAAAATACATCCAAAGTTACTGCAGCTTTACAACCTTTCAGTTCACCATAATTATTTTACTGTGAAGTTGCTATGCTTGTAATGACGTGTAATACATATAACAGTTTTTACCTCACATTATCGTGAAATGTAAACAGGTCACGTAAATCTTCTGCAGAAAGAAAGTTCCCCTACAATTCAAACACTTCATATATCATACATTTAAGTGAATCATTCAAAACAAAGGCATAAAATGGTAGTTAAACAAGAACCTGTGCTGAATGGCTATCTGTTTGCTCCTGCTGAATAACTTTTTGAAGTCCTTCTTTTGACATTTGACGCTGGAACACCTAATGTAAAATAAGTACAATTTAAACTTAATGAACCTGCAAAATTGCCGATTAAGCTCAAACTATCATGCAAATGCAGAAAAGAACCAGAATTCAGTTGTTTCCACATTAAAACCTTTTCTTCAATGGTTCCAGTACTCAGAAATCTATAGATGTATACTCTCTTCTTTTGTCCATCCCTCCAAACTCTTGCAGCAGCCTAATTATGGATAAAAAAAATACACACATAATCAGAATATTATGTTATTGGAGATTAATATGCTTAATTTTTAACTAGCATTTGTAGTACAAGTTTGTCAGCAGTCTAGTATAAAAAATTACTTGTTTATCATTGGCAGGATTCCAATCCGGATCAAACAAGACAAGTCGATTACCACCAATTAAATTGAGACCACAACCACCAGCCTTGCTGCTTAAGAGAAAGACAAACTCATCCTGGAAGACGTTTGATCAGATGATAATAAGCCCGGATGCCCAATAATTAAATAAAAATTATGAAAAGGAAACCACCTAATCTTCAGAAAGGGAAAAAAAAGAGAGAAAATCTTGTACCTTTGATAGATCATTAAAGCAATTAACTAACTTCTGTCTTTTGCTGATTGAAGTGGTTCCATCCAGCCTCAAATATGGATACCTTCTTTCCCGACACAGTTGAGCAAAAAGGTCCAGTGTCTGATAAAAGATGGTAAATTATTTAAAAAAGAGATAAATGAAATCCTGATATCCTACATTAAAAAAAAAAAAAAAAAAAAAAAACCGGTTTGAACTTCATGCAATGAACTTAATGACATGCACAAACAATTAAGTTTCATCTAAGAAAGAGAAATTTGCACAATTGCGGTGTCTGTCCTTATTTAGGTTTGTTCTAAAGAAAAAACTCTACACAGAAGAAGTCTAGAAATGGAATTTTTCAAAACACAGTTCTTTTATTACAATAAATAGACATGGAAATTAAACTGTCAGGAAGTAGAGTAGTAGACTAGCTTACTACCATGCATAGTGTTTAAACTACAATCGAGTGATATGCAATCAGGTTTTCTTTGTACAAGAGGATAACAGTCTCATCAATGTTAACATTGGCAAAACAAGTAGCTGACGGCACAACATAAGGAAATGTGTCTGGAACTATAGACCATTCCTATAGATGGGAGGAACAAATGGCATATTATAGTCCTAGTGAAAAAGAAGAGAAAAGAAATATTACAGAATTAACAATTATAATCTATAATTAATGATACCAAACTACTTCACTTCAGCCAAAGTTACTATCTAATATTACCTGAGTATAATTTGAGACCAGAACAATTCGATCATCAGTTCTTTGACGTAGATGGCCCAATAACCTGGCTAAGACATGCATTTTCCCAGAAAGTTCAACCCAAGCCCCATCACCTCCAGTCCATGATCCAGATCTAACATTGACAGGGGAACAAGGAATCTCTATGAGATCTTAGATATAATCATATAAAACACAATATAATAATACATACAAAAAAAATGCTTACCTTCCAGAGAACATCTCTGGAGGAAAAAAGCGTATACAGTCCTCGAATCCTGCAGTTCCTGGACTTCCACTTTTTATAGTATCATAGATGAGCTACATACATAGATACAGGATATAAAATGAAAATCAAGCTGTATGGAATATAATTTTCAAAATTATTTCAACTGGCATACATTAAATAATGAATGGAAAAGGAAGCAAAACCAGATAAAGCAAATCTGCCAAGAGCCCATATATAGAATGTAGAAAAGACTGTTATGTTACATGGAAAATGTTACTCAAAGTCTCAAATAATGGGCAAGCTAGTGTTCTTGTTAGCATACAAATCTTATTAAAAGATGAAGCCTATAAATATACCCAATGCTAACATTAGTTTACCAAATCTTATTAGTTTACCCAATGCAAAGCCTATAAATCTTATTAAAACAAATGCTAAGCCTATAAATGTACCCAATGCTAAGCCTATAAATCTTATTAGTTTACCAACTTTTTCACAAAATAATAAACCAAAAATAATTTGTGAAGTAATAAATATTTTTTAACAGATATGAAACCTTAGGATGATTACAGAGCTTCTTAAGAGCTGTGATATAAGCCAAGATCCTGGATTGCTTTGTTTCCTCAGTAATTGCACGTTTAACCTGTTTCCAAGAGCAAAAGCATAAACTAAATTGGTTAGACATTTTCGTTACTGACTGTAAAATATCTATGCAAATTTCAGATCATGCATGTTAGGTAAATAAGAATGAAACATGATACCCACATTTTTGGAATGTATAAAGTGGTTATATAATTCTGACTGGAGAGGAGTCAACTTGCAGCAAACAACTTCAACTATCTACAGGATAAACAAACATTTAGAAGTGGTAGAATTAAGGTTTAAGATACATCAAGATAAATCACAAAGTGATAGGCACAAAAGGATTAGAAGTGAAATTAATGTGATCAAAAGTTGCATTAACCATCTACTGGATAAACAAGATATCTTGCTTCCTCTTGATCTGAACCAATACTTACTAAATTGTAATTGGACCAAGCTAATGTAAATAATTAATCCATCTACTAAACCTCAGTAAATATACTAACAAACTTGAGAATAATATGATAGACTAAGAAACCAATGACAAGACTTTAGATAATGAATTTGACACTGATGAACCTCAAAGAAAATCTAAATTCATAAGATCTGTAGAAGATATAAGCCTTCCAAAACAAAACTGAATCAAGGACAATAAACCAGCTACTAGTCATAATTGTTTGAAGCTTCAAATCTTTTATACATGCAACACATGATCTTGCAAAGAGAATTGATATGTTGTGCAAAAAATTAAGTAACTAAAGCAAAATATAGTGGCATGTGGACCAAGCTAAGTGTGATACCTTTGGTGGCAAGTGATTCGATAGTAATGCATTAGTCCTTCTCAAAATAAACTGCAAGCACAAATTAAAAGTCAAAATGTGAAAAAAGACAAAAGGAAAAAAAGAAGAAAATCAGTTCCTTATTTGAGAAAATAATGTGCTTCTATAAATAGCTGTTTTCTGTTATGAAGATATTACATGACATCATACAATCAAAAGTATTTAATGAGTGAAAGATGCTGAATAGCTTATATAATTCTTGAAAAAGCTAGAACCTACAACTACTCCCACATCTATAATAATTAAACAAATAAATAAATCACCTGATTCACTTTTGCACTTAGTTCTGCAGAGCGCTCAGAACCTAGCTTTTTCTCTTCTTCAGTAGCAGTAGGTTCTCTTCCACATATAATCGGTGCCTTCAAAATTGGATTATAGAACAGAATAACATGTCTCAATAGAGTGATATAAACAAAGAACAAAGAGGACAAAATTTACTATTACAACTAGTACATAATATCACCAAAAACAAATCACATCTAAACAAGACATTCCCAAATTGCATATCTTAAAGAATTCAGCACAATGTTATTGCTTGATTGATTTATGGTATGATAAATCAGTAAAGCCAAGGGGATTTAAAAGCCCCACTGAAGCTTGACAGACAGTGCCTTGAGTACTAATCTAGATTATAAATCAAATTTTATAGTAAAATTTGGGATGAATTTGTACTGTGCATCATAATAGTTTGAAGCAAAGAAAAATAAGCATCATAAGTCAATAAGTTTATCTTTTAGTTTATACTCTTGGCAGTTCAGCAAAAGACAGTAACAAGGATGTCAGTGTCTGACAAACCCTTGTAGTCTTGTACTATCCAACATACATGCTTATTATCTTCAACAGGGAATTTTAAATTTCTAACTGCAGTGTAAAAAAGACGAAAAAGAAAATAGAAAACTGAAAAGTATTAGAGGAGAAATAAGCACCATAAGTTGATAGGTTTTTTTTTTTTTTTTTTCACTTAGCAACACAGACAAATTTTTTAAAAAAAATTCCAGTTTAAAGAATGGTAATAATTCAAATGGTTGAAGAAATTGCTGCTGTAAATGCCAACTTTCCCTGTTCCCCCAAAATAAAATAAAAGGATTAAATTTAATCAAATGAATTTCAGATTCACATTCCAAATCTTAAGTGGAAGCTCACCTCATAATAACGACGAAAATATGCAGCATCACCTAAAATTCCAGGATTAGTAAAGTTAACCATGGCAAAGAACTCTTCTAGGTCATTCTGCAAGGTTCCATGTGGAGGAAAAAAAGTGAAATTCAAATAGGAAATTACTTTCATGAGACTAGAAGACTAATTTGTAAATGCTTATCACCTGCATTGGAGTTCCAGATAACAAAATTCGACGCTTGCATGAGAGAGATGCCAATGCCTGACCCAGAGAAATGTTTATAACTAATGTCAGAAAACAAACATACCAACAAGAAGATTATACTTAAAATTTAAAGCAAGGAAAATTTACTTTGCATGTCATACCCGATTTGTTAGTGTCTGATCATTTTTCAGCCTGTGAGCCTCATCACATATAAGAAGATCACAAGAACCACTTTGGCTAAATTTTGAGGAATGCATCCGGAATGTTTCATACGAAACAATCAGTACCTGTACTACGATTAATTAGTGCATAATTCTAGAAAACTCCCAGAAATAGCAGCACAGATGTACCTGCAAAGGGCTGCGGGGACTTGTGAAACTGTCAATTCCAGATACAACATCATCTCTGGTGCTTTCACAAAGAGCTATAAGCTTAATTCTTTCTCCAACCCACTTCATAATTTCAGCCTCCCAATTACTTACAAGACTTGTTGGTGTGACAATGATGGCCTTTTTAACCATTGGCTTCCCGTCAAACCCTTGACTTAGAAGAGTATAGAGTAATGTAATTGACTGCAAGGTCTTTCCCAAACTGCAAATGTAAGACCAAAAACAACAGCCTTGAAGAAATGAACAAAAACAGTACATCATAACTGAAGGAAAAAAAAAAAATCTGAAAACTCTACATCAGAGATGTCCCCAAAAAAGATGAGATACTTACCCCATATCATCGGCAAGAATGCATCCATATATACTTGCACTACATAACCCCGAAACACATTCAAACATGAACTGAACCCCTTCTCTGCATTTCAAGATAAAACATGTCTATAACAATTACAACAAATCACAGGGAAATGAAAACATGATCTAAATAATTGATTATCTAAATTTTGAACCGTTTTATCTGACAGTATATAATTCTGTTGGTAAATAGCAAAAACTCAACCCCAAATCTCTACTTTTATGGATATGAATGCTCTTCCAATATTTGTTGATAGCTTTAGATATCAGAAATATAGAATAAAGAATGCATAGATCAGTAAAATACATTTAAATTGGTGTCGGAACTCTCAATAAATATTGAACAGGTCCAATTATGAATTATATATCACATAAAATTCATATAAACCCCTATAAGGCAGACATCAATATTCAGTTTACAAACTTTATAACACGAACAATACCTCTGATGGGGTCGAAGGAAACGAACAAGCAATGGATCCACCAATATTGGCATTGAACTACCAACATTATCCTCAGATTCCTCAGGTTGCCACAACACCAAAGGATCAATCCCCGGTGGCAGAGTCAAATTTTCCTCAAGTACATCATTCTCAACAAATCTCGGTACATCTAACCGATTTGTTATCGTAACCAACACTGGCCTTGAAGAACCCCAAGGGACAAATCGTTTACGGGCCCCAAGGCGACGAGCAAGCTGCTCGTTCCCATCATTGTAGCCAGCAGAGCATGGGGGTTTAAATGGTTTCCTACAAACTGCTGCCCCTTCTGTAACTGAAAGAACTCGTGGAAGCAGCGACTGTCTTTTCACAACAAGGTTGCCTCTGATAAATCATGAAAAGCAATTTTCAATGTTGTTAATAGAATTCATTCAAACATATTAGATGTTTGGATCAAACTAATACAGGCCCCTTAAATTTAACTACTATTCTTTGTCGAGAACAACAAAAGGATAATGACACGAATGAAAAACTCTAAATTAGCAATAATCAATTGTAAACTGAATTAGCCCTATAAATTAAAAAACCTTCATTTCGTACTCGTTCCCATCATTTTTCTCAGCAACCTACCCTATAGGTCACGAAGTTTAGCAGAAATTTTGCAAATTCCAATCAAACACAAACATGGTGTGAAAAAATTAGAACGGACACCCAATATCAACAATTTTAACTTGTATTCTATCCTCCATAGGCAAAAATTCAGAAAACATTACGAATACAGAGCTAAAATTATCTATATTTTCTATAGTTTTCTCATTATTCAAACGGAAAATTCAAACAATTCAATTATGAACTCGTAGAAACCCTAAATCGGCAAGTATTTTTAGGATAAGTGCGAGCAATCAGCGAAATGTATATACTTTACTAAGTTATAACTTCATTTGTTAGATAGATGAAGTGAATAAATCTCACCTCACGAGAGCGTCGACGTTCTTCAACTTCCGGTCCTCATCGGACGGCGGAGAATCTGCCACGGATGATGCTTCGTCATCGTCGTCATCATTATCAACATTATAGTCGTCGTCGTCGTTGTGGTGACCAACGGTGAATTCATCACTTGAATCGGTAGGCTCGGAAGATGAGAGAGCTTCGTCTTCGTATTCCATGAATGACGAATTGATTTATCAGACAAGGAGCTTCTCTTTTAAATTCACAAAATTTGGCGCTAAAAGCAAAAAAAATAAATATGAATACATATACATACACATATATGACGTCATAAGTCTGGAAAACAAAAGTCAAACAGAGCCAAAATAAAAGTAAAAGGCTATTTCCGTAATTTCGTAAAAGTCACACGCAGTAAAATCCATCACTCTCGTCGTCGGTCTCTGACTCTCTGAGTCTCTGGTATTCGAAAAACGGAAAAGAGAATTCAAACGGCTTGATTCGAGACATGAGTAGCAATATTAGTTGCTCAATCGAATGGAAGACGATCTTCTCGGCGAAAGCAAAAAGCTGGTTCCATTGTTGATGGAGAAATTTCGACATTGGAAAATTTTGTTTTCATTTGCCACCAAATGGGGTTTTCTTCGTTGCTTGACCTAGAAGTTAATGAAGGAAAGAAATGGAGGCAGGAAAGTACAGTCAAGTGATACAGACAGAGAACAAGGTTATTTCTGGTTCATTTGTCCTCTGATGATTAAATTTTATAATATATTTTATTTTTCTATTATTGTCAATTGTTATCAAATTTTTTTTTGCCATTTTTCGATGGTTTGGATATTCTTAGCATTTGCAGCTTGCATTGTCAATCAATGAAATTGAATTACAACTATTAACAAATAGTTTGGACCTTTGTAGCAGGAACAAACTAGCTAATTTAATTAGAATTAATTAGTCTTTGAAGGTGCTATTGCATTTGCAAGTTGAGTTTAATAATATGAGTTTGGATAAGAAGAAGTTGCTGTAGTCCTTCCAAGTGTTTCGAAACACGAAGAATCGCCAAACAGTTCTAACAATTTGTTGTTTTCAACTTTCAACTAGTAACAGAGAAACATTAATTTTATTGATCTCTCATGTGTTTTGATTGAATATAGATACATCATTCATGCAAATATTGTACTTTTTTTTGAAAGGATAATTTTTTATAAAGTAGGTTTCCGAAAACTTTCATAGGAGGTTTCTAATGAATTTTCGAAAACTCAAGGGGACCTCTGATAGTACTTGGACTCTTTTCATAGGCACAGCTCAATACTTTAGAAAATATGTGTCTGAAATGAACACTGGCCTGTTATGCTCTTGGTCCTGCTTGCAAGTAATTTACTGTGAATGTGATTGAATCCGAACAGTTGGGTACATTGGATTTGAATTCTTATAGTTTTTCATATTATGTCATGCTATATAACAGCTATTGCGTCATCTGGCTTGAATTATTTTTCTTGACATCATCAGATTCAATTAAGAAATCTATTAGTTGGAATATTGAAATGCTGATTTTGGCCACTTGCATCAGACTTGCTGAAGGAAATTGCACTGATTTGACAGAATGCGTGCTTGACTTGTCGAACAAAAAGTATTGCAGCAAGTTTTAGGTAGAGGGTTACGTCTTTTTCTATGCACAATTTCCTGGAATTTCAAATCAGGGTTATGTATTATTTTTTTTCTTTCAGAACTGGTGGTTTTATTTATTATTAGCAAATAGGCTGAAAGGAAGATTAATATATGATAGAATACATACAAACTGACCGTTGACCTTGACTATGACAATCTAACACCAAACTAGACTCTTCAAAATATATATTAGGACTTGTCCCTGAAAGAGAACTCAAGCTAGGCCTTCACCAAAATCCTTGTTCCTAGAAGATGTATCCTTCAGTAAATGATGCTCACAGATTCACAACTGATGGGCATCCTGTTCCGGCTTCAGGAATTCCAAGCACCACCCCCACACAACCTTATGCTCCTCCACTACCATATATCACCTCCAATGTCCGCGTTCGTGGCCAACCAGGGCAGTGGTCTACTGGTCTTTGCCACTGTTGTGATGACCCAGCAAATTGTAAGCACATGAAAACTTAAGCTATTCAAGTATTAGCTAACTTTTTTTCCCCTTCTCTTTTAATTGTGCTGATCTTATTCCAAATTTTCAGGTTTTATCACTTGTTTTTGCCCTTGTATTACATTTGGACAGATTGCTGAGATAGTAGATAGAGGGTCATCATGTAAGCACCTGCATGTTAATCAATTGATCACTTAATTCATTTTCAACAAATCTGAATGATTTAGACTTACTCAAATTGTGTTACAGCTTGTGCTGCAAATGGTTTAATTTACGGGCTTCTGGGTATGACTGGATTTGCTTGCTTGTATTCTTGCTGCTACCGTTCAAAATTGAGAGGCCAATACGACTTGGAAGAGTTGCCCTGTGTAGATTGTCTGGTGCACTTCTGTTGTGAGACTTGTGCATTGTGTCAAGAATACAGAGAGATCAAGAGTCACGGCTTCGACATGGGCATAGGTATTACTTTTTAAACCACTTATAGTTTCATAATATCATGGATTCGTGAACCAAATAAAAGAAAAATCATTACTAAATCATGAATCTTTACAGCCCTTGAAAGCCAGAACTGACATATTTTTGCATCAATACAATCTGACCTTCAAAAGAACTATTCCCACAACTTTGTTGATTGATGTCATTAGCAGACGATGGAAATTTGAAATGTCAATGTGAATGTGATTCTGATTCCTTGTCAGCTAAGCATCATTTGATTAAGCATGCCAAAACAAAAACCATCTTTTATTAATGTAAATTTGGTTTGAAATAATTAACTATACTTGTGAGGTTAGGTAGAAGGCATATTATATTTATAAGAACATGTAGCTATTATTTTAAAACTTTAATACAGAAATTTTGACTTGCTCCTTTTCTCTGGTCGGATTTAATTTATTTTCTTTTTCACATGTTGGAAAATGAAGGCTGGGAGGCCAACGTTGATAGACGAAATCGCGGAGTTACAGCTGCTCCGATTCTTGCACCGGGCATGACAAGATGCTGAAAGGGAATTCTCATGTGTTCTTTTGCAGCTATATTTTCCAGGCTGATGTAGCTTTTCGCCTGTGTGTTTGTGTGAATTAGGTTTTGTAATCTCTTGTACATCTGCTATTTGTTATCGGTTTCAAGAGTGTTTGCTTATTTAATCCAACATTACATGAAATTTGGCTAATTTATCTGTGAATTGTTGCAATTAGGATTATAAATTGAAATAGAAAATAGTTTACTAATTATGCAAACATCAAACTTGAGATTACAAGAGTAGAATTATAAGATTCAAGAAATAAATCACATTAAACATTAAAAAGCCCAAAATTCAAACTCGGGTAACAATCTCACAAACAATCCCGTCTATTCAGCAAAACCCAAGACACAAAGACCCTAATACAAATAAAAAATCAGACCTCATCTTCATGAAGCAACATGTTAGGGATCCCCTTTGAAACCGGAAACTTTCTCTCCGTCTCAGGACAAACGAGAGCACCCTCTTCCAGATGCAGCTCCAGAAGCGCGTGGTGGAACTTTCTCAAGAAATCGTCCGAATCAATCATCGAGGACTCGGGTGTCTCCTCCGGCAACTCAGCGTAGCCCAAGGAACGGGACGCATCGACGAGGGCCTTCCAGTCGACTTTGAGGAATATGTTTTTGAGAAAGTCTGGATTGAAATCGACAGGCTTTTCAATGACTTTCTCAACTTCGATTAGGAGAGGGAAGCCGTTGGTGACTCCCTTGATGTTGGAAGATAGCATGTTGTGTGTCAGCAGCCTCATCTCTCTCAACTCTCTATTCTCTCGAACAAGGCGGCATATGGTAATGGGATTGTACTGTGTTAATGTATTATGTTTGCTACTGCTACTTAAATGACACAAATAGCCCTATTCTATTGCTAATTTTAGGGCAAATTGCACAAACATCTCTAATTTTAGGTGTAATTGCAGCTATATGAGACTTTTTTTCTTTTTTTTTTCTTTTTTTCTGAAATTACACAAACATTCTCTACCGTTAGTGATGTTCTGTTAGAACTTAACGGCTTAGAGGCATAAAAGTCTTTTGACCAATTATTAAGATAAAATCAATTTTAAATTGTTTTATAATAGTAACTATTTTAAACAAAGAGACATCTACTTCTAGTTTTTCTTCCACTTTCTCTCGTTTTCTAATCTACCAAACAAAACAAAAACTCTATATATTGAATGACTAACCAGAGACCTGAACCAAACCCGGGAAAAAAAAATCAGAAACATGTGAACACTGATATGCTCTTCAACAACATAACTGATGTAGGACAGTTGGCGTTAGATTTTGAAGAAGAGATGGACAGAAAACTGTCCAAAAGAGGTGCTCCGAAGAAACGGGCATAACTTTTAGCTCGGTTGTCAGATTTCCTATTATAATATGTTTTCGGAAAGGGTTTTCAGAGCTCCACAGCAGGGCAACCAGGTTCCCCCGGTTGACGTCATTTGCATCCTCATCGGAGCTGTTTAAGTTAGGTTGTCGGGCAGCCGAAGTTTTTAGTGTTTTTATTTGTTTTTATTTGTTTTCCGTTTTGGTTTAGTTTGAGGATATTTTAGTCTTTTTGCTTATTTTAGGGTTTCCCGAGTCTATTTAAGGCTCCTTGTTATCAGTTTCGAGGTATTGAATAATATTATTATTTTGGTTTCAATTGAATTTGCTGGTGGATTCCAGATTGTGAGAACTTAGGGTTTACGCTGGTAAATCCTTTACTTCCGTTCTGCGTCAATAACCCACCTCATCAACCACCGTATAATACTTTTTTCAATTTCTGTATGCTCTTCACATCTCAAAATCTTTGATTTCTTCATCATACAAGCATACAACTATGAAACAATACAATCAATCACAACCAAATATTTGTTCTCTATTCTCTTAAACAAGGCTGCATATGGTAGTTGTTTTGTGTTATGTTAGCCACAGCTACTTATACAAGGCCTAAGGGTATTTTGGAACTATTTTGGCAATTTTTAATTTTGTAAAATTTTGTTTTGTTTAAAACAATCATTTTTTAATATTTGGCTATTTTTTATTTTATTTTTGTTAACCAAGTTTTTCTGCCACTATAATTAAATTCATAGATTTCAATATTTAACTTCCTTTAAAAGAAGTAAAATTCATTGAGAGACTTTTTTCCTAAACAGGATCCCTATGATACAAATTACAGTAATGCTTACAACAGATCTATACATTTGCAGATAAGTGATAATTTTATAGAAATACAAGATGTTCAATGAACATACATGGTGAATTCAAACATGAAACAAGTAGTATAAATCTGAGTCTCCTCAGGAGTTCAATCATTATAGAGTGATGTTCTTCAGATGCCTCCATTTACATTTACGGGACATTAAGTTGAAGTTGAAGATCTGGCAAGATTCATCCTCGAATCCAGCTTGATTGCAAATAGATAGAATAGCTTTTGAAAGTGAAATTGTTTAGAGTGAAACCACCATGTCTCATCTCATTGTCTTCAAACCATAAATTGTTGTTGCTGCTGTTTATGATCGTCTTCAAACAACGAATACCATCCTGGTGGAGGCCCGTCGAAAGACTCTGAAGATGCAAATGAGCAACACCTTGGTCGAGGCACAAGTAAGTCCCAAGGCGGCGACCACGACTCCTCCGAATGAACTTGCAAGGACCTTGTTTTAGACATCGGGGCCATCTCAGGCAGAAAGTAAGGATGATTCAATAACATCTCGACCGTCCATCGCTCCTTCGGATTTCTTGCAAAACACCTTGTTAAGAAATCTTTGCCCAAATCCGTGATGAATTCTGGTATGTTGGGTTGTTGCATGACAAAAGCACATCCAGACTCCAAGTTTCTACGAACATCACCAACCCACCTCATAGCATGCTTTCCGGTAAGCATCTCCACCACAACACACCCAAGAGACCATATGTCCAACACTCCAACCCCGATTCAATCTCTCCAAACAAATTAAAAAGATTCCGGCGACATGTACAACAGCGTGCCGTGAAATCTGAACCTGAAAGAATCCCCGTACTGATCTCCAGGTTCTTTCGCCAGCCTGAAATCCGCTATTTTCAGATAATTTGTCCCATCTTGTAAAGGAAGGACCAGAATATTGTCAGGCTTGAGATCACAGTGAACGTTCCCCTTCTGATGTACTCCACAGAGGCCCTTCAATATCATCCTTGTGTAGTCTTGAACTTCACGTTCCGGCAAACGACCTCCGTGCTTCTTTATAAGATCAGAAAGCGAACCTCCAAGCGCATATTCGAGAAAAAGATCGTAAGCCCAGCCACCAAGTTGGTCATCAAAACTGACTGTGTCCGCAAGAAATGCGAGAATGTGAGGAGAGCCGTAAAGATGATCAAGAATTCTCTTCTCCTTCTCCAATGACGCCAAGGAATGTGAATCCTCCAATCTTGAGGATTTGACAGCAATGGAAGGCAAACTGGGATCTTCCGAATTGACTGCGAGAGTGACAACTCCGTAAGACCCTTTACCAAGAACTAGAACTTTAACCTACTGCATGATCAACTGATGATGAAGAAACGTTGATGAAGATTGAAACTGATGATCAATAAATGCTGATGAAGATCGAAAGTGATGATGAAGTGAAGGTGGTGGTGTTCTATAAACGTTGCAAGAAGTGGCGGTTTCTATGTATTTAAATAAATTAACAACAATTAAATACACACATTAAATAAATTAAAACAACAATTAACGATTTAAACTACATTTATTTAATGCATATTTCTATTTATTGTAATTAATTCATTAAACAAAATTGAAAGATAGCAATGATATAGTAAAAGGCTACATGAATCAGATATTTAGTAAACAAAACCATTATCAGCTGAGGTCCAGAACAGGCAAAAAATAAGAAAATCACATACTGGCAAACCAATTGAATCAGTAATATTACACATTTTACTTAATTAAATAGCTGCACACACAAACCAAGAAAAGCAAATAGCTGCACACACCATGCCTACTCAGATGGGAAAGCTGCAGACAGGAACTCCTCATCCTCCATGAAAATCTGCAAATTCTTGGACTTCATAAGAAACCCGACAGCTTCTTCATTGAATTCCAGCAGAAAGGCCAACCTAATCAGCTCAGCTAGTGCATTTATATGATCTTCCATTTCCCATAACACTCCCTTGGATATAACTTCAGAAAAGTGTGTTGCATATTCAAGGAGGTTTTTGTGTCCATTAGACCTGTCCAACCTCTGTGTGAAAAGAGTTGAACTCTCTCTATCCCAACGAATCATTTGGCTTATTCTCACATTCACGATTTCCCCAGATGTCAGTGATAAACTATACCTTTCTTCAATTGGTTCTTCGGTCTCCTGTACTGAGAGATTCTGGAGGCTCTCGACAGCTTCATATCTCTTCGCTGCTTCCAGCTTAAGAGCTGGATTTCCTAGAAAGCCAAGGATGAGCTTGGCCAATGCTTTGTCAATATATATATCCCTTGGTTTCACCTGCTTGAATTCCACACCTTCTAAGGACAATTCTTGCTTCTGTACAGCCTCAGAGATTGTGCGAACCCCAATTTTGCTAAATATTTCAAGCAACTTAGTCCGAGGCAAAGCATGCAAGCTAGGCTGAGGATACCAAACAAATATTGAGCCACAAGAAGACTGTTCAAAAGCATCCTTCAGTTGCAGGTCATCAGCAATGAAGACATCACGCCTGTCAAACAACAATATCCCCTTCGAGCCTGAATCAACGGGCAGCTTCACCAAGCAGTCAGCAAGAAGTGCTTCGGTCTTCGAATTCCAGTGCCTCATAACACAAACCCAAAAGGCACAACACTCACCACTTGAAAGTTGATGTTCTGAACTTTCCCAAACCTTCCAAAGCTTGCAAGAATCACCAACTGTAGGAATGGATTTAACACCAAAAGCACTGGCAAAGAATCCCATTAACTTCTGGTCGTAGTGTTTGTCTAATACATACAATTGTGAACTGAAAAGATCATCTTTATCATGTAAAACACATTCTGTTGGATTGACCCACTGTCCATTCTCACTACCATCTGGAATCCAAATCCTTCTGCCAGCTTCTGCATCAGCTTCCAACTTAAATTCTGCCAGGAAATTATATATCCTAGTTATGGTGACCAAGTCAGAGTGCAAATCAATGTGGCTAGCAAGCAACGAACGTCCTTTTCCAACATCAACAATTACTCCTATGGAGTTCAATTCTTTTCTGTAAGAATTAATTTCAGAACCATAAAAGGTTTCATCAATGAAAGGCCCATCAGTCGGCTTCAAATACTGTTTCCACTCTGCATCAAACAAGCAGCATTGGTCTGGACTCCTATAACCAGCACCAGCATTAGTCTTCAACCATTTTTGAGAAACCTTTTTCGAAAATGACTCAGGAAAAGAATACCCCTTCTCTTGCAATATCCGAATGCATTTCAGCAGTGATAGTGCATTAACACGAGTGATTCTGCAGGGGTTCGAGGGAAAACAAAGACTATCAGCCACAAACTTCACACCGGCCTTCAATTTTATAACAACTCCCATGCTCTTCAACTCTTTTTCGTATTCATGAATTGCCCGGCCATAGTGGGTGTCACTGTCATCAATAAAAGGAAGCACAGTAATTGGAGCAATAGATTCCCACTCTGGACCAAACAGAATGCATTCAGATGGAGATCGATAAGAACCAAGACGTGTCCACAACCACTTCCCCTCACGGATGCATTTCCATACGTCAGAAGGAAATCTATGAGAAAAGTTCTTCAGCTGCCTGTAACACGAAAGAAAAGACAAGACATTATCTTTCGAAATGGATGATGTAGAAGCCCGCCGCTTAAAAAGATCAGCAAATGCTTTGACTGCCTCCTCAAAATCAACCAACACCCCTAATTTCTTCAACTCCGCTTTATAGCACAAGATGGTGCTTCCATAAAATTTTTGATCAAGGATGGGAATACCACTGAAAACCTGTAAAAGACAGCCCCATTCAGGATCAAACAAAAAACTTTCTACTGGACTCTTGAAACCAGAATCTGTCTTCAAGCACTTTAAATGTTGAAGTGCTTTAACAAACTTGTAGGCGGATTTTGGACAATAATACATGCAATCCAACACTAAAAGAGTGGCATCGGAAGTGAGAGGACATGAGGGAGTCATTTTCAAGTGGTCAGCAACAAACTTGTAATCGTTATTAAAGCCAACAACAACACCAAGCAAGTGGAGTTCCGTCTTGAAATTAAGGATTTCGCCACCATAGTGGTCTTGATCGATGAAAGGAATGCTGCTGATTTGTGAGGCGGCTTTCCACTCCTGACAAAATAAAATGGATTCAACTGGAGACATGTAACCCTGTGATGTCTTAAGCCATCTTCCATCTTTGATACTGCAAATGAAACTTTTCGGTGAAAGAAGACTTTCACTTAAAAATTTAATAAAATTAAGTATTGAGAACAGGGTCCCTTTGGTTAGATCGGAAGATGCTGCCAAAGACATTAGACGCTTCCCGATGAATGAACACGCTTCTGCATATTCAAACATTACTCCAATAGTTTTCAGCTCCTCCTTGTACTCCAATATTCTTTCACCATAAAAACTCTGGTCCACCATGGGAATGTCAACGAGCACCGATCCATTCTGTAGAATTTTTCCCAATGAATCATTAAGATAAAATGACTCAGCCGGCGGTCTATATGAAGAGGAGCCATTCATTGTCACTCTTAGCCAACTACCTTCTTTGATGCAATTCAGAAACCTTTGTGGGATGCCAACTCCCGAAATTCTCAACGTTTTAATCCAATCCAGGAGCAAAAAAGCATTTTGATCAGTGAGTGGGGAACACAAAGCTGGAATCCCAGCATTGGGAGGAGTTATATACGGGATATCGGAAGCTTGAACATGAGACCTTAGGAACTGCAAGAGTTGTACCTCCGTTGTAGTTTGGCCAGCAAAATTGCCAGGACGCAAATAGTCTTTTCCTAGTTCAATAAAGCCTTCATGTGTCCATGGATTTGAACCAATCAGTTCTACCCATTTGCTTCCATTAGCAGGTACAAGAATCTTATTCCATCTTGTGTTCGACTGCCCGTAATTGTCAACTAGTGGCATTTTCGAACACAGAGAAGCAACCTCCTCTGCTGATAAATAACTCTTTGAAAATGAGTGGTACAAAAAGTGAGCATAGGCTACAGCCAGCTTCGGATCACCATTTAATTTATTATAGAGAGCAGCTGCATAGTCACCAACTTGAACAACCTTCACTCGAACTTTCATCCAATCCAGCAATGTTTCTTTCTTCGAACATGATCGAATGGCTATATGTGTGCTTTGTGGCATAAAGAAATAATTAGCGACACATCGGAATTCTCTATTCCAATCAATCAACCATGAATCATGACACGAAAAGCACACTACCCTCTGATTGTTATCATATATACTGCACAGAGCCACCTTCCCATCAAGGTCCATGTATTTTATCAAAGGAATGTTCTTGATGTCGGTTCTGCTGAATTTGGATGACCAATTATCAGCTAGGAAAAGGAGAAGCTCCAAATAAACATCCTCGGATACTCCCATTATCAGATCAGAACTCTGTATGCACCTTCCGTACCAATCACTGCTGACTTGTCCCACACCCAAGAAGTTTAGTACCTGATCATACTCTGGCTTATCAAACGAGGAACTGAGAACACATATCCCATGATTTGACAGATTATCCAGGTTCACACCTTGATCCTTTGCTTTCCCCAAAATATTCCAAAAGTCGGGCATTAGCCTCCCCACTTCACGGGGCTTGTGGAAGAACTTCTGCTTCAAGTAGGACTCACTAGGGATAATATTTTCTTCAACCAGCTTTGCTTTAATCTTTTCCCTGACAGCATTCAACTCTGGAAAGGGAGAGCTGGTGACCGGCAAGAAGCTAAACATCGGAGGCAAACTAGACACCGGAGCATCTTCTGTCAGTTTCACCAACGAAGTTAAAGCATTAACAAATGCATAAGGCACGCAGTCAAGAATCCCTTTGTTCCACTTATCATCTAAGAGTATGGTTTCCCTCGATGATGATAGAAGGAAATCTGCTTGCATAATGAAGGGAAAATTCGTCACCATTTCAGTAGGAAGAAATGCATAGATCCCAGGAGAAGTAGTCCCTCGCTTAAGACGCTCCCCAAAAGGAAAAGCTAAAGTGATGACCCACTCATCTACTTCCATTCTTCTTTCCACTTTGTTTTTCTCGTTAACAGGAAACTTTTGCTTCCACATATAATAGCTGCACTCATTGTCAAACCTGTCACCCTGTGCAGCGAGATCGAGCAAAGAGGACTCCGCGTCAATGTTCTTCCTGTTCACAAAGTTTGTCTCACTGGTTATAGCTATAGCACTGACAGTGTTGAGCTTGGGATTCTCGTTATGTTCTCTGACAGAGAGTCTCTTTATCTTGGTCAGGAATAAGAGAACTTCAGGTTGAACACTAGAGAGCTGCTGCTTGACAGCATTGACCTTGTCAGCCTTCAAAGGCAAGATCAGAGTTGTGGTTGGAAGAGTAGAACCAGAACCATAAATTTGCTGAATTTCGGAGAGTTTTGGATTCTCCTCAACCCATTCAGGAACAACGTAACCGAGATTGCAGTGTGGACAGGGGTCTTCATTGAAACGAATCTGATAGCCATTACTGAAAATGTAAGGCCGAGAAGTGATCAAAAACACACTCTTGAACCCAATTCCTGCATGTTACAAAAGTAGAACATGTATTAGAAGTTAGAACTACGCATTGTATTGCCTACATTTTCAATTCAAGTTTGGCTATTCACTCTGATTCTATGTGCATTTTTGTTTCCTTATTTAATCTAGTTGCTTCCTTGCTTCCTAAATTATTTAAGTTGTATCCAACATATTCAATTGGACTCCTATGAGGCTATGACCAATGCTACCCCCTTTTCCACAAAAATAGTTTTAAAAAATTTATAAATACAGTTTGTGAAATTATTATATCGTCTTTGTATTTTAAAAGTTTTTCACTTTGGCCTCCTGAAATTTTTTAATTTTGTATTTTTTGCTCCGCCACGGCTACCAAAGATGGGTGACATAAATCATCATTAATGTATATACATTTAACAATTGCTACATTATTAGTAGGGATATGCAAAATTGAGATGTCTTTTGTCCTCTACAAAGAAGATAGGATTATCAGAAACAAATATATTTTTTTTTAACTCAGGTGAAATTTCAAAATTAAAATGCAAAATAATTTTGAAGGCCACCAAAGCCTCTAGGAATCAACCTCTTTCACATTGCTAGATAGGGGTGTGCAAAAAACCATAAAATCAAACCAAACCGACCAATCCAACCCATGAAGTTTGGGTTGGTTCAATTACAAATATAAAAAATGGGTGGTTCAGTTTGTCTTTTGTACAAGCCGATTAAAGGTGGTTCGGTTTGGGGTTGAATGAAATAATTCACCAACCCAAACCAAACCATATGTTTTAGAAAGTAAAAGTAAAATATAAAATTCACCTACGTTTTCTATTTGATCCATGTTTTATAACTTTTACCGATTACTTTAAGCTTTTGTAGTTTATTTATTTATTTTGATACAATTCTTCTGATTGATTGATGCATTAGAGTTTTAAAAGCATAGATGCATATATATATATATATATATATAGGGTGCTGATATTAACACCATAAAACTTATCAGTACACCCATATTTTATTAAAAAATTTAATTACAAAAATATCACAATCGAAATTTACCAATAAGGACAAATTACTTTAATTAAAAATAAACCAAATACTATATACACTCATTAATTACACTCATATCTTCAACTATATTTCTTTATTAAAAAAAACTCACCTTTCAAATAAAAAAAATAAAAATAAAAAACTTATGATAAACCCTAACATATGATAAACCCTAATTAAACTCTAATTTTATTTCAAGTATTAAACTTTCTCATCATCACATGATTACCATATTGTTTTTGTCTTTCTTTTATGTACAGTTATAAACTCCATCAATAAACAATATATATATATATAACAGTAGATATCAACAAATTTTTTATTTTTAAGATAGCCGTAGATATCAATAAATTTTGATAGCTGTATAAATAAGAGAATTCTAGATTGAAAAACTCTTGATCCCATATATGGTTCCACATATTCCCTTTTATAAGGTTCCTACATTCAAAATATTTCCAAAAGTAAATTGGACCATCATTAAAAGAGGATTTGATTCTAAAAATAATATGATTTTTTTTTATAAATTGGGTGTGATAATAATTTAAGAGTGTTTATAAATAAATAAATAATATGTATTAAATAATTAAAATGAATATATTTATTTCAATTAAGGTACTATTGATATTAGGATGAGTGCTTATAGTAATATTTATTTTTTAAATTTTAGACATGAGTGTATTTATAAAAATGGGTGTACTAATAAGTTTATAGGTGTCAATATCCGCACCCATATATATAATTAATATTTTATGTTATGGTTTTTTTTATTTAAATAATTTTTATAATATAATATCCAAAAAAAAAAAAAAAATTGAGTTCAAATCTAAACCGATAAACCTATCCAAACCAACCCGACCTTTTTTGGTTTGGTTTGAGTTAGATTGAATAATCACATTGGTTTTGTTTGGATTGAAATATAGCCAAATCGATCTATATTGGTTTAGTTTGACATTGAGCTTCAACCCAAACCAAACAGAAAATGCAGACCCCTATTGCTAGATGTACTCTATATTTCTAATTTTTCTACAAAATTCAGATTATATTAAAATTTCAACAATAATTTTTTTTAATTTTTTAATTTATATTAATATTTATTGTAGTGTATATATTTTTTCTGTAAATAATAATAAAAAAAAATCCTAAAATATTCTTGACCTTTACATTAACCTAAAAACATTCGGTACAAAGAATTATGTGATGATTTTTCAGAACTTAGGGAAATCTAAAAGCACTTTTGTACAGTCAGCTTTTATTTTTATTTTTTTCCTAATCAAGGCCACATGGGGTGGTGCCGTGGTGGTGACTTGATTCTATAATCTACCATTACTATATCTAACTTTACATTATACATCTAGTGGAATGCATTGAAAACAATAGTCTAAGACACTAAAATCAAAATGGTATAAAAAAAAAAAAAGAAGAAGTTATATAACCGAATCTAATCTTAATTGAATATTAAACATTTTATACAATATATTTCTTATAGCGTTCATTTAGTCGGACAGTATCTAAGGTTCGAGTCATATGAGTAAATCCTGTCCTCATCTTTCTAATAAGGTAAAATGTAAAGCAAAACGATCTTTTCCCTTAAAAATATTCTGGGAGAAAAAAAGAAAGTGATTTTAAAAGCATTTTTAGCAAATAAAATAAGTACACCCACCAAATAGAATACCGTATGTGGAAACAACAATTTGTAATTAGAGAAGATGAAGAAGGTACCTTTCTCGCCAATATAGCCACGTTTTCTGTTGCCCTTCTTGGTGGACTTGGCAACACTGCAAATGGAGTTAATGTTGGAAGGAGAGAAGCCCTTCTCGTTGTTGAACATGAGAAGAGTGGCTTCAGCTCCCGTGCCTGTTATGTCACGCGATGTTATTACAAACTCCAGCGATGGATTTACACCCGACGGATATTCATTGTCTTCTGCGTTCTGTCATATATCAATCACACTTTGTTAATTAACTTCATTTCAAATAAGCATCAGTTAAGTTATTATTATAATTAGAAGAAGAGACCTGAATGAGTTCCATGAGAAAATGAACATCCTTGGCGTACAGTTCAGCGGAGAGCATTTTGACAGTGAGGTGAAATTCCTCCATTAGCGGATTCACTTCACCTCCGATGGAGAACTTCTTCCTCCTGATCTCCTCAATGTGCTCTTTCGGTGTCGCCATAACAAAATATCACCAAAAAATCAAACTGTTGCCACTTGCTAGAGAGAGAGAATGACACCGTTTTGAACTTGAACAAAACCAAAATGTATGTTCTTGAATGAAATGATGACCGATGAGAGCAGTGGAGAGAATACTTAAATCTTAATAGGAAAGGGAAACTTGTAGGCGAAGGAGTTAATAAAAAAAATAAAGAAGGAAAAGGAAAAGAAGTTGTACGGTAAATTGAAATTTGAGAGAGTCTCGGAAGCTCATTCGACCACCTAGCCTACCTAGAGTCAAGTCGTCGTCCTTTCTGCCCTTTTCTTTTGAGATTACTTTTACTCACCCCCTTAAAGTGGGGTGAGCATTATCCCTCCCCAACATTTGACATATGTCTAGAGGTGGTAACAAGGTGGGGCAGGGCGGGTCAATGCCACCTTAAACCTGTAACCCGGTTTTTAAAAGTTGCCCCAAACCTGATCCGTGACCCAGCTGGGTCAAAAACTTCCGCCCCAAACCCAACCTGTTTAGAGCAGAGGTGCCCCAAACCCACCCGGTTTGACCCATTCCATTAAAAAAAAAAAAAAAAAAAAAAAAAAAACTAAACTAAAAGTAACTAAATAATAATAATAATAAACTAGGGTTTCGTTTTCTTTCTTTATATTGCCTTTTATCTTTAAAAAAATATATATTTTAAATATTTATTTATATTATGGGTAAAACGAGGCGAGTTAGGGCAAAAGAGATCGCCCCATACCCGATCCGGTAACCCGGCTGGGTCAAAAAATTTGCCCCTTACCCACCCCGTTACCTATTTTTATTGCCCTAAACCCGTCCCAAACGGACCAGGGCCCTACGGGTTTGAGGCGGGTCAGGGATTTTTGCCACCCCTACATGTGTCAAGGGAGGGGTATTTTTATCCAAAAATTGTCATGTGTTTAGACAAAAATACCCTTTCCCTAGACACATGTCATGTATTGGGGAGGGGGTAATGCTTACCCCCCTTGAAAGGGGGTGAGCAAATATTGACTCTTTTCTTTTCCCCACAAACCGATTAGGCTCATTAATTCTAATTCCTTATTACTAGATAATTGTGAATTTGATTACATTGGATTGAACTTTGAAGTGTCATTCATTTTTGATTAGTAGATAATTGTGAATTTAAATAACTTCAATGGATTGAAGTTATTCGATTCTAAGAATTTGGATCCTCTTTTCCTTTAAAAATAATAAAAGTGAAATAAATAAAAGAATTCAATCTAGCTATTGATTATACATGCCACCAGATCTATTTAGTTAGGAAAAAAGATCAGGTTCTATCTGATCCAATTGTAAGAGGGATCAGATTGTTCGACTGTGAAAGGGATGCCCACCCCTAAGAGCAATCTCCATAATTGTTCAATGGTGCCAATATTCTAAACAAAAACCATAAAAACGAACCCAAACATGAGCATAAGAAAGTTTTTGACTATAAGGGTTGAAATCCGGTTGCCATGGGTTAATTGAAACATTCGTTTGAAACTGTACAAGATTCACCGCTCAAGACTTTTCAAATCCTCTTCATTCGAGAATTGGGTATCATAATATTCTTTCGGAAAAGGATTAAGCTTCCATGGATACAAAACTTACCAAACAGACTGCAGCACACATTAGAACCTTTCTTCAACAAAAGCCACCCAATAAGGTTCTTGCAACAATATTTCATTTTATACTATTTAAGTTTTTTTTTTATTTTTTTATTTTTTTATAAAAAAAATGCAGTGAAGCCTACTCTATATATATATATATATAAAGTGACTCGTAGTCACTGCTAATTCAAATATTGAAATATGTAACATGATTTTTATTTTTATTTTTTAAAAACAAAACAAAACAGAAGAAATATGTAACATGATTTAAATATAACTCATAAACCCATAATGGTTTTTCTTATTTTAAATTTGAACTAATATTTAAGATATACAAATACATGAGTGTGTGTGTTACAAATTACAATACTCCTACTATCCCAATCGTGCAAATCGCAGAATTTTCATAACAACCAAATAAATTTCCACTAGCTTACTGTTTTACACTGTCCAAATTCATTACTTAAATGATGTGTCAAACTAATTTGTACGTATTACATAATCAATATATCATCTCATAATCAATATATAATTATCATATCATCTCAACAAATTTTTGAAAAGTGTACATTATTTAACTTTTTAAATCTAATTTCAATTTGTTAATTTATTTAATTATGAAAATATTGACATGCTAATACACACATTAAATAAATTAAAACAACAATTAACAATTTAAAACTACATTTAGTTAATGTATATTTCTAAGAATTGTAATTAATTCATTTAAGATTAATGCTAAACATTCCACCATTTCTATCCCAATGCACGTGGCAGCTGAGGTGTCACTTGGTAAGTGGGTAAGTATCAATTAATGTGTGTCTACTCACCAAGTGACACCTCAGCTGCCACATGTGTTGGGATGAAAAAGTTTAACCTTGTTGCAGGACACCTTAGTGCCATGTGGGGACCGACTTCTATTGTACATAGCATGTTGAAAGGAAAACTTAATCAAGGAGGAAAACTTTTACTAGAATAGGATGAGAAATTATAATTGAAAGAGAATCGAAAAGAAAAAGAAAAAGAAAAAAGGTTTTTTACCGTCAATTTAGTAAGAATCAACTGCCAAAGTCTTCTTTAAAACTTCTTATTATATTTTATTATTTCTTGATTAATTAAGTATAGTTATTAGGGGTGGGCGTTTAATAAATCAGTTCATTTTTCAATAGAATCGATAAAAAACCAACCGAATTGGACCGGTTCGGTTCGGTTCGGTCTTAGACCTACTAGGCCAAATTCATGGGCTTTAATTATTACACACATTTTCATATTTTAATCATTTTAGACCTTCGGCCAAATTAAATATGGGCTTGAACAAATTCAAAATACTAGTTTAAAATAATATTCAACAAAAAGAACAAAAAAATATATATCTTGTGACACACTTTCATAATTTTATAATTTCATGGACCGTTGAACATAAAATTAGGGTTTATTTATTTATTTTATATATATATAAGTTGGATCTCGGTTTGGTTTTCGGTTTGGTTTTCCGGTTTGGGATAGTGAACCGAGAAAAAAAAACGATCCAATTGGTTTTCAAAAAAATGAACCGAACTGAACCGACCAACATAAGAAAACCAGAAAAAAAAAAAAAAACCGTTTAGATCAGTTCGGTTCGGTTCGGTTTATTGGTTTTTTGCCCACCCCTAATTATATTTAAATTTCTCCATAAAAGTTGGTTGAGACGGTTAATCCTTAACCTCTTACGTATACTACAAGAACTATTACCAAATTGAGATCCATATATTTGATAAGAGCTATAAATTAAAAAATAATTAAAATAATATATTTTAATAATATCAAGATAGATTAATTAAACATAATGTATCAAATTATCACCAATATATATATATATATATATGGGGCATGATCCATGTGTAGAGAATAATGCTTCTTAACTTTATTGATAACTTGGGTTGTCTACTTCTATTCAACAACTAGAAAGATAATAACAAGCTAAAGACTAGAGGTAGAAGACTAGAGGTTGTCTACTTCTATTCAACAACTAGAAAGATAATAACAAGCTAAAGAGATAATATCATGATATATTGATAATGACAAATATAACAGTATGAGTTAGATACAAAGTCTTCAGGTTGAGGTATCCTTACTACCATAACCCCATTTTTTTACACAAGTTTGTGATCCTTGGATTGACAATCTTTGAATGGCTTGGATTAATCCATTTGTAACTTTCTTCTCTTTTTTTACATCTCTTCATTTATTTTCTCTATTATCTCTCATCAATTAATGTTTTTAATTTATTTTATCTTTTCTCCTCTACTTTTCTTTCATGTCTGGTTACATTAACGGGCATTGGCTCACTTTTTTCTCATCTCCTATATATATATTTTTTAATTTTTTTTTTTTGAAAGGATCTCTTGTATTTTTACATTTCTAATTGGTTTGGGTTTTTAACCGTGCAAATAAATTATAAAAATGAAAAATGGTTTCTATAAAAGAAATATCTTTTTGTTTATAATTATTAATTAGAATATATTTAAGCAGTTTTGGCTACCCTCTGTATAGTTTGAGACATTGATCTAGGTTTATGTGAATAGAAGGTTTGGGGTCTCCATGGAATGGATGGTAAAATTGTATCCCCATATCATACTTTTTTTTTTTTTGACGGTTAATATCCCCATATCAAACTTGATTTGTTTTGGTTTTGTTTTTGTAAAAATACTTGATTTGTTAAGGGAGTGAGAGAAAGAGAGATAATTAAATGATAGATATGATGGTGGAGTGAGAAGATGAAATACAAACTGAAAGAAATTTTTTTTTCCCTACAATTAACGAGATTATTTTTTTCGAAGCAATAAATTAAAAGAATTAAAAGAATTATTTTCCTAAAATTAAGGAGATTACTTTTTACTAGTCAACAAGGAGCCAACTTTAAAGATTTTATCTAATTACAAGTCTCAAATGAGTAAGGAAATTTCTAAGCGTCTCCCTATTGCTGAGACCAATATTCGTCATGATTCTGCGGCTTTAGCAGTCTAAGCAGAATTACGATTTGTCGCTGATTTGGCCACATATGTTGAGGCAGAAGGGAATGATTCCAGGTATAGTTAATTAGGTTCATGTTTATTTGCCTTTTGTTGAGGTATGCGTGTCTTTTAAGATTTATGTTTTAGGGCATACACACCCCTTTTTGTTTTTGTTTTTGTTTTTGTTTTTTCCTTTTTTTAATAATAAAAGTTTTCGGATTTTTTTTTTAAATATTACAAGTCAACAAGGTAAAAATCAACTAATTTTCACTTTTATAAATCAGTAATGCTAAACATCCCACCTACAATCCCACAATTTCCATCTCAACACACGTGGCAGCTGAGGTGTCACTTAATTAATACTTATCTCTCTTACTCATATATTCACTCACCAATTAATGTTTATCCACTCACCAAGTGACACATCAACTACCACGTGTGTTGGGATGAAAATGATGAGATTATAGATGGGATGCGTAGCATTACTGTTTATAAATATTTAGAGTAAGCCTAAAAAACACCAACGAGATTTTCAATAAACAATACATTATATAATTATTTTTTTATTCTATTATTGTTGCACTTAATTTTTTATCATTACACTGTAATTTTAAAATTAGGATTAGTAATAATTTTTTAAAAGAAATTTTCAATATTAATATCCATATGATTATTTTATTTTATTTTTATAAAATAAGTAATGATTTTATAAGGGGTAATTTATTATGATTTCAAAATATTTTCAAGATTGAGGTAGCCGTCTCTCATTAAGCTAACATATCTTATTTGGTTTTGGAAAAAAATAATTGTAAATTTAAAGGGTAGTTTAATAAAGGGATTTTAGTAAAATTGCCCTATTTGAGGGCCTAAATTGCAAACATACCCTATCAATTATTTTTATAGCAAAATTGCCCCTAAATGACGAAACTGCCCTTAATGATAATTGCCCCCAATTCCTCCATCATTTTCCACCCATGAATTTGTGCTTCTGGTCACACATGACCCAATATCGGGTCAATCATGGACCGAAGCACAAATTCATGGCTTCGGGTAGGGGGCAACCCGAAGCCATGAATTTGTGCTTTGGGTCACACCTAACCCGATATCGGGTCAAGTATGACCCGAAGCACAAATTCATGGCTTCAGGTAGGGGGCAACCCGAAGCCATGAATTTGTGCTTTGGGTCAGTCATGACCCGAAGCACAAGAACAATTAAAAAAAAAAAGTTTATGTATTTATATATTAATTTACACTCATGTTTTATGTAAAGTTTTTTTTTTTTTTTTTTTTTTTTTTTTGAATTGATAATCTATATTTAAAAATTTTCAGAATTGAAGATGACAAATGTGCAATTGGTTTTGAATTGGGGTGGAGAATAGGAAAGTGATCACGGTGTATATTGGTATAACGGTCGGAGAGGAAGGGCATTGGATTTTCCAAGGGATGCTTTTCATAATGGAATTGGTTAGTCATCATTTTGAAAATTGAATTTGTTCGTGGTTCTTGAACATTTATTGTTAATTATTAAAACATGTATTACCGGTGAAAATGTTAGAAGTATTGTTAAATTATTTTTTTCACGTACTACCATGTAGCAACATGCCTAAATGAAGATGCTACAGTATTGATGCCTGTTTTGACTTTTGTCAAGCAGCATGTTGCTCCCTGTTTTGACAGGCAACAATGTTGCAACGAAACGGGCAGCAACATGCATGCTTGCCACATGGTGCTTGTTTTTAAATGAGTTGCAATTACAAATTTTCAAAATTTTTGCTGAGCTCCATTTGAAATCTCACGAATCCATGATTAAATACAACATTTCTCATAATCACAAAACATCTCATTGACGTAATAACACATTTCAAACAAATCACCACCACAACATAAACAAATACGTTATCATTTACAATTTATAATGCCAGCGTTATTGCACATCAATTGTTATCATTTACATCAGCCACTTGTCAAATTTAAAAATATTTCAGTTGCAATTTTAACTCTAAGGGATGCTTCAGCTTTTTCTTACACATTTGACTGTCCACCAATGTACCGTAGCATCCAACGGGGATTTTCCAATCACGTAGGCTGTCATTGTAGTATCCCATTTGAAGGTTTCATGCTTAAAAAAAAAAAATTAGAACCACCTTCCTTGAAGCTTAGTCTACAACACTTGTAAAATAAGGTTAGAATTAATTCTTGCGAAAAAAGAAATCATACAATTTGCTGTTAAATTTATTATATTACCATGAATGAGTAATCCAATAACACAATCTTCTGGTTGTATAACTGAGGATAGAAATAGGCACGTCGTTGCATTAGATGACAATATGTCTCCATATGCTATCATGGAACAAATTTGTGATTGGCAACCCATTCGTCAACGATTTCATTGCAGCATCAGCAACAGCAACGAGTTTGTCGCCACCATGAAGCTTCGTCGTCGATGCCGTCAGGGTCATCCGTTGTTGACGAATGGGTTGCCAATCACAAATTTGTTTCATGACAGCATATGGAGACATATTGTCATCTAATGCAACGGCGTGCCTATTTCTATCCTCAGTTATACAACCAGAAGATAGTGTTATTGGATTACTCGTGTTATTGGATTCTTCATTCATGGTAATATAATAAATTTAACAGCAAATTGTATAATTTCTTTTTTCGCAAGAATTAATTCTAACCTTATTTTACAAGTGCTGTAGACTAAGCTTCAAGGAAGGTGGTTCTAATTTATTTTTAAGCATGAAACCTTCAAATGGGATACTACAATGACAGCCTACGTGATTGGAAAATCCCCGTTGGATGCTACGGTATATTGGCGGACAATCAAATGTGTAAGAAAAAAGTGAAGCATCCCTTAGAGTTAAAATTGCAACTGAAATATTTCTAAATTCGACAAGTGGCTGATGTAAATGATAACAACCGATGTGCAATAACGCTTGCATTATAAATTGTAAATGATAACGTATTTGTTTATGTTGTGGTGGCAATTTGTTTGAAATGTGTTGTTACATCAATGAGATGTTTTGTGATTATGAGAAATGTTGTATTTAATCATAGATTTGTGAGATTTCAAATTTTGAAAATTTGTAATTGCAACTCATTTAAAAACAGGCACCATGTGGCAAGCATGCATGTTGCTGCCCGTTGCAACATTGCTGCCTGTCAAAATAGGGAGCAACATGCTGCTTGACAAAAGTCAAAACAGGCATCAACACTGTAGCATCTTCATTTAGGCATGTTGTTACATGGTAGTATGTGAAAAAAATAATTTAACAATACTTCTAGCATTTTCACTGGTAATACATGTTTTAATAATTAACAATATATGTTCAAGAACCACTTACATCGAACAAATTCAGTTTTCAAAATGATAACTAACCAATTCCATTATGAAACATTGCATCCCTTGGAAAATCAAATGCCCTTCCTCTCCGACCGTCATACCAATATACACCATGATCACTTTCCTATTCTCCACCCCAATTCAAAACCAATTGTACATTTGTCATCTTCAATTCTGAAAATTTTAAAATATAGATTATCAATTCAAAAAAAAAAAAAAAAAACTTTACATAAAACATAAGGAGTGTAAATTAATATATAAATACATAAACTTTTTTTTTTTTTAATTGTTCTTGTGCTTCGGGTCAAGTGCAACCCGAAGCCATGAATTTGTGCTTCGGGTCATACTTGACCCGATATCGGGTTAGGTGTGACTCGAAGCACAAATTCATGGCTTCGGGTTGCCCCCTACCCGAAGCCATGAATTTGTGCTTCGGGTTATGATTGACCCAATATCAGGTCAGGTGTGACCCGAAGCACAACCCGAAGCACAAATTCTTAGCTTTGGGTTGGGAGCAATCCGAAGCCATGAATTTGTGCTTCAGGTCATGACTGACCCGATATCGGGTCAAGTGTGACCCGAAGCACAAATTCATGGGTGGAAAATGATGAAGGAATTGGGGGCAATTATCATTAAGGGCAGTTTCGTCATTTAGGGGCAATTTTGCTATAAAAATAATTTATAGGGTATATTTGCAATTTAGGCCCTCAAATAGGGCAATTTTGCTAAAATCCCTTTAATAAATTCAACCATTCTAGGATAATTTTGAAATTGAAGATATGAGCCTAAATGACACCAAATCCATATTGACTTTTGAGACTATCACTAACTTAATAAGTTGACTTTATATAGCACCAAAGTAAGGGGTTGTTTGTTTTTTTGTCTGAAGACTGAATAGTTCTGAATTTCTGAATTTTCTAAAGACTGAATAGAGACTGAACCCAAATGACATTTTTTTTCCTCATATCTAAATGTACTGTCAATATGTTTGTTTTTTAAAAATAAAATTGTCTGAAAATAAGTAATTTTACATTTATACCCATACTAATTAAAAGAAGTAATTTAACATGCACCATTCCTTATAACATTTTGTATGTTTTTTTTTCAAACAAAGTTCAATTTTAAAAAATACAAAATTCATCAAAAAATAAAATTTTGCGTTCAATTTGTTGTAAAAAGAAAGTTCATTCAAGTTCAATTTTGTATGTTGTCCACGTTTCCGGTGTATATAATTCATGAAACCATTTTTGTTTTTTCAGTTTCTTGGATCATATGCACCGGAAACCAAATAAAAAAAAAAGGTTGTTGAATTTTTTTATACACAATTATTCTATAACATCTTCAAGCCACGAAATCTACTCAATATGATATACACATTTATTGAGCACTATACGACTAGTTAGATAAATAATAATAATAATAATAATAAAGAATCTTACCAGGATTTGGTAGGAGATAAATTCAATTGTTCAATCTTTGAAAAATTTCAGTATGAGAAGTAATTAGGGTTTTTTTTTTCTTCCTTCTAAAACCTGTTTAAAATAATAAATATGTTAAAAGAAAAAATTCTACACCATAGCAAATTAAGATAAATTTGAAAATATATCTTTTTTGGGAGGATAGACTTGGCAGAGAATATTTTAATTGTAATCCAGTGATTTGAAATTAAGTTAAAAGTCAGGATTTCTTACTTTTTATTTTAAGTTGTTTTTTGATATTCTTAAGTTGTTAGATCACTTAAAAAAAATAAACAAAACAACTTAATGAGTTCAGTTTATACCTATTAAGTTTTAAGTGAAAAAAACAAACGACCCCTAAGTGACTTCCTAAAAAAGCTAAACAAAACCAAATAAATGAAAATAAAAATGTTGCACAAAAGTGGATTGGACAAAATTTAGTTTAGAAGTAGAAGCGGGAAGGAGGGCAAACGCACAACCAAAAACACTAAAACTACGCATAAAGATCATCCACAGTCTTAAGCTATACATAAATGAAAGAAAGAGAAAAATTTAAAGAAATAAAACTTATATCAAAATAGTCAATCCAAGATAGATAAATATGTCCATAAAGAAATAAAACTTATATCAAAATAGTCAATCCAAGTCAGATAAATATGTCCATAAAGCAATAAAATAGTACTTAAAGTAGCAACATTAAGAAAAACCAAAGGCAATTCAAAAATAAAAGCTAAACAAAACCAAATAAATGAAAATAAAACTGGTTCTGGTGACACAATAACTACGGGCCCTGATATGGCAAATTGGGGTCCTGTGGTGGCATGTTTGGGTCCGGCAGTGCGTGCTGCGAATTGGTCCCTAGCCCTCGTGCTTGCTGGGACATGTTTCCTGGCCTTTTGGAAGGACGCCTAGCTTCCCTTCAGTACATGAATGGAATCTCGACACCATGGTTGACCAAACCCCGTTGGAAAGCATCCAACCTTTGATTTTATGTTTGTGAATTCTCCCATGTAGGCTTGATGGTTGGAGTTCATCTACCGGTTCATAGTTGAAGGCACTAGGTGTTTGCTTCCATCTGTAAAGTCATAATCTGCATCATCTCATACATGGTGGGTTTTTGATTACCTGCACCCACATTTGGATCACCCCCGAGGTTCTACTCATTGTAATCTATGTCATCTGAATCTTCGTCAAGGAGGTCTTCTTCATGCAAGCCCATATCATTATCATTGAGCACATTAACCCCAATTAGCCTTACCCTCCTACGTCTTGCAAGTTCTTTGTATGTTTTCTTCCCTATGTCAAATGTATGATTAATCATGTTGCCTCCTTCCGTATTCCATTCAATGCCGGCCTCCTCACAAAAATGAGTGATAAGGCAGGGGAAAAGTAGTGGGCCTTTTGTCTTAGAACCTTTATGTATGCTCTGCACAATGATCTGACCAATGTCTATTTGAAACGTATTCCTTGCACAAAACAAATGGCGTGCGGTGTCAAAACTTAGCTCGGAGCGGTAGGTCTTTGGTGTCAATGAGTAGTCAAAGAACATCATCCAGAAAGCCGCATCTAGCTTGCGTTCGCTGAGCAACAAAGGACTGCGATACTCATTCCACATCGGGTTTTCATCCATCCTTAAGTCAGCAGCCAGATATACGTTGTATAGCTCAAAGAAGTCATGGTTAGGAATGCCATCAACATAGTCGCTTAGGTCATGAGAAGTCCCAAACCAATCATTGATCCTGGTGGTTGTAATGAGGACCTCTCTTTCCCGAACTATCACGGGAACTAGGGTTGCACATTTTCCCCCGGATCCCCATTTCCCCGCTTCCCCATCCCCATTTGGGGGAAAATTTTTGGGGGAAATGGGGAAATGGGGAGGGATGGGGATGAAAATCATCCCCAAATTGAAATGGGGATGGGGATGGGGAGACCTCCCCCCATCCCCATTTCCCCATTTCCCCCACTAATATAGTGAAAAGGGGATGGGGATGGGGGGAGGTACCCCCATCCCCATTTCCCCATTTCCTCCGCAATATTATAAAAATAATTATATATATATTTAAATATATTTTGTAATGTATTTTCTTTGACATTATTTTGTAATATATATATATAAAATTATTTTATAATGTATTTTCTTTTGCATTTGTAATGGAATGTTTTTTTTTTTTTTTTTTTAATTTAATTTGTAATTTTTAGTCAAATGGGGAAATGAGGGAATAGGGTAAACGGGGAAACGGGGAAAATGGGGAAATGGGGATGGTGATGGGGGGACCTCCCCCCAAAACTCCCCCATCCCCATTTTCCCCAAATGGGGAAATGGGGAGGGATGGGGAAGGGTTTGAGAAATGGGGATGGGGATGGGGGGACCTATATCCATCCCCATTTCCCCAATGTGCATCCCTAACGGGAACCCCTTGAGTGAAACGGTGAGGGGCTATGGCATAGTAAAATTCTCTAACCAAATCCAGTGCTGCCACGTTAGGGGTCTTAGCAAAACCACCCCATCCCATTGCTTCAACTGCATGTGGAACGAAAGTGGAGCCGAAAACCCTCAAATTGATGCCCCTTTCCGGCCAAACCTTCCTATTACCAAACAATGCCCATCTTTTCAGGTTATCCGAGTCTTGCGGCGGTGAGACCACTTCACTCTTTCCTTTCCCTGAGGGCAGAGGCAACACGAAGAGATCCGAAGCTCTGGAGCATTCCTCTTTACTTAGAATTCGCTTGGTTTTCTTACCACCCGCCATTATCTTACTCAAACCGCACACCAAATATCACACCACACTTAAACTCTAACCACAATATCACACCACAATTAATTTCTAACCACAAATGGCACACCACACTTAATCTAACATTGCATTTTCAAAACAACAAAAAACAATCTTGCATTAAACCGGTAATCAAAACTCAATCAACAATTTATCTTAAAAATCACTTGAAACTCATAATAATCTTCAATATCCTTTATAATCCTTCTTAATTGAAGCAAAACTACAATGTAGATAGATTTTCAACTTACATGCTTATTGTCAACATAAATGGAGAAGATTAGGGGTATGATTACCTTGGAAAGAGACCCATAGTTGCTGCAGTTGTGGAGAGAGCTTTTGTGGAGAGAAAATTGTGTTTTCTTCATCTTCCATGACCTAGCCCTTTTTATCCAGAAATCGCATATAGGCGATCTTAGGGTGACCTTGATGAGGTTGCCCTAAACTCGCCTCTTCATAAACAACGCCGTTCAACTTAGATGGCTGGATGGGTTTTTTAGTGATAAGGGCGATCTTGGGGAGAGCTCAGTGAGCTCGCCTTGGGATCGCTAACCTCTCGGTTTTAGAATGGATTATAGCCTGACATAGGCGACTTTGGTGAGAGCTGAGTGACCTCGCCCTAGGGTCGCTAACCTCTCGGTTTGAGGATGGACTTTTGACTGATAAAGGCGACCTTGGGGAGAGCTGAGTGAGGTCCCCATGGGGTCGCTAACTTCTTAGTTTTTGATTTTTTTTTATTGTTAAAGCGACCTTAGGGCGACTTAAAGGAGGTCGCTCTGGTGTCAGGTTGAGTGACACACGTCAATCATCCAGAAAATTTTATTTTATCTTATCAGTGTGGTCCACCAACCTTCCACTGACCAAATTATTTTCAACCCAGCATAAACACTTTGAAAAGCATTCTTTGCAAAAACTCTCTTCTTTCTCCTCTTCACTCTACACACTTAGACTAAGGATTTTCCCACTAGATTTCTATATACCTGGGATGCCTTTCTTCCAAACATGAATCTTCCGGCATATAATTCCCAAGTAGCTAACATTTGAGCCGCCTCTGAACCTTCTCCAAGTAAGTGACATTGATAAGAAATTGTTAAATATTTCATAAGTAACTGTATCCTGACATTATGTTCATCAATTTGTATATAGGATTGTTTTGATGTTTATCTGAATATATTTCCACTGAAAATATTAAATGTTCATGGGTTGTAGGTAGTAATATGGATATGAGTCATGGAATGTTTAACAATGGAACTGGACATATGGATTTCAACAATGATGGACACTCAAGGTGACATGAGGCAGACACGACACATACAGACAATGAGGAGTATAATCCAAATAACACTTGCAACAACAATGAATGGCCATATCAAGTCCCGTTTGCATACGGTAATGTTTCTATAGCCCCAAGTTTATCTGATGATAAGTTGGTGCAACTGGTTGTAGACCTGGTGCGGTTCCGGTTCGGTTCCGGTTCCGGTTTCGAACCGACGGTTCCGGTTCCTCGAAAGGGTGGAACCGGAACCGATTTAGACCAGTTCCGGTTCCGGTTCCAGTGGAACCGGCGGTTCTGAACCGGTTTTTTTTTTTTTTTTTTTTTTTTGTTCATAAAAAATAATAATTTAAACTTGTATAAATGTATATGTATAGACGTAATCGTATAGTTGTATTGTAAGTTGTAGTTGTAAATAAAATATTAAAATAAAAATAAACAAAATGACAAATTACAAAATTAAATTAAAATAAAAATAAACAAAATGACAAATTACAATATTAAATTAAAATAAAAATAAACAAAATGACAAATTACAATATTAAATAAAAATAAAAATAAACAAAATTATAAATTATAAATTACATTTCATTGGGTATTTGGGAATTAAGTCACCCGAAATTCGATAATAAATAAATGACAAATTACAAAATTAAATTAAAATAAAACTAAAAATAAATGTAAAATTATTAGCCTTGCACTTAATTTTTACCACAATTAAGTTGCCTACGTATCCTCTTGGGGGATTTAGAGGAATCAAAGGCCACGTAGTTCTTTTACCTTTTATTGCATGTTTGGCGCCATCTATATTCTGTAGTCTGTACTGTAAGTCTGTAAATCTGCTATTCTGGCTCCGCTGCATCAGGTTCGTCGTCTTTGAAGAAGTCGTATGTTGGGTCTTGTTGAAGTTCTTGTTATCTGTATTGTGCTTTTGTCCAATCATCTATACAAACTTGCATTTGTAGTGATTTTTGAGTTAAGCAAGAACGCTGTTCATCTAGAATATTTCCTCCAGCGTTGAACTCTTGTTCCACTGCCACTATAGAAACTGGTGTTGAAAAAATATTTTTGGCTATCATAGCCATGATTGGATAGTACACTACGTGCTCTTTCCAATATTGTAAGATTTCAAATTTTTTCCCTGGCGTATCTTCTATAAACTCAAAAGGAGTATTTAGATAAGATTCCAGCTCGGAATACTTATCGGCGTTTGATGAAGAAGCACATCTAGGTTTTTTGGATTTTTTGGATAACATACTATACCCTAACCCTATAAATCCGGAGGAGGAGGATTTTGGGGCCTGAGGTGTAGTTTGTGTATGTGTAACATTTAAGTTTAGTGACGATCCATAAACTGTAAGATATTCATCATATAAATCATACAATAATTTCTTAAGTCTAGCACAACATGCATTAATATCATATTCCATTTTTAAACCATCGACCCCATAATAACCATCTAGAAAATAAGACATACTATCTAATTTACAACGTGGATCAAAAATCATGGCAATCAAATAAATATTTGGAATTTCCTCATAATAATCCAACCATTTTTGCTTCATAGCATGAACGGCTTCCCCTATTGATATGTCAGATTCACAACCACAAAATGCACCAGCAATATTAATACTTTCAAAAATAAATAAATGAGTTGTAGGATAATAAACACCAGATAAATTTTGTGTAGCATTATTAAAGATGGATAACAAATTGAAAACATTGTAACAAGCATCCCAATGTGATTGATAAAGTTGAATGTGGGTAACATGAAATTGAATAAAAGAAACTAATAAATCCTTATATTCATAACTTTGAGCAAGCAATTTATAAGTAGAATTCCAACGTGTTGGAACATCACGAGAAAATCTAACGACACGTCTACCATTTTGTTTACAATATTTTACCCATTCATTCATTGTAGAAGAATGTTTCCACAAATACATTAGAGCTTTTTTAATAGGTAGAATAAAATGTTCAAGAGTTTCTAATCCTTTTTGAACACATAAATTTAAAACATGGCATGCACATCTTTGATGAAAAAATATACCACCCAGATAAGGTTTGCATAAATCAAGTAAAGATGGAATAGCAGTAGTATTGGTAGAAGCATTATCAAAACCAATTGCAAAAATTTTGCTTTCAATTTTATACTCTGCAAAAATAAGTCTAAGCTGTCTAAAAATATTATGAGCAGTGTGTGCATCATCAAAAACTCTAAATGCAAGAATTCTTTTTTGAATAGTCCATGTATCATCCATAAAATGGCAAGTGACACCCAAGTATGAATGCGATTTCCAATGGTCAGTCCATATGTCGGCACATACGGAAACACGACCGATATGTTTATCAAAAATTCTTACTAACTTATTTTTTTCTTTGTTGTAAATCTTTTCAAGTGTTGATGTGAGCGTGGTTCTAGGAACACGGCATGCAGCAGGGTTTAATGCTCTTCGACAATAATTAACAAAACCAACCCTTTCACCAAAACTGAATGATAGGTGTTCTACTGCTACCATTCTTGTTAATTCTTCTCTATTTTGCTCATCAGTATAACGAAATAATTGTTGGTTAGGAGTAGCGTACCTGGGAATTTGTGTTTGTGACCTCGATCTAGTCTCTGCTTCTGGATGTTTAGTTAAAAGATGCTTCCGATAACTGCCATGTCCTCCAGATTTATGCCACTTATATACTTTGCTGCAGTAATTGCAAGCCACTGCAATGCTCCCATCTTCTTGCCTAATTTTCTTAAAATGTTTTACGAAGAGATCAGATTTGCTTTGCTGCCTCTGTATCAGATCGTCTTCCTGCTCTCCTGGTTCCTGTAGATCAAATCTAAAATCTGTAGGTGTATCAATATAAGGCATATTATCTGACTGGCTTGTCAAATTGGGGCCGGGGGGGGGGGGGGGGGTTTCATCGGGATTGGGTTCTGAAATTATTAGAGGGGGAGTAGGAGAGTTTAGACCTAGGTCTTCAGCATAGGCCCGGCGTTGCAAATACTCGTGATAGGCGGTGTCGTCACGACCGAGATTATCGATCATAGGACCCTTACCTCTCATCGAAATTGAACGCCTAGGACCATCACGGCCGTGACCCCTTCCACTTCCAATTCCACTTGCCATTTAAAAATTGAATTGTAAAATAAATTGGAAATAAAATTAATTGCAAATAAAATAAATTGGAGAATAGAGAGAGAAATTAGAAATTTAGAATTGGAAGTAAAATTAATTGGAAATAAAATATATCGGAAATAAAATAAATTGGAAATAAAATATATTGCAAATGAAATAAATATTAAAAACTTAGTAATTGACAATATTAAATATTTGGAAACTTGGAGAGTTGGAGTCTTGGAGAATAGAAAGAGAAATTAGAAATTTAGAATTGGCAATAAAATAAATTGGAAATAAAATTAATTACAAATAAAATATATCGGAAATAAAATATATCGGAAATAAAATAAATTGGAAATAAAATATATTGCAAATGAAATAAATATTAAAAACTTAGTAATTGACAATATTAAATATTTGGAAACTTGGAGAGTTGGAGAATAGAAAGAGAAATTAGAAATAAAATAAATTGGAAATAAAATAAATTACAAATAAAATATATCGGAAATAAAATAAATTGGAAATAAAATATATTGCAAATGAAATAAATATTAAAAACTTACTAATTGAGTAATTGCCAATATTAAATATTTGGAAACTTGGAGACTTGGAGAATTGAGAGAGAAATTAGAATTAGAGAGAATTGGGAGGAAATAATTGTGAGGAAAAATGAAAGAAGGGGGGGGGGGGGGGGGGGGGGGCGGGGGGTGTATTTATAATAAACAAAAAAGAAAGAAGAAAAAAAAAAAAAAAATCAGCCGTTGGGGGCAACGGTCGGCTGACGTCAGCCGACCGTTGGGCCTCCAACGATAATTTTAAAAAAATTTAAAAAAAAAAAAAAAGGAACCGGTCGGTTCAGAACCGGAAAACCGGTTCCGGTTTCGGTTTTCCCGGTTCCTCCGGTTCAAACCGGAACCGAGCCAGGTCTAACTGGCTGATGATCTCTTACATAGTAAACTTATAAGTTTACAAGTCAGAGATATTATGAGGGAAGAGTTTATATATGTTATTGATGCTAAGGAGTTTTACAAGAAATGTTCATATGGTATGGGGTTCAGCACGCGTAAGGATAGGTTGTGTCGGGACACACATGGATTAATTACAATTTGTAAGTGGATTTGTTCAAAAGAAGGGTATAGATCAAAAAAACATGTAGACAAAACCAATAGGGTACGTGAACCTAGAGGTCAGACTTGGGAAGGTTGTCGGGTATCATTTAAAATTAATTTGGACAAGGACAAAATGTTATGGGTTGTTACAGAGTTTGTCACTGAGCATAGTTATAAGTAATCACCTGGCGAGCACAACCAATTCCTTCGTTCTCATAAAAATGTTAACAATTGTCATATAGCACATAAGTGTAATCAGGCGGATCAGTTGGAATGAAAACTTCCCAAGTGATGGACCAACTTTTTGATCTGGCTGGTAGTTATGCGGTTGTTGGACACACCAAGAAAGACTTACAAAACTGGCTCGACACCATACGCAGGTCTGCTTCCCATAATTCCGATGCTGATTCAATTATCTCTTACATGACTGTGAAGTCGAAAATGGATCCAGGATTCTTCTTTCGGTACACAATTCTTGAAGATAGTAGCATGGGTAACTTATTATGGTCCGACGCAATGTCATGATGCAATTTCATTCGACTCAACGTATAATCGGCCGCTTGTGATTTTTGTTGGTGTCAACAATCATACAAAAATGATAATTTTTGAATTCGAGTTGTTGGTGGATGAGACGGTCGATACTTACAGTTGGATATTGCAATCATTCTTAGAAGCTATGCATGGTAAATGTCCAATTTCGGTAGTTACTGGCGGTGATAAAGCTATTAGTAAGGCCATAAGTGTAGTAATGCCTTCCGCCGTATGCCACCTTTGTTCTTGGCACTCTGAGCGGAATGTGCAGACGAACATAGGTGATAATGGTTTACTCAAACATTTACCCATTGCATGTTAACCTACCTAACATGGTCAGAGTTTGAAACTCAGTGGTTAAAGGCAATTGAGATGTTCAGTTTGCAACATAATGAATGGGTGAAAATGATATATTGTAAACGGAAGCTATGGGTTGAAACCTTCTTATAAGGTACTTTCTATGGTGGTTTGCGGAGCACACAAGGATTCGAGAGTATTAACTCTTTCCTTAATCGATTTTTGTATAGGAGGCTGAAATTATATGAATTCATGAGCCATATCAATAGAGCAATGTGTCGCCTACGAAACAACAAGATGAAGGATGATTTTGATAGCATTAATCAGCATCCAGTCCTAGTAACCCATTTGTTACAACTGGAAAAACATGCTGCCGAAGTTTACACTCAAAACACATTTGCTTGGGTGCGAGATGAAATCAAACTAGAGGCAAAGCATAGCATAGTCAATTGCATTCCTGATATGGATAGTGTGATGTACACATTCAAGAAGTTTGATGGTGGTGATCAAACCTAGAATTTGAGGTACACATTATCTACAAACATGTTCAAATGCTCATGCAAAATGTTTGAGACAATATGTATTCCGTGTTGTCATGCGTTTAGTGTAATCAAAGCCATGAACCAACACCGAATACCTGAGACACTCATAATGCAGCGTTGGACAATGAATGCGAAGGATGTCTCAGAAGTCGAATCGTCGTCTACCGTGACTACTCCAAACATAATGCAAATGGCAAGGTCTGCAACCTGTCATTGTTGTTATAGCATACAAAGAACATATTTAAGTTATAACATGCCATGTTACAAATGATTTATCAGTTCATATCAATTATAGGTAGTACTATGATTGTTATTGAAATGTCGACTTATTTTTTCCAATTTGTATGTTGATGTAGATATGGGGCCTTGAGGTCAAAGTGTAGCAAAATGAGCTATTATGCATCAATGTCAACTGAAGGTTACAAAGAAGCAAACATGGTGATTGATAAGTTAACAATTCAGATGAAGGGATTATTGCCATCGTCAAGTACAACAACGGAAGAAAATTCGAAACATTCAAGAACACAATCGAGTGTTCAAGTTAAAGATCCAGTCGTAGCAGCAACAAAGGGATCAATGAGACAGAACAAAAAATGTAGTGGGAAGGTGCGTAAATGTGGGAACTGTGGATAGCCTGGGTACACCAAAAAGACATGTCATGCCCATGTTGAAAATAACATCAGTGTAATGGCAAGTAATGGAGCTACGACAACGGGGTCCACATTAACACCAACCGCGTATGCGGACTTAGTGCAATCTTGCGACTCTGAATATATTGCGAACAGTGACGGTTGTTGTCAACCATTTACTTTTCAAAATACTGAAGTTTCAATGGCTACGAGTAGCAACCAGTTGAATGAAGATATTTTTTCCATGACAACCTCAACACCTGCTATGTACATGCAACAAAACCAATGGTGGAGGCCTCATAACTTCATGTGATAGCTTTGGGTAACAATTTGAATTTTGTAATCATGTGATATCTTCATGTGACAATTTGAATTTTTTAATCATGTGATAGATTCGTGTGACAATTTAAATTTTGTAATTATGGTGTTATGAGGTATGTTATGGGTCTCGTATCAATTGGGTAATTTTCTTACGTGATCATACCAAATCCGTTAACTAAAACCACAATATACCTATGGTTTGTTGGATGGGTGTCAGCCTTGTATGGGCGACCTCAAGGTGACCTTGATGAGATCGCCCCAGGCTTGCTATCGGCTCGGTTTTTTAGATGGATGTCAGACTAATATGGGCGACCTCAGGGTGACCTAGATGAGATCACCCTGGGCTCGCTATTGGCTTGGTTTTTTGGATGGGTGTTAGACTTGTATGGGTGACCTTAGAGCGACCTAGATGAGATCGCCCTAGGTTCACTATCGGTTCGGTTTTATGGATGGGTGTCAGCCTTGTATGGGCGACCTTAGGGCGATCTCACTGAGATCGCCCTGGGCTCGCTATCGTCTCGGTTTTATGGAGGATTTGCACCTCCTAAGGGGGACTTGGGGAAGACTTTGGCTAGCTCGCCATGGGCTCGCTATCTGCTTGGTTTATGGATTGGTTTGATCCAGTTGTAGGCTTCCCTTGGAGAGACTTTGGCGAGCTCACCTTGGGTTCGCTATCAATGAAAAACACATATCAGATAATTGATTCTCGACAATTGTTGTGTATGCTGACAATTGTTTAAAAAAAACAGAAATAATTTGATTTTCAAATAATCTCATTAACTCTACAATTGTTGAAGCTTTACAGGATTCTTTCATCTAATTACTTTTACATCAAATGCAAGTCAAATGACAACACAAGCACTAACCGACTTACAGAAATAAACAAAATGAAGAATACAAGATTTTGTAATTAGTTGGCTTAATTGCCAGGGCCTCGCCCAACTAAGTGTCGAGAAATATTGTCTTTCCAAATGTCTTAAGTAGTGAACCGAATTAATCTTTGGTTTTTTTACTGTTAGCTTTCCCTGTGGTCAAGGTAATTATGATAGAATAACCATAAAGGGAATAAGAACACGTGCGTAACGTTGGTTGAATTGCATTGTCTCCAAAACAATCAATTACTAGAAACTGCACTTTACATAGAGTTCTCCATCCAATGTGAATTATAATTTATACAAAATTGATTAACATTTTTCAAGGGAGGCAACCCAACATATACCTAAATGCCATTTACAAAAAAGAATATGCTATTTTTGAAGGGATGCAACCCAACAATTTAATATGCCAACCATTTACAAAAAGAATACAACATTTTTGAAGGGAACTTCAGTTACAACATTCATTCCATGAGAGCCTTTGCTTTACCTCTCAACTTCTTGATGATGGGTACCGCTCTCAACTTTACATTGGGTACAACTTCATTCCTAAACACTAAATTGCTGTAGTGCTCTTGAGCATTTTTCTTTAGGGTCAGAAGCTTGCTATTACAGAGGAAGAGTACAAGGAAATGAGCCCAAATCAAACATTGACACTGAGAATGAAACTGTAAAAAAGTACGAAATGTCATGGATATATAAACCCAATTATTCAGCAGTCGTAAAAACAACTATGAGATTATTTTGGATAACATACCGATTTCATCTGAACCGGTGTTGGACAGTTGTCATCCATGAACATGCAGAGTACAAGGCCACAATCGTAGCCATTGGGTTGACTCGGGGCTTCGGCATATGAGATAGTGAATGTTGTGAATGAGAAGGTTATTAGGAAGGCAAGAGCAATGTCATATGCAAGGACAATGTCAAGCGACAACATCTGAATTAAATTCAAAATGTACATTAATGCATATCGTGATGAGAGTAGAGAAAATGGGGATCACTAAGGGGGTAAAACAACATATGTTAGGGACATACCAATTTCCGAACTTTGTTCAATTGTGTCAGATCATCCTTCCTATGCAGTGAATTGGAGTCCCAAAGTTGGCAGTCTCGTTTCTTAAGCTCAAAAACTACCAGATACCAATAGTTGCGTAGATCATTGATAGGAATGTAAATTTAATATGTGCATGAAAATAAAGCAATAAGTATACAAAAGAAAATAGACAGTACGAACATGAAATACTAAAGGTGTAAGAAAAAACAACCAACATGGGTAATCATGTGTCACCTTTTCACATCTATGAATATCGGACATGTAATACTCCCGTAACCTTGAAAGAGATTTCTTCAAAGATTGTACTTCCCCATCTGCACAAGTGAATACAGAGTACTGCGAAGCAAACGTGCAAAAATATTGGTTACATGCACTTAATATAAATAATGGGGAACTATAAACATGTTAACAAAGAAATGAACAGAAGTATACCGCATAGGTTGTAGACAAGAACCAGCTAGGTTGTGACCTTTTTGACTTGAATATAATTGTCTTGTACTCAGGAATAAGATTAATAATCTGAAAAAGATAATTGTGCATGATTAATGGTAAGTTACCAACTATAAAACACATTGAACTTTATATAATGTATAAAAGACATAGGATATACATTGAGAAGGTGATTGGCGATCAACCTCACTATCAATAAAGTGGGTAGGTTCTAACGTTCTGAAGCTTTTCTGGGCTATACATAAATGCCCAAGATCAACAATAACCTCACTGCAATTTTGAAAACAACAAGTATACGAAACTGGTAAATATCCAATAGTGGATATAGTAAACCTGTAATTGCACAGTATAGTGAAAATTAAGGATTAAACTATACATAATGCATGCTTACGATGATGATAGGTTTTTTTCAAAGATGTAGGTTATCAACTGCTCATCATATGCATTCAGTTGAATGCCGATTCGGAAAGGGCCATATTGGTACTTTACCGACGTATTAACAGGTCCGGCAATGAACGGTGAAATTTGATAGTGGCTTGGCTTTCGTTTTGATGTTGATCTTGTTTTGATTACTCTTCGCTTGTTAGAAGATTGAGACTCCTGTTCAAGAGTATCATAATTGAAGGCATCCTACAAATCGGTTGATAGTCAAATGGAATTGTCGTATAAGTGTTGATAAAAAAGACATTTATATATATCAAATATATAAAACAAACATGATCATACCTCATCTACTGATGAAGGAACAGTACGTACATGAGGTACACCATAGAGATCATCAATATGGTCTTCTTCCATGGGTGAATCAGTTACATTTTTTTCTTATAATGTTGCCTCAATAGGTGCGTTCATCGAACTCGGTGTGGCTTTGGAAATGTTCTATTCTTGTTGGGGTAAGGTTCGGGTGTTAGTTGATGATACCTCAAGAATTGGATTTTGTAATGTAGGAATGGAAAAAGGACGTGATGGTGGTGGGGGTAGAGAATGTGGGGTAGGATTTGGAGGAGTGTGGTTCTTGGATTTCTAATTGCGGTTTCTATTATGTAAGTCCTGATCGAAGTTCTTGTCCTCCGCATCACTGAATTTCGCATATAGGAAATTGACCTTTGTACAGATATCATGAAGTTCAGTCTTCAATGAAGCCTGAATTTCTTTGACCACATGTAGGACATCATGTATATCATTCATGTGCGCATTATTGCCTGTACCCGGTTCTGGATTGACATGAATGGTTTCCCTATGTGCAGCAGCATGATATTGACCTTCAGATGGTCCTGGTTGCTTGAAAAATTCCTCAACTGAAATCTGCATCATATTCACATTAATTATATTACCATATGAAGTAATTAAATTGTTAAGTAAGCTTAAAAGATATTAACTAATTAATTTTTCAAAAAAAAAAAAAAAGGTAACTAATTAATTAATCTTAACGTTGACCTAACTAAAGACATGAACAAATAAATTGATTATTACAATTAATAGAAATCATTTAATTGAAATCAAAGGAGCTTGAAGCCTAACCAAAACAATAATACAATAGCACTCCTTAAGAAGTGATTTACTTTGTTTACATTTATTTTTAGTGACTGACACCCTTTATACAAAGAAGTGGAGAACTTTAATTGAATATATGATGAATGAATTTTTATGAAAATTATATATGTTATGATGCATGCACATAAAGTCAATTAATTTACATATAAATTGGGTAGATAAGTTATAAAACGTAAACCTAGCTACTTCCAACACCACCTTTGGTGTGCAATCGAGTTACACACTTCTTTATGTTGACATTTGTTCAACAAACGACAAGTAATACTGCTTTATCAACCATCGGGTGGATCCCATTGCAATGAGTGGAAATAAAATAACTACAAAAAAGAAACAAGATTAAGAATAAGTTAAATATGACTTGATAAAGTGATATTTCATACTAGTAGGTATAAAAAATAATCAATATTTTGTACCTGAAGAAATAACACACGGCCGGAAATGTAACATGTCTTCAACCGTTGCTGTTCATCTGAAACTTCTAAATACCTTCACAAAGTGTGGAGAAGCACCAACTGGACCAGTTTTTCGTGTAAATACTTCCAACATCCCCTAATGAAATCAAGTACTTCATCTGAACGTAATCGATAGCTAAAGGCGAGAGGATGGTGGCCAACAGAAATAAGCACAATGTGACCTTAAATTTATCATCGGTCGTGGTCATCTCCTCCAAGCTGTGTTCTATGTCTTTCAAGAAGATGCCACGAGATGTCATGGCAAACTTTAATTTCCAAAAATCAATGTTAGAGATAGCTCCATATAAAGAAATCTGATCTCCTTCGTCAGAAATCCCCAACACTCGAGCAAATACAGAAGATTTTATCACAAACCTTCGACCATGGATAGCAATTGAACAAGCTTTTGCGTCGAAGTTATCAACGAGCCATCGACAGATCTTCAGCCGTAGGCGACCACAATTGAGGGCGAGTAAGTTTCCAAACCCCAAGGCACGAACAACCTCTTTTTGCTCTTCGGATAGCTTCTTGACAATCCGACACCACTGAGAGGGCGTACACCTTGTGTAGAGGGTTTGATCTTCATGGCCCGAATGATTTGTTGTGCCTGGGATTTCTTCCTTTGTTGGAGGCAAGTCGAAGTTGTTGGGGATGTCGTTATCGCGATGATGAGGTTGCTCATTGGCTATAACTTCAACCACATCAGTTTGTCAAAATTTTTCATTCTCTTCTATTGGTAACAAATTCCATGATTTTCCAATTTCACTTCGTGACTACAGAAACAAGATATGACATAATGCTATATTGATGGTCAGAATATCAACAAAGAAAAGGAGTGGTATAACTTTTGTAAAAATATCTAACCTTTGATTTCCCATTAGCATCTGTCTTTTTGCATTTCGTTGCGCTGGACAGATAACAGTCAGATGTTTAGTTTACATGGACAAGATAGAAAGTTAACAAACTAAAGTAAAGCATATGATGATGTTTACATACATTTAATTAATCCATGCCATCCTTCCAAGCTTCGGGTTGAATTGTTTGTCGTGGATGTTGTTTTATCGGAACGACCATTCTTCTTTTCACGATTTACTTTTTTTCACCATTTTCAATTTGTACATCAATGGTAATAAATGTCCAGTCAATAACTTGGATAAGTAAATGAATTGATATGTACATTGATTACATAATGCACTTCCTTATCTTAATAAATTATGCATTTCTTCAACGACACTACGAATTTGACATCTTGAAACGAAAAAGCCTTTTCTTTGCCATTCCATATTAACGTTATGTTTGTTCTTAAACCAAAAGAGAATAGGACTCAATACTTTGAATCTTATGTCATGTGTGATGTGATGTTTTGTAAAGTACTTGGGATCCAAGGTTCCTCTTATTCTCTCCCATCTTGTTCACTTTCGTCCACGGACTAGGTACCTTGTTCTGCTTAAACTCAAATACCCACATTATATCCAAAATATCCAAAATATCCAAAATATCCAAAATGCAGCTACCGCCACAATAGAATGTACAAAGTATGCATTATAGAACAAATGCAGCTACCAAGACGTAGCTATAATATATAACATAAAATGTACATGAAAATATATACATAAAACAGAACAGCATGAATGGAACAAATAGACATTAAGTACGTGGCGTTGTCTTACAAGTATACTCTACTGGCACAATTCCGGGTATGAGTAAATTTGAGTATTCCAACCGATATACTTTGTGACCAATTGAGAATATAGAATAATAAGATAATTTAAGGGTAAAATAACTTACATATTGCGGCGACCAGGACGTTGCTGGAACAGATAAAATAGAATGCACGAGACAATATATACAGAAAACTGAATAGCATAAATGAAACAAATGGACACTAAGTACGTGGTGTTGTCTCACAAGTGTACTCTACCAGCACAATTCCGGGTATGAGTAAGTCTGAGTATTCCAGTCGATATACTTTGTGAGCAATAATGAGTAAAGAATACTAAGATAAGTTAACATTAAATTAACTTTCAAATTGCACCTACCAAGACGTAACTCTAATATATAAAATAGAATATACTGAATAGCATGAATGGAATAGAAACTAAATACATGGCGTTGTCTCACAAGTGTACTCTACTGGCATAATTCCGTGTAGGAGTAAGTCTGAATATTCCAGCCGATATACTTTGTGACCAATAGAGAGTAAAGAATAGTAAGATAACTTAACATTAAATTAACTTTCAAATTGCACCTACCAAGACGTAACTCTAATATATAAAATAGAATATACCGAATAGCGTAAATGGAACGAATAGACACTCGATACGTGGCGTTGTCTCACAAGTGTACTCTACTAGCACAATTCCGGGTAGGAGTAAGTCTGAGTATTTCAGCCGATATACTGACTGTATCACTTGTATTAATCTACTTGTATCACCAGTATGGTCAGTTTATACTACAAGTTCCAACAACTCATAATTTTAAACGCTAACATAATAGTTCTTCAATCGTTGGAAGAAAAAACAAATGCCTAGGGGCAGTACCTTATCAGGAATTTTTTTGTAAGCACACCTCCAACAACACCACAAATATAACCAAATATATCAATCATTAACAGAGATTGAGAATGGTCACAGTTCGGAGAGATCCCCTGCTGCCAAGGGAATTAGCACGACTAAAGGAAATAATAAAAATAACCTTAAATAAATAACCTTATATTTCAAAATTCAAGAAGAGGGATACGAATCAAATCCACGAACTTATGAATGTACTTGTAAATAGCTTACCGTCAAACCAATCTCATTTTGTCAATTCTATTATAGTTCAACTTATATGAACCTAATATATGAACATCTTGAGTTGAAAATAGATTTCAATTTATATGTTTTTAATCTAAAATGAACACTCACATCAAACACAAAACCTAGCTATATCGACTATTCAACTTAAAACCCTAACTATAATTTCACATTTTTACATATTATTATATAAAAAGTGGAATTATTGCATTTTCAAAACACCCACCATATTTGTACCCAAATTATGAGAGATGCCATGAATAAACCCTAATCTTGAGAGAAAAAGCAACACATTTGCAAACACAAATCTAAATAAACAAATTATACGAAACCCTAATCTTCAAACAACAGTAACTTACCTTCACCAAACGGTCATTTTTCTTTCATTTTGGCTAATATTGGGTTCACTTGGGAATCAAGCCAAAACCTAACATTGGCATCCATTAGTATATAGTCATGTCCTACGTTTTATATTTCCTATGTCGGATTTATTCTCGTTTTGTCTAGATTCACATTTGAGTTCTTTAACAACTTATCACTAATTCACTATTTCTTTTTAAACAACGAAATTAGATGCAAAAGTAAAAGATAAGAAAAAACATTGGAACCTATGAATTGGTTTTATGAAATTAATATAAAATGACATTTCCTGAAAGCTTCGCTTTTAATGGTTGAAAGAATGACCGTTAGTCTATAAGGGTTTTTTTTTTTTTTTTTTTTTTTTTTTTTTTTTTTTTTTGATTTTCAGGAATTCAAACCAAGAGAGACCTATTTTATACAAACAAAAAAAATTATACAAACCCCTAAGAAAACAATTTACAAAGAAAATTTATACAAAAATTTTCAGTTTTCGTAAACCCTAACTATCAGTTAAATAAAATTTTCAGTTTTCGTAAACCCTAACTATCAGTTAACAAAAAAAATTAGTTTTCGTAAACCCTAATTTTCAGTTTATAAAATTTTTCATAAACCCTAATTATACAAACAAAAAAATTTATACAAATCCCTAATCTTGAAACTAAAGACCATTAATTTACATTTCGGTTTTCTAATTCGGTGATTGAGATGCACCCTTGTCCAGCCAGCCGTCGAAAACCATAAACCAGAAACCAAACACATATTGCAGATGATGTAGAGAGACAAAGTTCAGAGACAAACCTAGATGGAGAGTGAGAGGAGAGAGACAGAGTTTATATGAGAGGAGAGAGGCAGAGTTTGTTATACAAAACCCTAATCTTCAAACTGAAGAAAAAATTAATTACCTTTCAGATTTTCGAATTCAATGCTTTAGATGCACCCTTGTCAACCCACCAACATATAGAGTTCACACCCACAGCCTGAATGCCGGCCTCCAAACCAAGCTTGACAGACGATTTAGACACAGTTGAGAGAGAAAACTTGATGGAGAATGACAAGAGAGAGGAGAGAGGTGGCGTTGATTGAGAGACGATCTAGAGAGAGTTGGGAGAGAAAAGTTGATAGATAACGGGAGGAGATAGGAGAGGCGCCGTTGATTGAGAGATCTAAAGACAGAGATTGTGAGAGAAAAATTGATGGAGAATGAGAGGAGAGAGGAGCTGTTTGAATGGGAGGAGAGAGGAAGACTTGGTTTTGTTTGGGTAAGAAACCGATCTAACAGGTTGTGGGTGACTATTGTTTTTTTATTTTCTATTTTATCCGGTTACAATTTCTTCAAAACCGGTGGTGTACGGTACAAAGCAATTTCTTGCTCATACCGTAGTAAGTCCCTACGTTAACTGATTAATAGTTCTTTGTATGATGTATTTTGCTTTGTGATCTCTTTAGTAACTATACAATATTACATCCCTTTTTTGTTAATTGAGTGATATACATATATACTTTAATAGTTTAATTCTCTTTTGTGGGTTTAAGTCTCAACATGTGGTATTTACAAATTTTATCTTTAGATGAGAACATGAAAAGAATATGTAAAATTATTTTCATCCAGATTTCTAAATTTTCAATTTAAGTTATTATGAAATTTATTTAGAGAGTAAAGAAAAAGAAAATTTATTTATGTTTTCAGAAAGCTTTTAGATAAGGCTCCTCTACAAATTTCCACCAAAGCTGCAATTGCTGCACCTTGTTGAGCCTCCTGTTGATGAAGTAATCAAGTAGATCGAGCCGGAGCCGCCGTAGCCGCTGCAGGAAGTGGCTCAAGCCAGTACTGGTATTGCTGCATGTACCTTTGGCTAAAATAAGAAGCTGACTGAATACAAATGCTAAGGAGTTTGATTTCTGGGCCGAGCAAGCGCCTTTGGAAAAAAGATCTTTGTTCCTGACGTTTTCACATGGGAAAGCTCCAACAGGAAGCCAAATCAGGAAATTTTTCACCGAGTAAGAATTTTATACATAATGTACGGGCCGTACGTTGATAGTGTGTACGTGCACCACCGGAAGGAACAGATGGCCGCGGTTGTTTGGGAAAATTGTGTTGACAGTGTCTTACGAAGAGGAGACAAAGCTGATGATCGAAGGGAAGCCGCTGTGGTGTAAGCATTACAACTCAAGAGAAAAGTATTATTTTACTGCACACTTTATTGATAAATCAGTAGCCTTTAAATAGGCAATACACCAACAAATTAACAGCACAAAACTTGGCACTACACAACGTGCAAAAACAAACTCTCCTATAGACCATGCTAATGACCATAAAAACTGGACACACATTATAACCTTAAAACCACTAACAACAAACTCCTATTGACTTGGACAACCAACAAACTCAAATACTTAGTAAATAAATTATAAACAACAATCCCTCCCTTAAATTGAAAAGTTTTCAAACAATCAGTTTAAAGAATATCAGCTGCAAATTTCAAACTAAATCTTTCAAAGTGTAGACCCCGAGCAACTCCCTTAGCTTCTGAAACAAAGGCATTTTGAAAGGTTTGGTGAATATGTCAGCAATTTGGTCTTCACTTCTGCAGAAGATAAGATTAATCACTTCATCTTTCGTGAGGTCCCTTAAGAAGTGATACTTAACATCAATGTGCTTGCTTCTCCTGTGCAAAACAGGATTTTTGAAGAGTTTAATTGTTGAACTGTTGTCACAATAAATTGAAATGGCTCTTTGTTGCTTGAATTGAATTCTTCAAGAATCCTCCTTAGCCAACTAGCTTGACATGCACATGAAGTTGCAGCTACAAATTCGGCTTCGGTTGTTAATAAAGTGATTATTGGTTGTTTCTTTGAAGACCATGAGACAACTCATGTACCTAGCATAAAAGCATACCCTGAAGTGCCTTTTCTATCATCTTGATCTCCAGCATAATCACTATCAGTAAAGCCTATCAAATCTGAATTTTCTCCCTTCTTGTAGAGCAGCTTAAATCAGCAATACCTTGCAAGTAACGAAAAATCCTCTTTGCAGCTAGAAGCTGCATCTCTCTTGGGCATTCCATGTACCGACTAATGAGACTTATAGCATACATTATATCAGGCCTTGTGGCAGTCAAATACATCAAGCTTCTCACAATTTGCTTGTAAAGGGTGTTGTCAACCCTCTTTTCTTCAAAATCTTTGATGAGCTTCAAACCCACTTCAGTTGGTGTGCCAACAGAATTGCAATTCTTCATTTGAAACCTGTCTAAGATTTCTCGAATATACTTCTTTTGAGAAATAAAAATTCCAGCTGCAGATTGTGTCACTTCAATACCAAGATAATAGTGCATCAAACCAAGATCAGACATATCAAATTCAACCATCATAGACTTCTTAAATTTGTCAAACATTGCACTATCATTTCCGGTATAAATAAGATCATCCACATATAAGCACACAATGAGCATTTTTCCTCCATCACCAATTTTAACAAAGGGTGTATAATCATGTGGACATTTCTTAAATCCCTCCTTTAAAAAATAAGCTTCTATACAACTATACCAAGCTCTTAGAGCTTGTTTTAGTCCATATAGCGCCTTTTTTAATTTATACACCTTATGCTCATCCCCAATCTTAACATAACCAGGAGGTTGATCGATAAATACCTGTTCTTCCAAATCTCCATGTAGGAAAGCCACTTCCTCTTCCTTGGAATTGACTATCTTGGTGCTGGTATTGCTGTTGATTTCCACGATCATTGTTTCCTCTGCCTCCGCCTCTGCCTCTACCTCATCCTCTATTAGCTCTGCTTGGTGTAAAGTGATTTCCAATTGAGGCCTTCAATGATTGCTCTTCTTTCTCCTGCTTGTTGACTTTATGTTCATGAATCAACAAAGAGCTTTGCAATTCATCAATTGAAAGTTCATCAATGTCATTAGATTCTTCTATAAAACAAACAACAAAATTAAATTTTGGTGTCATGGATCGAAGAATCTTTTCTACTATGGTGACGTCCTCCGTTTTGTCATCGTGGATCTGCATCTTGTTTACGATCGCCTTCGTTCGTGAGAAATAATCAGTAACCAATTCTCCTGATTTCATTCGAAGCTGCTGCCTCTTTGCTCTTGTTGTTCCTTGGTACTTCTTCTTCATGGAATCCCAGATATGCTTGGAAGTATCTTTGTAAAGAATAGTTTCCAAGATTGAACGATCAATGGCTTGAAAAAGATAATTTTTTTGCCTTGAGATCCTTCAGCTGCAATCCTTCTCGTTCGGTTCTCTGGGCATCCATCAACTCGACTCCTTCAGCAAGTTCTACTACTCTAGAATCAACAACCTGCCAATATTCTTTAGACTTCAAAAAATTCTCCATCAGCATACTCCAATGATCATAATGTCCATCAAAACGTGGAATTGAAGGTTGCACAAAATTCTGTGTATTCTCTGTAGCCATCACTAATGATTGCTGCAATGAAAGTGAAAGGAAAAATAACCAAGAAAGCTGCTGCTATTCTATCTCATGAACACTCCTTTCTTTTTTGTTTAATATTCTCAACTTTACTTTTGCACTCTCTCTCAACCTGGCTCTGATACCACTGTTACAACTCAAGAGAAAAGTATTATTTTACTGCACACTTTATTGATAAATCAGTAACCTTTAAATAGGCAGTACACCAACAAATTAACAGCACAAAACTTGGCACTACACAACTTGCAAAAACAGACTCTCCTATAGACCACGCTAGGGGTGGGCACCCAACCCGCCAACCCGCTCAACCCGCCCAAACCAAACCAATTTAAGCGGGTTGGTTTGGGTTTGACAAATAAAAAAAACCGATTGGGTTGCTTTTGAGTAACCCATTTGGTTTGGGTTGGTTTGTGGGTTATGTTTTATCAACCCGTATAACCCAACCCAAACCATTACATACTTAAATATTTATATACATATTAATTATTAATTAATATATCAAATAAAATCTTTCAAAAAAAAAATTGTTAGATATAAATAAAAAATAAAAAACTAAAGTCAACCTAATTTTATATAATATTTATTTTCAGCTGCTCTTCAAATTTTGAGTTCTCACCTCACTGCCACAGTGCCACCCTTGTCTTTCTTCTCAAAGCTATTTCCGAAGACACTAAACTAATTTTATTTTTTTTGGGTAAGTAACAATTTTATTTATTTATTTATTTATTTTTATTATTGTTCTCATTCTTCATACTCATATTCATCTCATATCACTAATTGTTTTTTATTTTTTATTTTACCCATATGTATCAGACAATGGTAAAAAAATCTCATTCTCGAGGCACAAGTTTGCAGCCCTGTATTGATGATGGCATAAAGAAGAAAGCATCAAGATCGTTGATATGGAATTATTTTACTAAATCAGGTAATCCCAACAATCCCACATGTAAGTGTAATTATTGTGGTAAAGAGTATACATGGGACTAGTACTTTTTGGAATCATTTGGAGGGTTGTTTCAGATATCAAAATAGTTTGGTAGAGGAAAAGCAAAAGACTTTAACTCTCGAAAATAACAAGACTTATAAAAAAAAAAAAAAAAAAATTGTTCAAATAAAAAATAATGTCATTATTTGCTTAAACCGTTAAACCAAACCGAACCAAACCGAATTTTATGGTTTGGTTTGGTTTGGTTTTAACTTATAATTGGGTTGGTTTGAGTTGTAAAAAACGAACCCGATTAAATAATGGTTTGGTTTGGGTATAGTCAAACCCAACCTAGACCAACCCATGCCCACCCCTAGACCACGCTAATGACCATAAAAACTGGACACGTACTATAACCATAAAACCACTAACAATAAACTCCTATTGACTTGGACAACCAACAAACTCAAATACTTAGTAAATAAATAAAACCAACGGTAAGAAATACAACCCAAATGCTAATGGGATGAATCATGCAACGACTAAAATCTCAATTTGTTATTGTCTTATTTTCGGGCCAATGGGCCATGTTATTGGGTATTTGGTCTCCCCCACCCATTATATCTTATTATGATTTGACTAGATGGTTAAATAAAAGTCAAACATCATGTACATTTTATATCATGTATATTTTATAAACATATAAGATGAGTTTTCTTTCGGTTTGTAGGAATAGATATCTAGGTTGTATATATATATATATGATTTGATCTTGACAATACAGGTCCCGATAGTCTTATTGTAATAGTTGTAATACTTTTAAAAAAAAAATTAATAGTTAATAAAATAAAAAAGACCACGGTGTTTGGATGATGTGATCGCAGGTTTGATATTATGATAATAATATTCAAAAAGTTTTTCCTATGATAGACAGAGTCACAGAGGCCACATTTGTTCTGCTAATGAATTGTACGAAAAGCAATTGTTGAAATTTTTTATTTTCCTATTGATAACTAGTGTGAATATAATTATTTTCACTTGTTTAATTGTTGGACACCATAATACTGCAATTAGTCACAACTATTTATTTTGAGTAACAGTAAAATGAGAGAAAAAATGACTATCTTATGGTTTTTCAAGTGTTTTAGAGATCACATGAAAATTAAATCACGCTTAGTTATCAATTCCTTCTTACATGAACATGATCCTTGTAATCCTAGCTTTTTACAAGAAGCTCTAAATTAGTGTACCGAAGACATGAGGGGAATACTTAAAGACACATTTAACTTGTTTTCATCTCCTAATCTCAACTTTTTTAGTTTATTAGCATGCATGAGCTTTTTTTTAGTTGGCTTTGTTTCCGTCGGCTGAATGTCCCTGTCCCTGTGTTGTACTTTCCTATGCATACATATTGTTTGCCGGCCACCTTGTACAAATTTACAAGGAACCAATTCAGTTGATTTCATCGATCACAACTAGCTTTACAATGACCTATCCATACATCAATTACATATCTATATATTTATGATCGAGATACACTTTTAGATACTGGAGTGTGCCACAGTCACTAGTTAGTGACCATAACCATGACAAATTTCCTTCCTTTCAAGTTTCTTCTTTCTCTCTTCCTCCTTGTATGGACTGCCACTTCATCGTCCGTGTCTGGAGATCGAAAGACTTACATTATCCATATGGACAAATCAGCAATGCCGGCTCCCTTCTCCACCCACCATGATTGGTACATGTCCACACTTTCATCTCTCTCATCACCAAATGGTGTTGCCCCAACCCACCTCTACTCTTACACCCATGTGATGGATGGCTTCAGTGCTGTGTTGTCGCAAGCCCACCTAGATCAAATCCGTAACATTCCAGGTCATCTTGCCGCGTATCCAGATACAATTGGCCACCTCCACACCACCCATACTCCAAAGTTTCTCGGTCTGAAGAAACGTGCTGGGATATGGCCGGCAGCAGGGTTTGGAAATGACATAATTATTGGTGTCATTGATACTGGAATTTGGCCAGAAAGTGAGAGCTTCAAAGATGACAACATGCCTCCGGTGCCTCCACGTTGGCGCGGCATGTGTGAAGTTGGAACTGAATTTAACACTTCAAACTGCAATAGGAAACTGATCGGGGCACGCTCATTTAGTAAGGGACTCAAGCAACGTGGATTCAATATATCAAAAACGGATGACTATGATTCTCCGAGAGATTTTTTTGGTCACGGTACTCATACATCATCAACAGCAGCAGGCAGTCCTGTCCAACACGCCGATTACTTTGGGTATGCCGAAGGAACGGCTACTGGAATCGCTCCAATGGCTAGGATTGCCATGTACAAGGTGTTGTTCTTTACCGACGATTTTGAATCTGCAGCCACTGATGTTCTGGCTGGTATGGATCAAGCCATAGAAGATGGTGTGGATGTCATGTCATTGTCTCTAGGTTTCCCTGAGACAGTATTTGATGGGAATCCAATAGCCATAGGAGCTTTTGCAGCCTTGAAGAAAGGGATTTTTGTATCATGTTCAGCAGGAAACTCTGGCCCCCATGCTTACACCATCCTTAATGGAGCTCCTTGGATTACCACCATTGGCGCCGGAACTGTTGATAGAGATTATGCAGCTCACATCACTCTAGGCGACAACGAGCTAAGTCTGACTGGAAGATCTGTTTACCCTGAGAACCTATTTGTGTCTGAGGTTCCTATATACTTCGGACATGGTAATCAATCCAAAGAACAATGTGATCCGTTCTCATTAGACCCTAAAGATGTTGCAGGAAAGTATGTCTTTTGTACATAACAATCGAGCGAAATTTTTAGAACTGGAGCTGCTGGAGGCATCTTTAGTTCAAACACAGGGCAATTTCTTGAGCCCACGGAATTTAACATGCCTTTTGTTATAATAAACCCGACAGATGGAGAGTTGGTGAAAAATTACTTAATCAATGCGAAGAATGCAACTGTGAGTATCAAGTTCCAGATTACAGTGTTAGGTACTAAGCCAGCTCCTCAGGTGGCATATTTTTCATCTAGGGGGCCTGATCGCCGATCACCTTGGATTCTAAAACCTGATATATTGGCTCCTGGGGTTGATATATTGGCTTCCTGGGTTCCCAACAGAGGTTGGCAACGGATTCGTGACCAATATCTACTCTCTGATTACGCTATCATCTCAGGAACATCCATGTCATGTCCTCATGTGGCAGGCATAGCTGCCTTGCTTAAAGCAGTCCACCTTGACTGGAGTTCAGCTGCCATCCGTTCTGCAATGATGACAACAGCTAACATATATGACAATGCTAATGGCATAATTGTCGACATGGATAACGGGGCTGCATGCACTCCTCTTGATTTTGGAGCCGGGCATGTGAATCCTAACAAGGCAATGGATCCTGGACTTGTGTACGATATTGAGATCGATGACTACATCAACTACTTGTGTGGATTGAACTACACAAGTAATCAAATTAGAGTTCTAACAGGAACATCAAACTTCACCTGTGAACAAGCTAATCTAGACCTTAATTATCCGTCTTTTATAGTCATCTTGAACAACACCAATACCACAAGCATCAACTTCAAGAGGGTGTTGACGAATGTAGCTGATGGTAGTTCGGTATATCGTGCAATGGTGAATGCTCCGAAAGGTATGAAAGTTGTCTTGCAACCGGCGACCATATCATTTGCAGGAAAATATAGCAAAGCTGAGTTCAATATGACAGTGAGTATCAGTTTGGGAACTAATGCTATTCCACAGGATGCTTATATAGGAAATTTTGGGTTTTTGAGTTGGTACGAGGTTAACGGGGAGCACATAGTGAGAAGTCCCATTGTCTCTGCATTTGCTCCTTGAATCTCCTAAACACAATGTCAATACTCAATGTATGGTTGAGAACTCTAATCTCCTAAACAATCTTACACTTTGTTAAAGGTGTTTAAAGAATGTAATTTCTAAAATTTCCTGTAGTTTTCTAGTAAATCATCATGTATACATGTTGATTACTGATTTCTAAATGAAATACAATAAGGAATGCATTTAATTTTAAATTTTCCATCTATATAGACTCGTTAAGTCCCAATTGGTATACTTGGATCCCGATTATATATATATATATATATACATATATATAGAGGAAATTGCAAGGAATGATCAAAAAGTTTATTGATTTATTATTTTTATCCGCGAATTTATTTTTTATTATACTTGTCACTTTTAGGCTTGAATTGACAAAATTACCCTCCATTTTGTTTTGTTTCATCAAAAATTTCCCACCCAAAATTCCCCCTTCTCTTTAGTTTGATATCCACCGAGTTGTCTTCCTAACATTTCTAAATCAGATCTCTCTCTCTCTCTCTGAAAATTTCAAAATCAGATATCTCTCTTCGGCGATCGTCGTCCATCGCTGCTGCCCCCTTGCCTATTGACGTCACCAACTGCTGCGACCGTTCTCTCGAGCCCGTCAACGCCGTGCCTTCGCCTTGGTCATTTTTCTCTCGTCGATGACGTTGCCTTGAGCGACCGTTCAAGCCCGTCAATGCTGTGACCAGTTTTGTGTTCAAACAGCAACACCGCAATAGGTTTTCTTTCTATTTTCGTTGGTTTCTAGTAAAAAAATTTTGGTTATGAGTCTATTTGTCGATCAGGATCATCTAGGGTTTGTGTATTTGAAGTGAGTTTTTAGTTTGGGAATAAATGCTTGTTCAATTTATCTTCAATTTGAAGTGGCTTTTTTTTTTTACGAATTTTGAGCTCTAATGAATGTTTTGTATGATGCAGAAATCGATGGTTCCCTAGATGCAGAGAATACACTTGACAAAGGTATGGAATTGGAGGTATTCCGCATATTCACTGATAAGATTTTATCTGCTGTTGGCCCATGATTACAAGCAGTAGCTAGATTTTATTTTTTTTGAAACGCATGCATCAAAGAATCTCCATTTGGTTCTAGTTAATTGTTCTGCTCTGGATGTCTCTAATTGAAAGTGGTGGTGCTCTTTTTTCTCTTAAAATTATAAATGATTTATACTTTGATCTAGATAACAGTTGTGGCTTGTGAAATATAAATTTGTATTTTGTGTTTTTACTGATATAGTTATAGCTAAGCTATATATAGATGGCAAGAGCCATCCATTTTGTTGTATTTTATTTCATTCCAGTGATACGTAATCCATATAATGTCTGGTGTTGTCAAATTGTCTATAAATTTAACATTTAAACATGATAAGGTGACAAGATGTGCATAATTCTTGTGGAAGACTTTACAATTAAATTACTGTTTTTTTTTTTATCTCGTCTTGTGAATTCTGAAATTTAATATCATGGAATCATCTTATGGAGACAATTTGGCAGCTCAAAGTTATTGTGACAGTGTCTAACTTGAGCTATGTTCTCTTATCAATTATGCATCTAAAGGGTCTTTTGTGTGCATTTTAAGATTCACCTTCTTGAGCTTTTCTGTTTGTCTTGCATTTGGGTAGTGCTGGTAAATTGTTTGAGAGGCATTCCTATTGTTAAGGTGTATAGGCAGACAAATTTGATCTCTTGTGGGATGCTAAAATCATTTACAAAGGTCATAGTAAAGCATCATCTTTTTACAAGTGTTATTAACTTCAATTTTGAGAGTTGCTGCTACATTACATTGCAGGTACATTACATTTCAGGCATACGTTTAGATTGAATGTACTGGATTGGAATGTTGTTCGGAACATTTGTCCAAACTATTACACTTATTATTATCACTTGGAGAACTGGGATAAGTAGGTATCTTGCTTTTTCATTTGGCTTAGCTTTTAAAGCAGATTATATCTTTTCTGAATTGTTTTTTCTGAATTGTTTTCTGAATTGTTGGTGCTAATATTAGAAGCATCTCTGAATAAGATGCATTTATCCAGGTAGCATGGCTGGTAGAAGCGTTTATACATGTTCACATTTTATTTAGTGGTGAATAATTTGCTGCTTCCATGTCCACCCAAGCTCTTGCGTCTAGGGACATCCTAGTTCATGCACCTGCTGAAGCCATCGATGCCTCTGCAAAGTTTTATACTTGGATGGAGCCTCACTCATGTCACTTGTTGCTTTGTACTTCCTATAAACATGTAGACAATGAAGAGAAGAAAAACCATATAATATATAAGAAATGGATGGATACTATATGTAAACCATATCTATGATTAATTTGTATCAAAAATTTGTATCTACTGACATGTATCTATCTTACAAATAATTTGATTCATTTATCTTGATTCAAATACAATCGGTATGCAACTTCAAAAACAATTGACATGTAATTTCAATTACAGTTGGCATGTAACTTGGAATGCACTTGGCATGTAATTTGGAATGCACTTGGCATGTAATTTGTTTGGAATATAATTGACATGTAACTTAAAAATCAATTGGTAACTCTGAATATAACGAGTATGTAACTTGGAGTAACGGGAAACTCCGAATATAACGGGCATGTAACTTTAAAATCAAATGACGTGTAAGTTTACTCAACTCTCATATAACTTGAAATTAAACTAGCATGTAACTTAGAAATCAATTGGCATGTAACTTGAAGAGTCAAGTAGCATGTAATTTGGACTACAACTGACATGTAACTTGAAATTATTTCGTATGTAACTAGACATACGACTGACATGTAACTTAGAAATCATTTGACATGTAATTTAAAAATTAATTGATATGTATTTTTCAAAATGAACTGACATGTAGCTGTAATTTCAAGGTTAGCAGGATATGTTGTTTTACTTGCACAAAGTTGTCCAAGTTTGAGTTTCAAGTTACATGCCAATGGAGTTTCAAATTACATGCTAGTTGGTTTAAAGTTACATGACAGTTGTAGTGCAAGATACATGCCACTCCAGCAGTCCAGCTTCAAGCTACAGGCCAATGAAGTTTCAAATTACATGTGACTATGTGAGTTGATTTTCCAAATTACATGTCAATTGAGATTCAAATTACATGCTAGTTGAATTTCAAGTTACATGTCATTTGATTTCAAAGAGTTACATGCCAGTTGAGTTTTAAGTTACATGCCTTTTGATTAAGTTACATGCTTGTTGAGTTTCAAGTTATAAGCTTATTTTATATCAAATTACATGTCATTTAATTTTCATGTTACATGCCAGTTGGCTTTCCATATTGCATCTTTATGGAGTAATCACAAAAAAATAGAAAAGTTGAAGAACTTCGATATATGTTAAAAATGTAAAAATTAATACGTTTTACACTTAAATGTGTATGGTATCATAAAGTACTTATAATTACATTATAAGAACATCCTCTGTCTCCAAAGCTTCTCACTCACTAATACAGAAAGTAATACTAGTTTAAAATACAAATTTCAAATGGCAAGACCTTCCCCTTAAATTCTAATATACATTAACATAAAATACAAATTCTAATATACATTATCTTCGATTCCTACCCATTATTATTGTCGGTTTAGAGGAATCACCGGACTTTCAATTTGGTACAAATGAGCACTTGTTCATCATCAATCAAACAAGACTGATTGTGAATGAAACATATGGATGAGCATTAGTATCACCTCCCAAAGAAGCCAATCCTTCCCACTCCATCTTCCTTGCCTTTACTCTTCCTTCTATCAGAAGTTCTTCTTCGATTGTAAACCGAACAAGGCTCCGCAACCTCATGTTCACCAATCACCAACCCATAACAACATTCCAATCCAGTACATTCAATCTAAACGTATGCCTGGAATGTAATGTATCTGCAATGTAATGTAGCAACAACTCTCAAAATTGAAGTTAATAACACTTGTAAAAAGATGATACTTTACTATGACCCTTTGTAAATGATTTTAGCATCCCAAAAGAGATCAAATTTGTCTGCCTATACACCTTAACAATAGGAATGCCTCTCAAACAATTTACCAGCACTACCCAAATCTAAGACAAACAGAAAAGCTTAAGAAAATGAATCTTAAAATGCACACAAAAGACCCTTTAGATGCATAATTGATAAGGGAACATAGCTCAAGTTAGACACTGTCACAATAACTTCGAGCTGCCAAATTGTCTCCATAAGATGATTCCATGATATTAAATTTCAAAATTCACACTACAAGACGAGATAAAAAAAAAAAGGCAGTAATATAATTGTAAAGTCTTCCACAAGAATTATGCGCATCTTGTCACCTTATCATGTTTAAAGGTTAAATTTATAGACAATTTGACAGCACCAGACATTATATGGATTACGTATCACTGGAATGAAATAAAATACAACAAAATGGATGGCTTTTGCCATCTATATATAGCTTAGCTATAACTATATCAGTAAAAACACAAAATACAAATTTATATTTCACAAGCCACAACTGTTATCTAGATCAAAGTATAAATCATTTACAATTTTAAGAGAAAAAAGAGCACCACCACTTTCAATTAGAGATATCCAGAGCAGAACAATTAACTAGAACCAAATGGAGAGATTCTACAAATAACTCACAGATGGCATTTGCTGCAGCACCAAATGGCCTAACGGCATTGACATAAACTTTTAAAACAAAGTGATTGCATTGTTCTTTACAAGGCAACCCAAAGAGCTTGAATTGCACAAAGTTAATTTTTCAAAGGGGATTCATTTCATCAGCTATAAGGGTTGCCAAAGACCGAATTTAAATACTTCTCAAGATTGAGCAGAATGGCCAAAAAGGATTCACAGCCAAGTGTTCACAAGAGCAAACCAAGGGTTCACAAGAGCAAAACACAAACCCAAGAGCAAAGGATTACCTTTAGATAGCTTCTGAGACGGCGTTGAAGACGAAGAATGGTTGCTGAAGACGGCGTCGACGAGAGGTGCAGTGACAGCGAGAGGTCCGACGACGCCGAGAGAGGTGCAACGATGGCGGTCTCTTCTATTCCTTTCTCTCTCTGCAGCGACGGCGAGCGGCAGCGATGGTGAGCTGTAGTATCTCTTTCTTCTCTTCCCTTCTCTCTCTTTCTTCATTTTTTACTTTTAATCGATTTTACTGGAGGGATGGTTTAAACCCTAACAAAAAAAAAATACCTCGTTTTTACCACCCACCCACTGACAGCTCTTTTTTTTTTTTTTTTTTTTTTTTTTTTTTTTAATAATTTCAAATTTAGGGATATTTTTGTCTAAAAATGGTCAAAAGTGACGAAAACAATAAAAAATAAATTAATGGCTAGAAACAATAAACTCATAAATTTTTTGGCTCATTATGATTTCACCCCTATATATATATGTATATATATATGTGATAGTTTTTCTAGTCCTAAAATTATAATTTCAGAACGATCAACCACAGTCACATGTTTTAATAAGTTCAAATGTTTGTTAAAAAAAATCAGTCTTTTATTTAACATGTGGCTGTGGTTTATCGTCCTGAAATTATAATTTCAGGTCGTTCAGGACGACCTGATAGGAGAACTATCACACACATATAAATATATATATATATATATAGTTTTTCTATTGTCAGTTTAAACTGATATAAAATATATCAGTTCCTTGCATGTGAATCATTGAATTTAAAAGATGTTTTGACAAGTGCATACAGTCAAGTCAAAACATTTAAATCCAATGGTCCACATGTAAGGAACTGATATATTTTATATCAGTTCGAACTGACAATAGAAAAACTATATATATATATATGTTAACCGAAAATTCGCTCTGGGTGAGGAATTTCAATTAACACCCTCAAACTGCTACCTGGTAGGCTGCAGCAGGGTAGGTACCTCTAAGTACCATGGTTTTGTACGAGTAAAATGTTTGGAGTAAGGTGCGGTAGGTAGGAGAAAAAATCATCCCGCCTGTCGGGGATTCGAGCATATGGAGAAGATATTGCACTTGGGGTTCCCATGCTAGTGTGAGGGATTTAATCATTTTTTTATTGTGGCATGTCATGCGAATAGGTGGATAAGAGAGCTCGGACCAGTGGGGTCGGAATCTAACTCACATACATGTATAATAAAAGAGATAGAAGGGAGAATGACAATTCTTTTAGTAGAAGGTGGACTTGCCTAGGGGGAAAAAGCATCACGCATGATCATATGCTGAAAAACCCTTAGGTAGTATCCGGTGGAGAGAAATCATTTATATATTTATCAATAAGACGTGCTCGAGGGAGCTTACACAAGTATGAGAATAATACAACATAAGTGCTCTAGAGAGCTTACAATAATAGTTGGGCGTAGGCCCTTTTCTCTAATCAGTAGAAAAGAAAAAGAAAAGGAAGCCTTGTTGGGGAAGAAGTCGCATGTCTTTTTGGGAAAAGCAGATCTCGTCCCTTGTCCAATGTCATGTCATATATATATGTCTTATTTCTTGTTGTTCACTCCCCTAAATTCAATCTAATGACCTAGCAATTTATGGGGCGTTCCACGGTGATAGGCGAGAAGATCGTGGGATTGATTCCCTGTAATCAATTGATTCCCCGGAATAAAGTGATTCCTTTTAGAACTGAAAGAGTTGACTCCACTTTTATATAAGACTCTTAAATGGTGGGAACAAGACAATTTCCTTGTTTACTTAAATGTTGTCATATTCAGTTTGTTATTATAACTTGATCTTGGTGTGGTCTAACTCTTCCTTGGTAATCTGACAGATGGTGCATTACGACCTCCCTTGTTGATGCCTTACATGATATGTGGTCAGGAGGTGTTTGGAGGACCGGTCACAGGATACGGGGTACAAGGTACGGGGTACAGGGTACAGGGTACTGGGTACGAGGTACGAGGTACCGTAGGGTACCGGGGTACCACGGGGTACGAGGTATCAAGGTTTCGGGTACGGGGTACCAAGGTATCGGGTACAGGGTACCGGGACAATGCGGTACCAGGGTCCTCGGGACATTGACTTCCATATTTCTTGGTACCTAGGGATCTAGGCGACCTCGATCTGGACCTCGATAAATAGATAGGTGTGTTGATCTTGGTTCCTTTCCGGGGTAGCTAGATGCTTCTTACGACATCTTTTTACTCTATGTGATCTGGGCAGACCCCTGCCAAAAAAGGCGGTTAACAATATATATACAGTCTTTCTATTATCAGTTTGTCCTGATATAAAATATATCAGGATGAAAAATGCGAACCACAGATTATAGAGAAGTTTTGACAAGTGCATACACTTTGAGTCAAAGTATGTAAATCTAATGGTCCACAGTCTTTGTCCTGATATATTTTATATTAGGACGAACTGATAATAGAAAAATTATATATATATATATATGTTCAAATCAGTGCGCACTGATATAACTTCATTAATACGTTAGATGTGGACAATTAGATTTACATACTTTTACTCGAAGTGTATACACTTGTCAAAACTTCTCCATGATCAGTGGTCAACATGCATTGGTACTGATGTAGTTACATTAGGGCGCACTTATGTGAACGGGACCCCATATATATATATGGGGTAGGATCCATGACCCCATTTTTTTACACAAATTTTGACACATCTTTATATCCCTAGGATCTAATGGAATTGGATGGTTAAGATTTTGATATTTTAGTCTCTCAAACTCTCATTAATTAATTAAATATTCAAATAAATTTCTCTCACCTCTCCCTAATTAATTAAAGGCACGTTCTTTAAGAATTTTTAATTGCTGTTTTTGGAAAATGAAAACAGTGTTTTTGGTTTCAGTTTCGAATTCTGAAAACGCATCTTGTAGCATACACTGGAAGCTATATTTTGAAAATGAAAATGGAAAAAACATGTCTGGTAGATTAACCGAAAAATATCAAAATTTAACAATAAATTGATCCAAAATATCAAAAATTGTTATTAAGTAATATATTATTAGATATTTATTATAATAAATTCAACATTTATTATTTTAGATAAACTTAATTATTACCTATTGAATCCAGCTGTTGAATCCACAAAGATATTTATTATAATTTCCCATTAATTATAATACCTAATTAATTTCCCATTTAGAATCATTAAAGTAGCAATTTGAGACCCGACCATCAACAACAATGCTCATCAGTTCATTCTACAAGAATCTCAATCTCCTACTTAAATCTTGTACAATCCAAGACCTCTCACCGACACTCCTCACAATCTCTGGCGACAACTCTGGTTTCAAAACCCCAGAAACCACCCAAGAAAACCCAAATTCCACTGCGAAAATCAAGCTCAAAGCCGAAACCAATTTGAAGGAAACGCCCTAGAAACCAGAACCCAAGTAAATGCCCAGAAACCAAAAAATCAAGTTCAAATTTTATTTTTGTTTATTTTGTTTAAGAAGAAGAAGAAGATCGGAAGAAGAAGAAGAATGAGCAGATCGAAAGAAGAATATGAGATCGACGGCGGGCGAAGAAGAGATCGGCCACGGGCGAAGAAGAGATCAGCGACATGTGAAGAAGAAGAAGAAGAAGACGAAGAGACGATGATCTGTTGAATGATGAAGAAAGAAAATGAGTTTTTTATTTGTTGAAAAACAAAATGAAAAACATCTTTTAGTTGTTTTTCAAATATTTCACTTTTAACATTGATTTTGTTTTCTATTTTGTTTTTGTTTTTGTTTTTTGAAAAAAAGAAAAGAAAACCGGTTAACGAATACGAATTTGAAATTGTTTTTAAAAAACAAAAACAAAAACATCCAAAAACATGGCTACCAGACAGCTCCTAAAATTCACTCTTTTCTCTCCTCTCCAGTTTTTCTCTCCATTTTTTTTCATCTTACTCCTTAGTCCTCACTTACCTAACCTTCTTTCTTATTTTTGTTTTCTTTATTATTTCCTTCATCAAAACAAGTTAAAAAATATGTAACCACAACTTTGAGAAAACCTTTTGGATATTAGATCTTGCTTCTTTTAATGGATAGGATTTAATCTATGTTATCTTTTCTTATTTAATGTAGACATTGTCTCTCACCTATTTAATACTTTTATTTCTTCAAAATATCATTATTTTATTAAATTCTCTCACTTTGTTTAATTTTGTCTTTTTTTTTTCTTCTTTTTTTTTTCTTTTTTCTTTCACACTTTTTTTTTTTTTTTTTTTTACTTTACCTAAATCCAGAACATCATAGTGTGACTTTTACTCTCACTTTTCGGTCTTTAAAATCATTTTATTATATCTTTTTTTACTATTCTTATTTTTCAATTTAGTTCATCTAAAACCAGAAATTTTATACATGTAATCATTGCTCCTTTCCACTCTCCTCTTTTATTTTCTTTCTTTTTAATTTTTTTTATTCTTTTCCTCTTTTATCATTTCTTTTTCATTAGCTTATACAGTGTACTTTTGTAAAGTTGTACAATAAAATTATTTTCACTTGCATTGGTCTTGTTAATATATTTGTAAAGTCGAACAACAACATCGTACATGACTTTATTTATATTGATGAATACATGATTGGATCTATAAAATTAATAAAACATCAATAAAACAAAAGAGGAGAGTGGGAATGAGCAAGTGATTACATGTATAAAATTTTTGATTTTAGATGAAGTAAATTGAGAAATAAGAATAGTAAAAAACAAGAGAAAGAAAATAAAATAAAATAAAAGGATTTTAAAGACTTAAAAAGTGAGAATGAAAGTCACACCATGATTTTCTGGTTTCAGGTAAATTAAAAAAAAAATAACAAAAAACGAGTAAAGGAAAAATGAAAAGAAAAGAAAAATAAATAAAAGACAATTAAATAAGGTGAAATAATTTAATAAAATAATAATATTTTAGAGAGATAAAAATATTAAATAGGTAAGAGACAATATCTGTATTAAATAAGGAAAGATAAAAAAGATTAAATTATGTCAATTAAAAGAAGCAAGATCTAATGGCTAAGAAGTTGTATCAAAAATTGTGTAAAAAATGGACCATGGATAAAATAATAATAATAATAATATTTAAGAAAAGGACTATGATAATTAGGTGTAAAGAAAAAGGGCAATTTGGAAAGATATGATTGTTTGAATTGTAAATAACATGTAAAAACAATTTATTAATGATGACCCTAAAATTTATTTCAAAAAAGTAAATAATAGACAAGTGTCAAAAGGAGAAGAGAGAATTGGTTGGGAAAGTGAGTTGAGAGAGTAATTCTAACACTCCTCCAAAAATTATGGCTACACTCAATTGTTTTCTACCCCTGTCATTAACGATGAAAAATTAATAGTTGATTCTCCGCACTTTCTAAATTAGAGTTTGACAAAGGCTATGTTTGGGATTGCTTTGCTTTAAAACTAATCCGCTTATAGCTTAACTTAAAATATAATTAGCTTGACAAAATGTAGGTAGATGTTTGGTAAATTAAATTTTAAAATTGCTTTGCTTTTGAAAGAGTGGAAATTGTATTTGATGAAATGACAAAAATATACATCAATCAATTGGCATAGTAATTATATAATTTAAAATTTAAAAATTTAAAAATGGAGAAACATAAACTTCAATGCCGGACATCCACCTCCGGCGACGGCGACGGCGACGGCGACAATGGCATGGTCAGACGTCGACGACTCTGGCAACACCGAATCCATATCTAGATCCATCAGCAAACGGAGACGACAACCATAAGATGAAGTTGCTAATTTCATCATGCCACTGAGCTAATTTCGGAGACGGCAAACGGAGATGACAACGCTGAATCTGGATCTAGATCCACCGCGCCACTAGGCTAATTTCGGTCGCGGCTACTAGCAGCTTAGGTCCGTCATGCTTGCTCTCGGCAGGTCCGTCGTCTGCAGTTGCTCTATCTCTGGCAACTTTCCAGCGTCCTGGGTCGGGTTCGAATTGGGCTCCGTTTTCGTAGTTGATCGCCGGTGGATCCAGATCTGACGTCGCCGGAGGAGTTCGTCGTCACTGGAGAATTCCGGTCCTCCTCCGGGCTCGACGTCCGGCGGTGGTCACCATCCTTTAAACTTTTATATTTTTTAGTTTTTTTGTTGAAGAGATAATTTTTAGTTTTTTTAGTTTTTTTGATATATGTTATATTGTATTTTATTAAAATAGTGAGGACATTTTGGATATTTCATTTAAAAAAATCAGTTTCTGCTCCCAAAAGCAACCCCACCTAGCTTTTCAAAAGTTGATTATTGGATGAACAAATTTTGAAATAAGTTACTTTTGAGAAGTTTACCAAACACTCATTTACTCCAAACTTGAGAAATAAGTGATTATTTATCAAGTAAAAGCAATCCCAAACATAGCCAAAAGTGACTTTCCAAATTCTCTGTGAATCAAAACATGGGTTGCATTTTTTTAGCTTTTTTTTTTTTTTTTTGGTTTGATATAATGGGTTGCATTTTCATATAAGCTCTTGTAGCCCACCAAACCTCTATAGGTATCGTTCGGGCTTATACGGCTCCAATGTACGGCCTTATCCGCGGGTAGTTTTCAAAGTTGGAACAATTTTTAATGGCCAACCATTGTAAAGTGTTGGCTGAACATTGAAGAAGCCATCGTGTCAAGTGGCAACTCTTTGAATTCTGGTAATCCATCAATGCAAAGCATTCGACGGTGAGACTATATGCTTTGGCTTTTCCAATTTCCATTTTCAAACTACATTTTGAATTATTTTTGCTATCAAAAAGCATCATATTCTCTAAAAGCTTAAGGGGCCGTTTGGTATAGGGTGATCTTTGCATTGGAATGGAAATCTGATAGCATTCCCATGTTTATTACTAGGTTTGAGTTTTTAGATTCCTAGGAATGTGAATCCCATGGGAATCTAAAGGGTAATGTGATTCCCACCCCAACAGGTGGGTTTCAGATGCCCCTCCATCTGATTCCCACCGTGGGACCCACTCTCATAAAAAAAAATTATTTTCTTCTTCTTTGTTCTTCACGATGCTTCTGAGAATTAATACCAAAAATCCCCAATTTCATTTCTCTAAAATCCTTAATCCTCAACCTTCTCTTCTTCAATTTTCAATCACGCAAACCCTAGATCAAATCTTCTCCTCTTCAATTCACCCCTAAATGCCAATCCTGACCGTCAATCAATTTTTTCCAAAAAATTTCCAGTTTTATTCTTTTATTTTCTTACACTTTCTCACTACCCAAACACCAAATTTTCAGATTTCAAAATCTAACTTTCATCAACTAAACAATACCCAATTTCATAAATGATCAAAACAAGATTTAGGTGCTCAAACAGCATCAAACACCATCTTTTTTTTTTAGAAACAAAAGTTTTATATCATCAAGCCAAGAGGTAGCGAACCAACAAACAAAACAAAAGAAAGAGAAGCAGAAGAAAGAACAACAGCCAGACGGAGAACGACGAGAAGCTTTGATGACGACGACAATGAAGATCTCAGCTGGACGGAGGTGACGACAACAACAACAAACAAGAACCCGACTGGAGGTGACGACGATGACAATAGGTGAAAGATCTGGGTTTTTTTTTCTTTTTCTTGAAAGAGATGAAGATGGATTTGGTTTTTTTCCCCCTTGAAATGGATCTCTTTTCTTGAAAGAGATGAGAGATGGCAAAGACAACAGGTGGGTTTGTATTCCTAGGAATCCGACATAATATTCATATACACAACCAAACACACATATATAATTTTCCTATGAATCACATTCCCGGGTTTCACTTTCTCAGGAATCACATTATTTTGATTACCTTATACCAAACGGCCCCTAAGTCTTTCACACCATGGGGTAAAGAGACTAGCTTCGGGCAATCCCCAATTAGGGATGAGCATTTATTCCTAGGGATCCAAATCCCCACATCCCCATTCCCATTTGAGGAGAATTTTTGGGAAAAATTGAGGAAATGAAGGGGGATGGAGATGAATTTTATCCCCAAATTAAAATAGGGATGGGGATGGAGGGAGGTGCCCCCATCCCCGTTTCCCTAATTCCCCTAAACCATTATATATAATATAAAATAATATATATAATTTTTTTATTCTTTTATTTTACTAAGTATATATACATCTTTTTAACATAAAAAACCTGACCCTAAATCATAAAACATTTCTAGTATGTAATTTTTAGTTGCTTCAAAAAAAATAATAGTTAAACAGTGGAAATAGGGAAGACAGGGAAACAGAGAAAACAGAAGAAAATGAGGAAACAGGGAAAATTGAGAAATGGGGACCCAAAACTCCCCCATCCCTGTTTTCCCCAAATGGGGAAATGGGGAGGGATGGAAGAGGGTTTCAAAAGTGGTGATGGGGATGGGGCGACCTATATCCATCCCTATTCCCCAAATGCTCATCCCTATCTCCAATGATTAATATCCCATGATTAATATCCAAAGGGCTGGGAGTAGAGTTGCACATTTTCCCTCGGATCCCTATTTCTCCGCGTCCCCATCCTCATTTGGGGATTTTTTTTTTTTTTTTTGGAAAAATGGGGAATTTCTATTTCCCCACAAATATATTCAAATGGGGATGGGGATAGGGGGAGGCCCCCATCCCCATTTCCCCCAAACATATATAAATATAATTATAATATATATATATATATTTTTATTTTTTTTAATTCTTTGAAAACCCTAACTATATATACACATTTTCTTTTGTATTTGTAATGCACTATTAGATTTTATTTTGTATTTGTAATGAAATGTTTGTTTTCTTTAGTTTAGTTTGTAATTTTTAGTCAAATGGGGAAATTTGGAAACGGGGGAATAGGAAAAACGGATAAAAACAAGGAAAATAGGGAACTGGGGTTGAGGATGGATATACCTCCCCTAAAATTTCCCATCCCCATTTTCCCCAAATGGGGAAATGAGTGGGGGTGATTGGGGAAAGGTGTGGGAAGTGGGGATGGGGGGGGACCTTTATCCATCCTCATTCCCCAAATGTGCATCTCTAGCTGGGAGGCTACTAATATCTTTTAACAAATTTTCCATATATACTTATAGATTTTAAACTTTGAAAATTTATACATATATATACATGGGAGGGATCGGGAGACACGAGTTTTGACACAAGATTTGACATAATTTTTCAACCATTGGATCCATGAAATTTGGATGGCTTAGATTTAGTAAACTGATTTCTTTTTTATTCCCTGATAATGCCTATTTCTACACTTAGTGTAGCCCCATTTCCTATCATTTTACATCCATTTTCCGAGTAAAAACCAAGTATTTAACACTTAAAATAAGCTTGTGCAGATTTCTTGGCTTCCAGGGGCATGTTGGCAAAGAAAGAAGAAGTTTGTGGCAAATATGGAATTTTTAGAGATTTAGAAGGTAAAAACCACCCTTCACCCGCTCTACGTACAGCGGGTGAACAACGGATTTACTCCAAAGGATCACCGCTTCACACTCGCCTCCAAATGGCCCTACGAAGAGCGGATGGAAGACCAAAATCAGCAAAACCGCTGTACACCCGCCTTACGTAGAGCGGGTGAACAATGGTTTCACTCCAGTGAGCCACCGCTTCCTACTCGGCCAAAAACCGCTCTTCAGCAAAACAAGAGGAATCGATGTACACCCGCCCTACGTAGAGTGGGTAAACAACGGTCAGGCCAATTTCTAGGAAGTTTGCCTAGGGTTTTGTGCCCCAATTCCAAACATATAAATACCCCATTTCTGTTCATTTTTACCTTACCTCTACCATGACCCTTGAGCTCCAAAACTCTCCCATATCACTCCAAACCTTCCAATAACACAATTTTCACCAAATCCTTCACTAAATCACCCAACACTTCCATCAAATCACCATCTAAACATAAATCCCACCTCACCATCTCATTTCCTCACCTAGATCTACCATAAAAATCCCACCATGGAGCAAAAAAAGTCAATGAGAGAAGATGCTTAGCACAACCAATCAAGAGAGGAGGAGTTCTTCACATTTGTTTACTCTAATCCTTTCTCTCTCTTTACTTTTACTTGTCTTTTCTTATGGCTTGTACTCATTTCACATCTTTTGTAGCTATTTCTTGTATCATGAACTAAATCCATCTTGGCTAAGGCCAAGATGAGACATTTTCCATGAATTATTAACAAATTGCCATCACTTTATCTCTATTGCTTGTGTTGTGTACATTTATTTCATGTTCTTAATGATTATTGGATGTCTAGCTAGCATTTAGTAATTATTTGGTTGTTGTGTGAAGTACCGAGAGGAGAAGCACACAACGTGCTCGATGAAATGGGTGATAGAGGTTGGTAAGATAGAAATATGCGATGTTAGCCTCTAGGATTCATTTGTGTGCCATAAAACTTAATGAATTTGTATGTAGTTCAGATAACCATTGAGAAATAGGTTGTTGGTGCATATAAATATTATCTCTATCACTTGAGAGAGGTTAGAGATTAATTGAGGGTTTCACGAATCTACACACACACTTGCATACTTTATTCCAATGATGTGCCTAAATTGATGAGAATTTGATAGGTGGATTCATGGTCTTAGCCTAATTTCCCATTAGTAATTTCATCACTTGCTTGTATTTGTCTTTGCTTTGTTTACTTGTATTGCTTACTTTCATTATTTGCATTTTAGTTGTAGTCTATTTTAGTTAGTTTTGAGTAGTATAATTTCATCACTAAATATTTGCTTGTCTAAATAGTGGTTTATCAATCAATTGTGATATTCGATCCATCAATCCTTGTGGGACGAATTCTATTCATCATTGTACTACTCCCTCGGCTCCGTACTATTGCGGGTGCTCATTTAGGAGTGGTCATTCCCTTCTCATTCATCTATCATTAATTTCTTTTCTTTTCTCTTTTCTCTCTTATACACTCGCTTTCTCTAATTAATATTTTATCTTCCTCTCTCTGTCAATCTCTCTTGCGTTTTTTTCCTCTTCCCTATTAATATATATATATATATTTTTTAAAAATATCTTTTATCTTTCATTCAACTCTGTCTTGAAAGTTGAAAAAGAACAATCGATATTTTTTTTTGACCTTTATGGGTATTTTCATTCAACCACGTATTTCATCTTACACTATGTATTTTTGTGAACTCTAGCTACAAGTAGTATTAATTCACAATTTTAATAAATTATTAATCCTAGACTATTAACAGAGAATAAGAATATTTAATCATCTCCTGGTCCAGAAGATCATTAGCATTTCATTGTGAACAAAATTTAAAAGGCTATCAGGATAAAGTCACTCTCTTAAACACAACTCAGTGTTGATTATTTTCTCTCATGCTTTGACTTATTTTCATAAGCAACTTGTAAGTTATGAGAAAAACTTGGGTGCATCCGATGCACCACCTTGGAATCTGATGGTGATGCATCAGATCCATTCAATGAGTGACACGTGTCGTTCCAAATTTTATTTTTTCCAACTCATTTTTTCTCTCCTTCTCCATCTATCAGACGCCACTCTCATTCATTTTCAGACAGTCGTCGATCACCGATCTCTGATCTCTGATCACCAAAGCAAGTGAGTCAACTCCTCCCATACCAGAAGGTGTGAAATGTAACGACCTTCCAATCTCTCAAAAGGGTCTTCGCCAAACGAAATCGTCTTGGTGATCAAATTGTCGTTAAAAGTTCAACAAAACAACTGCCACCAACATCATCACTGGTGAGTTGACTGACAAAACCATCGGGGATACGTTCGTCGGGTTCCTGCCGTCGTAACCCAAGTGTCCATTTTCGGATTCTGGTTGTGTGGAGAGAGAAATGAATCAAAACCCGAACCGTCGTCGAACATTGGTCATCGGATCTGTGCTGATCCATCGTGAATTCGACGAAACTGATCGCGCCAATGAACTCATCGTCATTCGATCTTCCAGATCCGACTATCGCTGGAGTCAAACGGCGCTAGAGAAGAATCGCTGGTGACGGATCCAAACTGAGCGTGAGAAAAAATGGAAGAGAGTATGATGGATAGTGAAGAAGGAGGAGAGGAAATGAGATGGAGGGAAAAAAAAAAATTAAAGTGAAACGTGTTATTCAATGAGTGGATCCGATGCACCACCATTAGATTCCAGTGTGGTACATCGGACGCACCTAAGTTTTTCTCGTAAGTTATATATACTGATTCATGAGAGGAAGAGAAAAGTAATAGGAAAAGTAAAAAGCAAGAGAGAGGAAGATAAAATATTAATTAGATTTTAATTAAGAAAGTGAATGTATGAGAGAGGAGGGAGAAAAGAAAATAAATTAATGATAGATAAATGATAAGAGAATAATAAAAAAAAAATCAATTTATTAAATCTAAGCCATCCAAATCTCATGGATCCAATGGTTGAAAAATTGTGTCAAATCTTGTATCCCTCGATTTCTCATTGAAATAATTACCATGATGACTATCAATTTGATGACACACTATTAAAATGACCACTAGATTAGGAACTAGTTTCAAAATGGCAAATGAAACACTATCACATTTTTCGTCAAAAATAGTTATTTTGAAATCAATTCTCAATCTACCGACTATTTTGATAGTGTATCATATTTATCTCTTTGTCCTTCATTTGTGTCAAAACTTTGATTTGTCCTTTTCAGATTACCCACTACCTCTCCTATTATAAATATTCAACCCTTTTTGATTGCGACAATCCACATACACACACATGTTCGCTTTTTTAAAGAATCATAATTAGATTTAACCTTTTTTGATTGCGACAATCCATATACACACATGTTCACTTTTTTAAAGAATCATAATTAGATTTTATTATATATATATATAATGGTCCTCTAATAAAAACGTCTAATCACATCCACATATTCATATTTGTTGTGAAAGAATCATAATTAGATTTTATTATATATATATATATAATGGTCCTCTAATAAAAACGTCTAATCACATCCACATATTCATATTTGTTGTGAACCCACTATGAATGTGTGGCTGACTTGCTGTGGTTAGACGTTCTAAAATTATAAAGTCAGAATCATCCTAATTAGAGAAATATTATATATATAATTTTTCTATTGTCAGTTCGTCCTAATATATTTTATATCATGATGAAGAACGTGGACCATTATATTTACATACTTTTACTTAAAATGTATGTACTTGTCAAAACTTCTCCATAATTTGTGGTCTATATTCTTCGTCTTAATATATTTTATATCAGGACAAACTGATAGTAGAAAGACTATATATATATATGGATGTACCCCTGGGGATAGGGTGGGCTCAAGTCCACCATAGCCAATCTTTATTTATTTATTTATTAGTTTGAAATTTTCAAACATATCCCTATATTATTGTGTATTCTCATATACTCTTTACATTTACAATATGTTTTTTTACCCATATCAATTAATACTTGTAATAGATTTGTTAGGTTGATTGGAGTAGACGCGCTTCAATCTTGAAAATATTTTTATCAAAATTTAGCTCAATTTCTTTGTCAAAATAAAAAATTGATCTTCAAATTAGGTATATTTTCATAAGTTATATGAATTTCAATATTTGTTATTTTGAAATTTTAGAGTTAATCTAAATTTCAAAGTTATGATAAAAATCAAGTGCATAATTAGGGAATAAAAATTTAACTATATAATTTTCTATCTGTTGTAATATGTGTGGCTTTCCACAATTTGTTCCCACGTGTGACTTTTACAATTTAACTTGCTCATTTCATTTTGCATGGTCAAAGCATGCATTGATCAATATTTTGTCAAGTGGCTTCAACCGCCCATAATATCCAATAATTGTAGAGCAAGTGGGATTTGCCAAAGACATGCACTATATATAAATATGTGTGTTCTTTCTCTTGTAAGAAGGTTGGTTCGTTGTTGTTGAAAAAGCTGAAACCATTATTCAATATAATCAAAGGCAATTTTCTTCTCATCTCTCTCGTTCATCACTCCTTCTTTCTTCTTTCATTTTATTTCTTATTTTGTTAATTAATTATTGTGTTCTTCTCTCTTCTTCTTTCTTCTTGCATGTTATTCTTTTGTTTTGTTATTTAATTATTGTTATCTATTATGTTTTCAATTTTATTACAACACGTTATCAGCATGAATGCTGTTATTTCCAGAGCCTGAGGCCTCTGAATTTATTACCACTAGAACCTGGAGTTTCTAGATTTATTACTATAACCTAAAGTTCTGAATTTATTACTATTGGGACCTGAAGTTCCTATATTTATTACTAGAACCTGAAGTTCTGAATTTATTATTACTGAAGCCTGAAGCTTCCAGATTTTTATTTATTAATACTAGAACCTGCAGTTCTGAATTTACTTTCTCGCACTTTACTTTTATGCAATTTATTTTACTGCATTTTATTTACTTTTAAGCAATTTACTTTCCCGCATTTATTTATTTATATGCTTTTATGTGATTGGCCATGCCAACCTACCAGAACCTGCAGTCCTGGATTTACTTTATCGCATTTATTTATTTTTATGCTTTTATGAGATTGGCTATGCCAACCAATCAGAACCTGCAGTTCTGGATTTATTTATTTATTTATTTTTATTTTTCTCCCATTTATTATTACGCATTTTACTTTACGCAATTTTTATTTAAACAATTTGGTTACCCATCAAGAACCTGAAGTTTCTGGATTTGTATAAATTATGTGTTGAGCCTAACTAGGTCAACTGTTAAGTTTCTGAAATTTACACCAAGCTCGGCTAGACCGACTAACCAGAATCTGAAATTTCTGGATTTATCATTATAATATTTGAGTTGACACGGTTTTACAAACCGATCAGAATATGTCTGGATTCATTAATATATACATGAATGTCATACTTGGGACCTGAAGTTCTAATTTTGAATACGAAGTATTGAATCTGAACTTGAAGTTCTTAAGTTTTGAACATAAAGTTCTAATCAGACTTGAAGATCTGAATTCAATTTAAATTATGATATTAAAATTTTTATGTCAAAGTTTATTAGAACCAGAAATTCTGAATTGAATCAAGTCACGATTCTTTTATCTAGAAAGTCAATTTGTAATTTCTATTTAGAACCTGAAGTTTTCAGAATTTTATGAACCTGTAGTTCATGGTCGAACTGGAAGTTCGAAAGATCAATATGATTCATGATTTTGTTTTATGAAGTGATATATTTTCATATCTACATGTCTATATTTTTGATCACTCTATCTGATTTGCACTTTATTTATTTTTGTTTTTGTTTTTGTTTTGTGAATAGATATGTCTCTAAACGATAAATTGATTGATGTTGAAAAGCAAGATACAGGAGATATATGTCTGGCCGATAGTGCAACGACGCATACAATTATGCAGAATAAGAAATATTTTCTGAATTTGACCTTGCTCAAAGCAAATGTTAATACAATATCGGGTCCAGCAGATCTGATAGAAGGCTCCGGTAGAGCCATGATATTATTACCAAACGATACTAAAATATGTATCAGTGATGCTTTATATTCTAGTAGATCCAGAAGAAATCTACTTAGTTTCAAAGATATAAGGGGTAATGGATATCACATAGAAACTATAAGTGATGAGAATATTGAGTATCTGTGCATTACTTCTCATAATTCGGGCCAGAAGCTCATTATGGAAAAGCTGCGTGGTTTATCATCTGGATTATATTACACTCTTATAAGAGGTGTAGAAATTTATGCAGTTATGAACCAGAAGTTCCCAGATCCAAAAATATTTATGCTTTGGCATGACCGTCTTGGTCACCCGGGATCTACAATGATGCGTAGAATCATTGAAAATTCTCATGGGCATCCATAAAAGAACCAGAAGATTCTTTTATCCCATGAAAATTTATGTACTGCATGTTCACAAGGGAAATTGGTAATAAAACCGTCCCATTCTAAAGTTGATTTTGAATCCCCATCATTCCTACAAAGGATTCAAGGGGACATATGTGGACCTATTCATCCACCAAGTGGACCGTTCCGCTATTTTATGGTCCTAGTTGACGCATCCAGCAGATGGTCACACGTTTGTTTATTATCAACACGCAATGTTGCTTTTGCCAGATTACTCGCACAGATTATCAGGCTTCGGGCACATTTTCCCGATCATCCGATCAAATCAATCCGCCTTGATAATGCTGGTGAATTTACCTCAAAAACGTTTGATGAATATTGCAAATCAATTGGGATTGATGTTGAGCATCCAGTTCCATATGTTCATACTCAGAATGGATTAGCAGAATCATTTATCAAGCGTCTCCAGGTAATTGCAAGAACTTTATTATTACGAACACAATTACCAATTTCTGTTTGGGGACATGCTATTTTACATGCTGCTGCATTAATTCGTCTTCGTCCCACTGCTTATCACCAATATTCTCCTGTGCAACTTGTATTTGGCCATCAACCAGATATTTCCCATCTTCGTACTTTTGGCTGTGCAGTATATGTCCCAATTGCACCTACAAATAGAACTAAAATGGGACCCCAACGGCGTTTGGGAATATATGTTGGTCTAGATTCACCATCAATTATTAGATATCTGGAACCTTTAACTGGTGATATTTTTACTGCACGATTTGCTGATTGTCATTTCGATGAGGGAAATTTCCCATCATTAGGGAAAGGAAAAACTTCTCCTGAAGAGAAGCGTGAATTTTCTTGGAAAGTTCCTGGTCTAACTCATCTTGACCCATACACATCTCAATGTGATAATGAAGTACGCAAGATAGTTCATCTTCAAACAATAGCAAATCAGTTACCAGATGGATTTACAGATGCTACTAAGGTAACAAAATCACACATCCCAGCTGTTAATGTACCAGCACGGGTGATTGTTCCAGAAGAACGATCTAAACAAATAGTAGCAAAAGAATCATCTACTGTACGCCAGAAGCGTGGTAGGCCACTTGGTTCGAAAGATACTGTTCCCCGAAGGAAGAAAACAAAATATCAGGATCATGTTCCTGAAATGATAAATAAATCCACTTTCTCTGAATCAACTCCACAAGAGTTAGATGTCCCTGAAAGGACACAAGAGACCCCTGCAGGGGAAGGAATCTCTGAAGAGATACAAGAAAATAGAAATGAGGAAATTTCTATAAATTATACAGGAGAAATGTGGAATCGCGAAGAAATAATCATTGATGATATATTTTCATACACAGTGGCTACTGAAATTTTAAATGATGATGATGAGCCTCATAACCTTAATGATTGTAGGAAAAGATCTGATTGGCCTAAATGGAAAGAAGCAATTCAAGCAGAATTGGCTTCATTAACCAAACGTAAAGTATTTGGACCAATAGTCCAGACGCCTGAAGACGTCAAACCTGTTGGATACAAATGGGTTTTTGTACAGAAACGTAATGAGAAAAACGAGGTGGTGCGATATAAGGCACGACTCGTAGCACAGGGTTTCTCGCAGAGACCTGGTATTGATTTTGATGAGACGTATTCACCAGTGATGGATACAATTACATTTCGATTTCTAATAAGTTTGGTTGTCTCAGAAAGACTTGAAATGCGTCTTATGGACGTAGTAACTGCCTACCTATATGGCTCACTCGATTCAGATATTTATATGAAAATCCCAGAAGGATTTAGAATGCCAGAAGCATACAACTCGAGATCTCGCAATTTATATTCAATTAAATTACAAAGGTCCTTGTATGGATTAAAGCAATCTGGGCGCATGTGGTACAACCGCCTCAGTGAATATTTGATTAAAGAGGGATATATCAATAATCCCATATGCCCATGTGTTTTCATAAAGAAATCAGAATCTGGATTTGCTATTATAGCAGTTTACGTTGATGACATGAATTTGATTGGAACTCCTGGAGAGCTCCTGAAAACTGCTGAATATTTGAAAAAGGAATTTGAAATGAAAGACCTGGGAAAGATAAAATATTGTCTCGATCTGGAGATTGAGCATAAATCAGATGGAATACTTATCCATCAATCAGCTTATATTGAAAAGATTCTGAAAAGATTTAATATGGATAATGCTCACCTATTAAGTACTCCTATGATTGTTAGAACCCTTGATCCTAAGAAAGATCCATTCCGACCACTGGAAGATGGTGAAAAGATACTTGGTCCTGAAGTACCATATCTTAATGCAATTGGTGCTTTATTATATCTGGCTCAATGTACTCGACCAGATATTGCATTTTCAGTAAATTTACTTGCTAGATTCAGTTCAGCACCAACCAGAAGACATTGGAATGGGATCAAACATCTTTTTCGTTATCTTCGCGGAACAAAAGATTTAGGGTTATATTTTTCAAAATCTAACAACCTTTCAGGTTTAATTGGTTATGCTGATGCCGGGTATCTATCAGATCCCCATAAAGCTCGTTCACAAACGGGGTATGTTTTTACTTATAATGGCACAGCAATCTCCTGGCGCTCCACAAAGCAAACCATTGTTGCTACATCATCTAATCATTCTGAGATCCTTGCACTTCATGAAGCAAGCCGAGAATGCGTGTGGCTAAGGTCAGTAATCTCTCATATCCAAAATACATGTGGATTTTCATTATCTACAGGAATGCCGACACCGATATTTGAAAATAATGCGGCTTGTATTGCTCAAGTTAGAGGTGGATATATCAAAGGAGACAGAACCAAACATATTTCTCCCAAATTCTTCTATACCCATGAACTTCAACAGAGCCGACAGATTGATGTTAAACAAATACGGTCTACAGATAATCTTGTAGATCTGTTTACCAAAACATTGCCTACATCAACTTTTGAAAAACTGGTTTATGGGATTGGCATGCGTCGACTCTGCAAATTACAGAATCAATATTGAAGTTTTATTTAGGGGGAGCATTCAATCAGGGGGAGCAAAATTTTGAATGAATGTATGTATACTGTACTCTTTTTCCTTCTACCGGATTTTGTCCCACTGGGTTTTACCGGGAAGGTTTTAATGAGGCAGTTCTGAACATACCCCACCACTTGATCCAGAAGATCATTGTATGTATTTTGCTTAGGTTTTTATCCCACTGGGTTTTTCCTAGCAAATTAAAATACAAACAGTGGAAATCCAAGGGGGAGTGTTGTAATATGTGTGGCTTTCCACAATTTGTTCCCACGTGTGACTTTTACAATTTAACTTGCTCATTTCATTTTGCATGGTCAAAGCATGCATTGATCAATATTTTGTCAAGTGGCTTCAACCGCCCATAATATCCAATAATTGTAGAGCAAGTGGGATTTGCCAAAGACATGCACTATATATAAATATGTGTGTTCTTTCTCTTGTAAGAAGGTTGGTTCGTTGTTGTTGAAAAAGCTGAAACCATTATTCAATATAATCAAAGGCAATTTTCTTCTCATCTCTCTCGTTCATCACTCCTTCTTTCTTCTTTCATTTTATTTCTTATTTTGTTAATTAATTATTGTGTTCTTCTCTCTTCTTCTTTCTTCTTGCATGTTATTCTTTTGTTTTGTTATTTAATTATTGTTATCTATTATGTTTTCAATTTTATTACAACACTATCATCTTTTGGTGTCTTTTATAACTTAATTATATATATATATATATTTCATAATTTAATGAAAAAAGATATTTCATCTTTTGAATACAAATTAAGAATGATGGTCTCTTTTAGTTGATCTATCTATTTAGAAATATGCATTTTTTTTTTCAATTAGTAAAATTTTATCGAGTGTCGAGGTTTAGAGAATTTTATTCTAACCCACCTTGTCATTCAATCATGGTTACGTCCATATATATATATATATAGTCCCGATCTGGTCAGGACGTCCTGATATAACTTCATTAGCATATTGATTGTGAGCCACTCATTATGGAGAATGTTTGATAAGTACATACACACTTGAATCAAAGCATGTAAAACTAATGATTCACAATCAATCTCCTCATGAAATTATATCAGGATGCATTGATTTGAATATATATATATATAGAGAGAGAGAGAGAGAGAGAGAGAGAGAGAGAGAGAGAGAGAGAGAGAGGTGGCAGATGATGATGGAGGCTGACCCAGGCTATAGCGATGTCAGCAATTTGAATAAAAAAATATTAATAATGCACTATTAATTTAATTAGATTTTCAGTTTATAACTTTATATGCCAAATTGATGCATTTTGCAAAAGAGCGGTCAGCGTTGAAGATGCCCAAATCTTTTTTATTTTCTTATTTATTTAAATGTCAAATCAATTGACTTTAATTTTTTTTTTTTTTAAATTCTTTATTTTCATATTTCATACTTCATTAAAATAATATGTACGGTTAATAGCATCAATGTTCCCCGAATTATACACGAAACCACATGTTACCCCGTGAATTTTTTTTCCTGACATTAAACCCCGGGACTTTCATTCATTGGCAATAGCTGACAGAAAGGTTACGGACGTCAAGAGAAAATTACACTTACACACCCTGATTATATACATAATTGCATTAAAACTAGAAAATTATTATGACTAATTGTACAAACCTCCCTTGAATTTAGGTCTAATTATTGCTAGATGGACGGTTTGCTTGAAATTATACAAACCTCCCCTATCATAAGTTGACTTTCGTTAAATTTAACCATTGACCAAACTTTTAGGGTTAAATGACTTGAATGCCCCTATTTGTATTATTTCATTACCTAAAATAAATAATTAAACAAATATTATCCGATATATAACAAAAATTTAATTTCTTTTTTTTTTTATAAAAAAGATGGGAATAACGTTGTTATTTTTTTCGATATTTATCACCCAATTTTCAGAGGAGAAAAAAAATGGCGAACTTTTCTTTTTTGTTGACACCTATCACCACCCATTTTCAACTAAAGAGAAAATCATCATCATCCATGTTTTTTTTTTTTTTTTTTAATAATAATTTTTCTAGGTTCAACACCCATTTTAAATAAAAGAAAAAAAAATCATTCACAGTTGAGCTTTTTTTTTTTTTTTTTTTTTTTTCGAGATTCATCACCCATTCAAAAATTAAAAAAAAAAGGTTCATGAAGGATTTTTATAAAAAAAATGGATGGGTGATAAATATCGAAAAAAAATAACAACAATTATCCTCATCATTTTTATTAAATTTTTATAATTTTATTATATATTAGATAAAATTTGTTTAATTATTTATTTTAGGTAATAAAATAATACAAATTGGGTTATTCAAGTCATTTAACCCTAAAAGTTTGGTCAATGGTTAAGTTTAACGGAAGTCAACTTATGATAAGGGAGGTTTGTGTAATTTCAAGTAAAATGTCCATCTAGCTGTAATTAGACCTAAACTTAAGGGATGCTTGTGCAATTAGTCCAAAATATAATAATAACACAAACACACCCTTTGACATGTTGACTAATATCTAAAAATAAAATAAAAAATAAGATTAATAAAATTAATAATTTTTTTTTAAAATAAAATAAATAATAATATTAATATTAATAAACTTTAAAAACAACAACAACATCTAAAACAACAATAATAATAATAAAACACATAAAAAAATAGATTCTTCATCTCATCAAAAAAATAAAAATAAAAAACTTCATCAATGACAAATGTTTTTCAATCTCTGAGAACAAAATAAGTAATCTATTTCTTTAATCAAATAAAAAAAAAAAATCAAACACAATATCTGAAATCTAACATAAATACAAACTGAAATCAGATTCCTACACAAATACAAATTGGAATCAGATTCCTGCACAAATACAAACTAAAATCAAATTCCAACACAATACAAACTGAAATCGAAATCCACAACACTAAAAACCTATTCAAATCAAACTCCATAACATCTAAATCAACAAAATCGTTAACATTAACTCCAAAATTGAACCCATCTATTCCCGACGTCAACTTTACGAACTATGCTGAGGAAGAGAGAGGATGATGAGAGATCGAGGGACAAGTTCAGAAATCCAAAATTGAATTACTGGAAATTGGATTTGGGAAGACATCGAGATTTGCAATTTTAGATTTGGGGTTGAAAGAGAAGAAGAAGATTGGTCAAGAGTTGGGGTTGGATTTGCTCCAACTGATTTTTTTTTTTTTTTTTGCTTGGATGGGTGGGGATGGTTGATGAGAATGATGGAGATGCTTGGATCGGTGGAGTTGGTTGAAGGTTGCCCATCAATTTTTTTATTTTCCAGTTTTCTTGCATTTAATTTTCAATTTTGATGGTTGAAGGTTGATGAGAATGGCGGTGGAAGATAGAGAGAAAGCAATGTCGGCGGCGGAGGTGTGTGGTGGTGTTTGTGGGTTTGGTGGGTGGAGATTCCAATAATTGAGATTTGATTTTTTTGTTTGTGATTTTTAGTTGGTTTGGTGGTTGAAGATCTCCAATGAGATTTTGAGTTTTTGTTTGAGAATGGAGAAGTTGTTGATGATGATTGAAGAAGAAAATGGAGATCTAAATTTTATGGAATTTTTTATTTTGTTTTTTTTATTTTATTTATAATTTATAATTTGTATTTATATATTAATCGATTTGTATCTATTATTAATTTGGGTTAATAATTTTTAAAGTTTATTATTATTATTATTATTTATTTTTCTTAAAAAAAATTATTAATATTTTTTTTTGGATATTAGTCAACAGGTCAAAGGGTGTGTTTGTATTATTATTATATTTTTCCAGTTTTAATGCAATTATGCATATAATCAGGGTGTGTAAGTGTAATTTTTCCTTGACGTCCGTTACCTTTCTGTCAGCTATTGCCAATAAATAAAAGTTCAGGGGGTTTAATGCCAAGAATTGTTTTTTTAGGGGGCAACATGCGATTTCACGAATAATTCAAGGGATACTGGTGCTATTAACCCTAATATGTATTCCAAAAAAAATATAATGTTGGAAAGATCTAGTTGAGATCTTTAAAATTACACCAATAATGATATATATATATTAATTTACTTATTAATTATATATTTAACTAAAGTTAAATAAATTACTATTGTATACATATTTAATGGGAGAATATTCTTTAAATAAATTACTATTGTTAACAAATTTGTTTGATAATTTTAGGTTACAATATCAAACAATCATACATATTCAAAACTAAGAAAAACTATGCTTTAATATTATGAAAAAATAAAATAAAAAATCAATTATAGAGTGACAGCGAATCAAAGTTTTTCGTGCAATGTCGGGGATGGATGTTCAAGTTTTCTTTATTCATCTCAATTGAATAAAAATAACACTATTGCTAGATATCTAAAAAATTTAGCTCAAATTTCAATTCAAATGATTAGGTAAGTGGTTTTTTTTTTATTAACCACATCATCCCATATTGTGTGTGATGATAACAACCCATTTGACACATCATTTTGGTTAAATATTTAGGTTGTATAGACTTATTCTAAAAACAATATTGTCCTATATATCTAGTTTTGTTTTAGTCCACCAAAGCAAAAAATCCTAAATACGCCCATATATATGTTAAGATGAATAAGACAAACTTGAACACCCGTCCTCGATATTATATATGAAGAATTTGATTCTCTCCCACCCGATAATTGATTTTTTTTTTTTTCTCTTCAAAGTATGTTGTTTGATATTATAACCTAAAATTATCAAACAAAAATTTTAACTAAGAAAAATATCTAAATCAAAGAAAGACTCCAAATATTTTTTTATATTAAATTTTGTAACCAAGAATTTTAAGGAATAAAAATAATTATTAATTGGGAATTGGGGATAGAGGGAGAGAATTCGGATTTGGGAAGTGCAAGAGAGAGAAAAAAAAAATTAGGATTTAGGACGTTAGAGAGACATAGAGGAGAGTGAAAGTTGGGAGTTGGGAATTGGGAGTTGAGAGTTAAGAGAGAATGAATGTTGAGGTGAGAGGTGAGAGGTGGGCTGGTGAGAGAGAATGAATGTTGAGGACCTGAGGTGAGCTGGTGAGAGGTGAGAGGTGAGCTGGTGAGCTGGTGAGACCGTGAGAGGACGCGAGAAAGAGAGGGAGAGGAGAGGGAGAGTGAGTGCAAGTTGACGTGAGAGTTGAGAGGCTGTGATGCGTTGAGACTTGGATAAATTTAATAGTTGCTAGTCTAGGTGGGCTTTGATTTGTTGGGACTTTGGCATTGATGTAATATAATTTATTTATTTTAACAAAACATTATAAGTTATAACCAGGTCAACCCTCCTTTACTGTCCGCCCCTGATTATCACCCTCCATTACGGACCTTTGTACATTTTATTCCTTTCTTTTTGGATTTCTAATTTTTTACATTTTTTTTTTTAATCTTTAATCAAATCAAATTATTAATTACTAAAAATAATCATAATAAAAGATAATGGGTTAAACGGGTCGGTTTGGGTTACCCTCTAAATAGGGAATGGATTTTGGTTGAGTAAAAATTGAATCGATCTATTTACAACTCGATAAGTATTCGATTCGATTCAACTCATTTTATCATTTGTCAATCTAAATAACATTTTAGTTTTCTTGTTAACCGGCCTCATTGATAACACTTGAGTTAATTTGACTATTCAACATGATTTGATCAGACTTAATATGAATTATGATTAAATCCTAAGTTTATGTAAACCAATATTCACTAAAATTTCTATTGATAACCAGCTGGAGTCGAACCTTTTTTTGTTTTCATCTCCAAATCTCAACTTTTAGGAGATACTCTTAGACCATCGATTGTATATATATATATATATAGGAGATACTCTTAGACCATCCGATCCATTGCCACAGCACTAGCTAGTTAGTGACCAAAACCATGTCCATGGCAAATTTCTGTCCTTCCAAGTTTCTCCCTTCTCTTTTCCTCCTTGTATGGACTGCCACTTCTTCGTCCGTGTCAGGAGATCGAAAGACTTACATTATCCACATGGACAAATCAGCAATGCCAGCTCCCTTCTCCACTCACCATCATTGGTACATGTCCACACTTTCCACGCTTTCATCATCATCAGATGGTATTGCCCCAACCCATCTCTACACTTACACCCATGTCATGGATGGCTTCAGTGCCGTGTTGTCGCAAGCCCACCTAGACCAAATTCGTAACATTCCAGGTTATCTTGCTGTGTATCCGGATACAATTGGCCACCTCCACACCACCCACACTCCAAAGTTTCTCGGCTTGAAGAAGCGTGCTGGGATATGGCCGGCTGCAGGGTTTGGCAATGACATAATTATCGGTGTCATTGATTCTGGAATTTGGCCAGAAAGTGAGAGCTTCAATGACGATGGCATGCCTCCGGTGCCTGCACGTTGGCACGGCATATGTGAAGTTGGAACTGAATTTAACTCTTCTCACTGCAACAAAAAACTGATTGGGGCACGCTCATTTAGCAAAGGATTCAAGCAACGTGGATTCAATAATATATCAAAAACAAACGACTATGATTCTCCAAGAGACTTTTTGGGTCACGGTACTCATACATCATCAACAGCCGCCGGTAGTCATGTTCAACATGCCGATTACTTTGGGTATGCCGAAGGAACAGCGGTTGGAGTTGCACCGATGGCTAGGATTGCCATGTACAAGCCGCTGTTCTTTCACGAGACCGATTTAAAATCTGTAGCCACTGATGTTCTGGCTGGTATGGATCAAGCCATAGAAGATGGTGTGGATGTCATGTCATTGTCTTTAGGTTTCCCTGAGACAATATTTGATGGGAATCCAATAGCGGTAGGAGCCTTTGCAGCCATGAAGAAAGGGATTTTTGTATCATGTTCGGCAGGAAACTTTGGCCCCCATGCTTACTCCGTCCTTAATGGAGCTCCTTGGATTACCACTATTGGCGCCGGAACTATTGATAGAGATTACGCAGCTCACATCACTCTAGGCAACAACGAGTTAACTGTGAACGGAAGATCTGTTTATCCGGAGAACCTCTATGTGTCTGAGGTTCCTATATACTTCGGACATGGTAATCGATCCAAAGAACTTTGTGCTCCGTACTCATTAGACCCTAAAGATGTTGTAGGAAAGTATATCTTTTGTGCCTTTGTCAATGATGGTCTTGTGGGTTTTACTCGGCAATTGAACGAAATGAAAAGAACCGGAGCTGCTGGAGCCATCTTTAGTTCAGTCATGGGAAAATTTCTTGATCCCAAATACTTTAACATGCCCTATGTTACAATAAACCCAAAAGATGGAGAGTCAGTGAAAAATTACATGACGAATGCGAAGAATGCAACTGTGAGTATCAAGTTCCAGATCACAGTGTTAGGTACTAAGCCAGCTCCTCAGGTGGCAGATTTTTCATCAAGGGGGCCTGATCGCCAATCACCTTGGATTCTAAAACCTGATATATTGGCTCCTGGGGTTGATATATTGGCTTCCTGGGTTCCCAACAGAGGTTGGCAACGGATTCGTGACCAATATCTACTCACTGATTACGCTCTCGTCTCAGGAACATCCATGTCATGCCCTCACGTGGCAGGCATAGCTGCCTTGCTTAAAGCAATCCACCATGGTTGGAGCTCAGCTGCCATTCGTTCAGCAATGATGACAACTGCTTACTTGCATGACAATGCTAATGGTATTATCACCGACATGGATACTGGGGCTGCAGGCACTCCTCTCGATTTTGGAGCTGGGCATGTGAATCCTAACAAGGCAATGGATCCTGGACTTGTGTACGATATTGAGGTCGAGGACTACATCAGCTACTTGTGTGGATTGAACTACACAAGTAACCAGATTAGAGTTCTAACAGGAACATCAAACTTTACCTGTGAACATGCTAATCTAGACCTTAATTATCCGTCGTTTATCGTCATCTTGAACAACACCAATACTACAAGCTTCAACTTCAAGAGGGTGTTGACAAATGTAGCTGATGGTAGTTCGATTTATCGTGCAATGGTGAATGCTCCTGAAGGTATGAAAGTTGTCGTGCAACCGGCAACGATATCATTTGCAGGAAAATATAGCAAAGCAGAGTTCAATATGACAGTGAGCATCAATTTGGGAACAGATGCTAGTCCACAGAGTGATTATATTGGAAATTTTGGGTTTTTGAGTTGGTATGAAGTTAATGGGAAGCACATGGTGAGAAGTCCCATTGTCTCTGCATTTGCTCTTAAATCTTCTTAACAGAACTAAGGTGTGATTGACTGTCGTGTTCAACTTGCTAATTACTTTGGATAAGCAGAAGGAAACACATATGGTACGGGTGTTTGATATATCTTATTGGTTTAATTTCTTCGAATGTCTTATAAAAAAAATAGATTATATTTGTGAATTTTGTAGTTCATCACAATGGGCACATTCTATTCTATTATCGATATGAATTGTTACAGTATTTATATACTGTCAAACAAAAAAAAAATAAAATTACAGTATTTATATAGACATCGAGGCAAAATAAAATGATCGGTTGAAACAAAATTGTAATGATTTTAGAAGTTTGATCATGTAACAAATGATTTGAACAGTATAACACAATTGAGTACATACAAATTTTAGAACAATGGATTTACGTAGAAGTCCCTTCACAGGGAAAAACCACAGGACGCTGATCCAACAAATACTCCACTAATAAATTCAATGTTACAAGTAACCCTTCCCCAGACAACTCACAAGCTAACAAAATTAATCATTAGATAAAATTTCAAGCTTTGGCTCCAAGCTAACAAAGTCAATGTAGTTGCTGCTCCATATTATTACCCGTTGTTGTTGCTGCTGTATATGACCACCCTCGTGGAACTTGCTGAGAACTCGTTGAAGACATCACGGCCATCTCAGGTAGAAGGTAAGGATGATTTAATAACATCTCAACCGTCTATTGCTCCCTCGGATTTCTTGCAAAACACCTTCTCACAAAATCTTTGCCCAAATCCGACATGAGTTGTGGAATGTTGGGTTCTTGCATGACAAAAGCGCATTTAAGACCATCACGAACTCGCATAGCAGATTAGCCGGTAAGCATCTCCACCACAACACACCCAAGGGTGACAATGAATGCCCAATAGGGGCTTGAGGCTCCATTGAGCCAAAAAAAAATTAAAAAAATTAAAAAAATTCTTTAATTTTTGAGTAATTCTACTTTGCTCAAATTTGGTAAAACCCAATGATTTCAATCATCCAATTATAATATAGAGAAATCAATGATCGACTTCATTTGGACACCAAATTTGAACAAAGTAGTATTATTGTTAATTTTTTAATGGGTTTAAACCTACTAATTTTTTTATTTTTTTTTTAAAGTCTTAATTTTTTAATGGGTTTATAATTTAAACCTAATATCCTTAACAGTTGAAATAACTCACATGATAACCGATGAGATGAGGTTGGTCCGGTGGTAAACCCTTTCACACATGCACCACGAGGTTACATGTTCGAATCCTTCCCCTCCCCAAAAAACTCGATTTTATATAAGAGGAAATAAGGGTATATAGCACTTTTTCAAAATGGATTTGTGTATCTACAACCACTTTAATAACTCATGTTTTAATAGCACCAAAAATGAAATTTGGACAAAAATACCCCCTAGCTTCTTTTCTTTTCTCTTATGTGTCCTTCATCTTCTTTCTTCTTCTTTTTTCTCAAACCTCTATTGATGGAGCTTCAATGGAGGTGCCACCGCCGACCGGTGAGTTGATCCACAAAACCATCGGCAAAACGTCCTCGTGCGCCACCGGTTGTAAAGGAAGTATCCATTTTCAGTTTCGAGCTGTATGGAGAGAGAAACGAAGCCAAACCCGAATCGTCTCCGAACCTTCATCGTCAGATCTGCGACGATCTGTCGCGAATCCGACGAAACCGATGGTGCCAATGAACTCGACATCGTCCAATCGTCCAGATCCGACTATTTTCGGAGTCAACCGGCGCCGTCGTCGACACTGTCACCATTGATAAAGATTGAACAGAATAAGTCTCGAACAAACTTGAATTAAGTCTCAAAATGCATTAATAAGTCTCGAAAACTCATAAACAAGTCTCGAACAAACTTAAAATAAGTCTCGAATTTAACCTAATAAGTCTCAAAACTGTAAATAATTCTCGAATTTTCGAGAAAAAAAATAGATTCTATTAAAACAAGACTTATTAATGTGGTGCTATTTGCACAAGCCCTCCCCCAAAAAGTGCTATTTAATTTTTGAACCCTATTTCCTCGGTATATGATAGTGTAATTCTTAAATAAATAATAAATTAAATTAAAAAAAAAAAAAAAAAAACTCACATGATAACTAATTGGGTCTAAATGTATTAAATAAAACAATTACAGCTAAAACTCAAAAGTAACATTTTAAGAACCAAGTTCACCATCAATGATCGGTTTTTTTCTATATTTTTGGTTTTCACTTTTACTATTAGAAATGAGCAGCCCCACGCCATCACCATGTCGAACATCCTTGTCACAAAAAACCTTAGACTAAAAACCAATTTTATTATTTAGAATATTTATTATACTTGCAGAATTTATAAATTAAATGTCTCTACTTGCATATTTCATTTCATGTCATTTTAATTTTGTAGTCTTGCCTTTGATTTCAACTCATAATTAGTGTGATATATATTTTTTTTCAATGACAGCGACTCGAACATGGTAATATTATGTGATCCTTATTGATAATAAATGAGTCCAAATTCAATTTATTTTATTATTGTTTTTTTTTTTTGTTAATATTATTACTTTATTATTATTATTATTGTTATTATTAAATTTTAGAAATTTTCAACTAAGCCCCTATTAATTGGAATTTATGTCTCCACCACTGCATATATCCAACCCGATTCAATCTCTCCAAACAAAAAAGATTCTGACAACATGTAGAGTGGCGTGCCGTGAAACGTGAACCTGAAAGAATCTCCATATTGCCTATCTTCTAATGGCTCTTTCGCTAACCTGAAATCGGCTATTTTTAGATAATTAGTTCCATCTTGTAAATGAAGGACTAGAATGTTGTTAGGCTTGAGATCACACCTGAAAGAATCACACGGATAGGCCCAGATCTGACAACAAAGGTTCGGTGACGGTTCGGGTTGGCTTTGTTTCTCTCTCCACACATCTTGAGTAAGAAAACGGACTCTTGGGTTACAACGGCTAGCACCCGACGAACGGTTTCCATGTGGTTTTTGGACAACTCACCGGTGATGATGTCGGCAATGGTAGTTTTGTCAAACTTCAAACGAAGGTTCGACCATCAACACGACTTTGTTTGGCAATGACTCTTTTGAGAGATAAGACGGCCGGCTTTTCCTGCACCTTCTGGTTTGGTTGGTGTCGACTCACTTGCTCCAGTGGTCAACGGCCCATAAAGGTAAGTCAAAAAATGAGAGAAAGTGATGTATAATAGGTAGAGAAGATGGAGATAGAAACTGAAGTGGAGGTAGAAGTTAAATATAAACTAGAGTAAATGGTACTGTTGCTCCCTGAATTATCCACGTGTTGATGATATCCCTCGTGAATTCTTATAATAGTCATTAAACCCCATGAACTGTCTAAAATTGGCAACAAGTGACAGAATTCAGACGAAAATCACTTTCCATCCGTATATCACGTCACGTGACCTCCATGTGCGATTCTAATAAAGGGTAAAATGGGAATTCTTGTTTGTAATCTGAGGGGTGAATTTTTAATTTTAACTTTGTCCAAAATTTCCCCAAAATTCCCCAAATCATCTCGATTAGGGTTTCCTTATTAAAAGCTTAGTTTCCCCGATTGAAGATCTAGGGTTTGGATTTGTCGGTTTTTGGTCACAAAATCTCCCTGATTTAGATTAACTTAGCTTTGTTGTTGCTATTTGTTGCTCTATTGACGAACAGTGGTGGAGAAATGGTTGGACCAAGGACAGATGGTAAGTTTTTTGTGGATTCAGATTAGTATTGTTGTTGTATGTGTTTTTTGGGTGTATTTTGGGATGGGTATGAGAAACTAAGAAATTCTATTTCTTGTTGTATCTGTTTTGGGGTGTATTTTGGGATGGGTATGTGTTTTTTGGGTGTATTTAGGGATGAGTTTGGATTTAAAGGATTTCGATATTTTGTCTTTAGAGAACTTGAGAAATTCTATTCAAATATCGTTGTCTATTACAGAACATAAATAAATACAAAAGGGAGGTGGACCGCTTCTAAAATATAAAACATATGGACAATAATATTAACTTTCCTATTATTGTAATAATATAAACTAATTAATAAATATCTTCCTTTAGTGACTTTAATTTCTGGTCAAAGAAAAAAGAAAAAAAATAATAATTTCCTATTATTTCATAAAAGATACTTTATTTGTCTAGTCCATTATACAATTTATACATAATGTTTTCATAGATTTTCACTATAAAAAAAAAAAAAAAAAAGCTTATTATTTTATTTTACAATACCCATATTATGTTGAGAGAATTTGACTTTTACTAGAAATTATTTAAACTTGTGTTATAATATATATATATATATATTTATATATATTTTAGGTTACTATAATTTTTGATAAATTTATTGTACTAGTTTGCTATTTAAATTTTTGTGAAATTATTATAAATTAATTTGGTTTCATATAAAGTTAATATCTATTTTATTCATTTATTGGTCACATTACTTTTAAAAATAAACGGTATCATATTTTACTTTTTAATAACTTATTTTTTGAGTGTTAATATATTTATATATATTTTTTGAAGTATTACACTGTTACATAAATCTGGAGTTTTTATTGTGAAAGGAAAAGACTCAAACCCGCAACCTTGTGGTGCATATATGAGGGGTTTAACTACTGGACCAACATCTTCTCGTCATTAATATATTTATCTTAACTGACCTTAAATACTAGCTTTTGTCTTGGCCCCCCAAAGCTAAAATCCTAGCTCTGCTCCTGGATGCACCACCGTCAAATTCCAGTGTGGTGCATCAGATGCACCCAAGTCTTTCTCCTCATGTACTCCACAAAGACCCTTCAATATCATCCTGTGTAAGATTGTGTTAGGTTTTGGCTCGTGTTCTCAAGTGAACCCAGTGTTAACCAAATGAGACTCAATTGATGTGAAACTTCTTAGAGACATGGGAAAAGTTTGAAAGTTGGAGATGGTGTTTGAGGGAGGTTTGAAGACCAAGAAGAATTGGATAGCGGTTCCCACAGCGGTCAATTCCAGAAGATAGCGTTGTCAAAAGTGTTATGGGAATGACAACGGTAGAGACAATGGTTTCATACAGTTTTCCAAAACATGGTGCATGGATCGCGGTTTTATGAGCGGTCAATTCTAGGTGTCTTGTAACGGTGTTGGGTGAGCGTGACCAGAACCGTAGTCAATCATAAGCACGACCTCACGTTTCAGCATATGACCTTCGTGATTCATTATAAGATCAGAAAGCGAACCTCTAGGCTCATATTCGAGAAACAGATCGTAAGCCCAATCACCAAGTTGGTCATCGAAATTGACTGTGTCAACAAGAAATGTGAGAATGTGAGGAGAGTCATAAAGATGGTCAAGAATTATCTTCTCCTTCTCCAAGGACTCCAAGGAATGTGAATCCTCCATTCTTGACTATTTGACAGCAATGGAAGGCAAACTAGGATCTTCCGAATTGATTGCGAGCATTACTACTCTGTAAGACCCTTTACTAAGAACTCGAACTTTAACCAATTGCATGATCAACTGATGATGATCAAGAAACGTTGATGAAGATTGAAACTGATGATCAAGAAATGTTGAATGTTGAAACTGAAGATGATGATTGTGGTTTGTGAAAGAATTTTTGATGGGGAAAGTGTTTAATTTGAAGGAGAATAGAATGATAATTAGGCGTATGAAGTTTGTTTGAGAGAAGATAGCACTATTTTATGAACATATATAGGAAGAAGTGACGGGAGACAATCACTCAACTTAGGGCCAGTTTGGTATTAATGCTGTAACTTTTATAATAATTACCGTTAGTTGTGCTGAAGAAATAATCAGTTGTGAAGTTAATTAGCTGATGTTTGGTTAATTATATTTTTAAAACTACATCATAGCTCAAAAGCGGTATACATATGTTTGGTAATTTAATTTTAAAATTGCTGAAATTAGTTACAATGACTAAATATACGTGATTTTATAACCCTACTTCATTTTTTTCAATAATTATATATGTTAAATAAATATTTAAGTAGAATATTTAAATAAGAAAAAAAAATTCTATAAGAACAATAAAAATATTTTTCAAAAGATTTTATAAATCAAATTAATATTTTAGTAAATATTTAATTATGAGATTAAATAAGATATATAAATGCTGAAATAGATTATTTCATAATCATTTTTAAAAAGTAACCCCCACTTACTTCTCATAATCACTATAAAAATTTGTCAAATTATCAAATAATTATTTTTAGAAGTTTTACCAAATATTATTTTATGTCAAAATTATAAAATAAGCTGATTTTAACTTTTCGAAAGCAATACCAAACTGGCTCTTAATCTGTTTGCTTCACATTGATGCTTAAACCCTTTTATTAAAAATGGAAACTAGTTTTCTTGAATTAGATTAGCTTATCTCAACAAGTTTTTATGTGCAAAACTTCCTTTTGATAATTTGTCAAAATAATAATAAATAAATAAAATTCCATTTGATAATTTGTCAAAATAATAATAAAAAAAATCCTTTTGATAATTTGTCAAAATAATAATAACAAAAAAACTTCCTTTTATAATTTTTTTTTTCGAAACTAAAAATTTGTTAATTATAAGAGTATTTTAAAGTTAATAAATGATCATTAGTGTATCTATTGGTTTGATTACAAGGCTAAAAAATCTTTTAAATTAAACTAAATGATAATATTCATTTTTCAAAAAAAAAAAAAAATTATACATTTGAAAGATCATTAGAATTACGTCATTAACAAAAAGAAATTAGTACTCCTATTAAAATTTAGAGAAAAAGCAATACTCTTTATATATATATAATTTCATAATGGATCACACCAAATTGAAATTGTAATAAATAATCACAAAAAATATTCTATTACTTAGAATTAAAATATCTTGAAATATGTATTCTTAACATTGATTGTTTAAAATCTTTTTGAGAATCAAAAGTTTTATAATAAGTTTTAGAAATTAAAACAAAAACTTACATTAAGTAATTTAATACTAGATACACGAAAGCCTAATTTTATATTTTCACTGAATGCTTCAAATGTTGAGCCAGCCTTGAGTACATGTGATTTAACTACTGTAAAAAGAAATATATATTATTTTGAGGTGGAGGAGATTGAAGTATACAAGTGCAAGTAATCAGATAAAACGTTTTACAGAAACATCAAACAGTACTACCTGTACTCAACATGAAATATCATTGCCAGTTTGCCACATGACGTAAGTTTCTTCTCTGATTGGTTGTTGATAGCACATGACGCACTATCAGTTATCCGAATATATTAAAGCAAAGTCTTCTAGCAAGCGGTTGTTGTTTCTGCTGTTGATGACCATCTTCAAACAATGAGCACCACCCTCGTCGAACTTGCATAGAATTTGTTGCAGACATCACGGCCATCTCAGGAAGAAGGTAAGGATGACTCAATAACATCTCAGCAGTCCATCGCTCCCTCGGATTTCTTGCAAAACACCTTGTCAAGAAATCTTTGCCCAAATCCGACATATATTCTGGTATGTTGGGCCGTTGCATGACAAAAGCACATTCAGACTCCAAGTTTCTACGAACATCACCAACCCACCGCATAGCATGCTTTCCAGTAAGCATCTCCACCACAACACAACCAAGAGACCATATATCCAACCCACTGCATAGCATGCTTTCCAGTAAGCATCTCCACCACAACACAACCAAGAGACCATATATCCAACCCACATTCAATCTCTCCAAACAAAAAAGATTCCGGCGACATGTAGAGCGGTGTGCCGCGAAACCTGAACCTGAAATAATCTCCATATTGCTTCTCTTCTCCAGGCTCTTTCGCCTACCCGAAATCAGCTATTTTCAGATAATTAGTTCCATCTTGTAAAGGAAGGACCAGAATGTTGTCGGGCTTGAGATCACAGTGAACGTACCCCTTCTCATGTACTCCAAAAAGACCCTTCAAAATCATCCTTGTGTAGTCTTGAACTTCACGTTCTGGCAAACGACCTCCGCGCTTCTTTATAAGATCATAAAGCGAACCTCCAGGCATGTATTCGAGACAAAGATCGTAAGCCCAGCCACCAAGTTGGTCATCAAAACTGACTGTGTCCGTAAGAAACGCGAGAATGTGAGGAGAGCCGTAAAGATGATCAAGAATTCTCTTCTCCTTCTCCAATGACTCCAAGGAATGTGAATCCTCCAATCTTGAGGATTTGACAGCAATGGAAGGCAAACTGGGATCTTCCGAATTGACTGCGAGCGTGACTACTCCGTAAAACCCTTTACCAAGAACTCGAACTTTAACCCACTGCATGATGAAGAAGCTACACTACAAAAAACAGGGCTTTTTGCCGCAGACAAATCCGTGGCAAAATCCGCGGCAAAAGGCCTTTCGCCACGGATTTGCCACGGATTTAAGGTGTTGCAAATACAGCCGTTGTAAAAGGTTCTGCAACAGATGTCACTGTGGTAAAAGGTGTTTTGCCACGGAAAATTACCCGCGGCAAAAGCCTGTTGCAAAGTCTTTTATATTTGCCACAGGAAGTTATCCGTGGCAAAAGCCTTTTGCAACAATAAGCACCACCCTCGTCGAACTTGCATAGAATTTGTTGCAGACATCACGGCCATCTCAGGAAGAAGGTAAGGATGACTCAATAACATCTCAGCAGTCCATCGCTCCCTCGGATTTCTTGCAAAACACCTTGTCAAGAAATCTTTGCCCAAATCCGACATATATTCTGGTATGTTGGGCCGTTGCATGACAAAAGCACATTCAGACTCCAAGTTTCTACGAACATCACCAACCCACCGCATAGCATGCTTTCCAGTAAGCATCTCCACCACAACACAACCAAGAGACCATATATCCAACCCACCGCATAGCATGCTTTCCAGTAAGCATCTCCACCACAACACAACCAAGAGACCATATATCCAACCCACATTCAATCTCTCCAAACAAAAAAGATTCCGGCGACATGTAGAGCGGTGTGCCGCGAAACCTGAACCTGAAATAATCTCCATATTGCTTCTCTTCTCCAGGCTCTTTCGCCTACCCGAAATCAGCTATTTTCAGATAATTAGTTCCATCTTGTAAAGGAAGGACCAGAATGTTGTCGGGCTTGAGATCACAGTGAACGTACCCCTTCTCATGTACTCCAAAAAGACCCTTCAAAATCATCCTTGTGTAGTCTTGAACTTCACGTTCTGGCAAACGACCTCCGCGCTTCTTTATAAGATCATAAAGCGAACCTCCAGGCATGTATTCGAGACAAAGATCGTAAGCCCAGCCACCAAGTTGGTCATCAAAACTGACTGTGTCCGTAAGAAACGCGAGAATGTGAGGAGAGCCGTAAAGATGATCAAGAATTCTCTTCTCCTTCTCCAATGACTCCAAGGAATGTGAATCCTCCAATCTTGAGGATTTGACAACAATGGAAGGCAAACTGGGATCTTCCGAATTGACTGCGAGCGTGACTACTCCGTAAAACCCTTTACCAAGAACTCGAACTTTAACCCACTGCATGATGAAGAAGCTACACTACAAAAAACAGGGCTTTTTGCCGCAGACAAATCCGTGGCAAAATCCGCGGCAAAAGGCCTTTCGCCACGGATTTGCCACGGATTTAAGGTGTTGCAAATACAGCCGTTGTAAAAGGTTCTGCAACAGATGTCACTGTGGTAAAAGGTGTTTTGCCACGGAAAATTACCCGCGGCAAAAGCCTGTTGCAAAGTCTTTTATATTTGCCACAGGAAGTTATCCGTGGCAAAAGCCTTTTGCAACAATAAGCTACCATAGCAATCAGGCTATTGCATATTTTTAATATATAAAAAAAAATGTTTCATATACATTTTTTATTATTTTTTTATTAAGCTGTTTTTTAGAAATTTAAATATAAATAATACATTAAAAAAAAAATTCCTGAGATAACAAAATAAAAATATAAAACCATATTATAAAAAAGAAAAATCATCAATATTATCGTAAGAATGTCTAAAACACTCATAAACATCAAAACATCAAGCCATCAATTACAATATTTTTCTCTATGCGCTTCACCATTGCAATCCTTCGTAACCTTAGCGTTTCCGGATACAGATTTTCGTCTTTGGAAACTGAAACATTGAATCAAGTTGTAGTCGAGATGTTGATTAGAAGCAAAATAATTCCAGACTATGATAACAAATATATAATCTCTTCAATCATGTCACTAGAAAAATTAACTATATGAAAAGCATATCACTAGAATAAAGAATTTGGTGTGAAGGGCATATCACTAGAATAAAGAATTTGATATCACTAGTACTAGTCTAACTAACCCGATATTTCGGCATTAAACCCCAAAACGCTTCTAATAATTCTTCCATTTTCGGGATCCTGCTGGTTGAGGATCAATATAAGTGAACATATAGTAGTGCAATCCAATGGACCAAAGCCACATGTATGTATCAATATAAACTACTAACATTTACAGAATCCGTACTTTAAAATGAGCATTAACGAGACAAATATATTCATGAATCTTGGATATTTAATTACACATTCAAGAAAGTTCCCAGCAAGAATCTATATGAGACTAGTAACAAAAGCTAAAAATCCAAAACTAAATATCAAAATAGTGGGATATCAGGTGGAAATTAACAGTTGGTTACCTGCATCCCCCAACGGCATAATCTAACCATTAAACTTCTTCAATTAAACTTGTCTTCTCCTACCATTCGCTTTACTTTCTCTAGTATTTAACCATAATAAAATCCATAAGTAAGAAGTGCAAACACTTATGTCTACTAAAGAACCAAATATCTACCAACTCAAGCTATTAAAAATAAAAGTAGGATCAATAATTCAATGTAAAGTTAAATGACTACCGGGAAATGAATATCATGATGTCAATATACAAGCCTATAACAAAAGGTAGCTTGAGGCAATTGAATGCTGCTTGTGCCCAATTGCATCATCAATCCGACTTCTTGTTAATGTTACCGAAACTGCATATTTACAAACAAGTTTAATTTAGTTATCAATAATAACTTAATAAGCTTACTAAAGGGGAACCTATTTTAGTTTCTTTGGTGGGCACAATACATCTGTAAATATACAGTACATTAAACAAAACATCCCACTATGACTTTGTTCCTAAAAGAGTCAGTTGAAATCATGTCTACATAAACAGTACATGAAAACATATAAATATGACCCAATACAAGCATGCAAATGAGATAATAAACGCATAAACCGTCAGTTGATCAAACACCTATGAAACATCATGTAGTCATTTTCGAATTTGCATAAGATATAATCACCTCAAAAAAGAGCAATACCATAAACATAAACATAAACAATACCATGTCATTCTCAAAGAGCAATACTCAAAAAAAAAAATCTCAAGCATACTGAGTACACATAAACATACATTAGTAAAATCAGCATAAGAATCTATTTTCCAATAGCTGAAAGCAATACCACCTTCACTTGCAAGCTCTGTCCTGTCCTCATTAGAATCCTAAGCATTTTAAAAGGCATTTCCTCTCGGGGATCTTGGAATCAACATCCTCCCCTTAGATTGCATGTAATTACTTTACTTCAACATATGATGAACCAGAGAGAAATTGAAATAATGGAAAACAAGTTACAGAGAGAGAGCGAGAGTACCTACTGGTTCTACTGCTTCAACACCTTCTCAGCTTGCCGATGTAATTCCACTGCTTTGTTCAAAAGGATTGCAGCTATTACATTCCCAAATTCCAAATCCATCTAAACCTGCAAAGTGAATTCCCAAAATTATTAAGTAAAAAGTTCACATATAGAAAAATGTATAACTTTCTCTATAGCTGCATGATCTTTTCATCTAAAATTCATCATTCCAAAAATAATAATCAACTTGACTTACAAAGGACAAGTAGATAGACGATTTCAAAAATAAATACTATTGAATGAGGTTATTTGTGCTATATCAATGTTATTTTGAAAAATATACAGATAATTGTGAATTTCAACAACTCAAATGAAGTACAAGTACATCATTTTTGAAATTAGAAATAGCAATATGTGAGAACACAAGGAAAATGTACCTCGTTCTAATATTGAATTGAATTACGGTCTGGGATCTTCCACCCATCTCCTTCACCTGCAATCCAAATTAATGCAAGAAAAATGAAATGTAAAAATCGAAAAGAAGAGAAAGATGAATGATTACAGCAAGTAGTGTTGACAGATTTGAGATAAGCACGTGAAGAAATCAAGTAGTGAGAAGCTGCTTTTGCGACGAAGAAGTGAGAAGCAGCGGCGATTACACGACGACGTCGACAAAGTGAGAAGCAAAGGCGACGTCGACGAAGCGAGAAGAGCGGCGCGACGACGACGAAGTGATATGCTGCGGCGGTTACACGACGACGTCGCACCTTGACGAAGCGAGACGCAGCGTTGACGGCGACGAGGACGACAACCAAGTGAGAAGCAGCGGTGGATAAAGTGCTGCGGCGGCTATGAAGTGAGAAGCTTTCAATTTAGGGCATCTTTGAAAAGTGAAAAGGTAAAACAAATAAATTAGATATATATTCTTTTAAAGTTTTTTAATTACCGTGGCAAATAACTGCAGCAAATAAGTGTAATATTTGACACATCTATCAGTCCGTGGCAAACATTTAATAAAAAAAAAAACTGACAAATATTGTTTCCGTGTTTTTAAGTAATATTTGCAACGGATGAATATCCGTGGCAAATTATGTGTGGTAAAAACAACTTTTTCTTGTTAAGATGATCAAGAAACGCTGATGAAGATTGAAACTGATGATCAAGAAATGTTGAAGATTGAAACTGAAGATGAAGATGGTGGTGTATGGAAGAATTTTTTATTTGATAATTACGCGTGTGAAGTCTGATTGAGAGAAGACTGAAGAGAGCTCTGTTTTACACTCTGCTTCAGCACTCTGTTTCAGCACTCTGTTTCTTGACAGCCAAGTAGAATTGGAGGGAGACTTAACTGTCTCTGCTTCACTTTGACACTTAAAACCCTAGAGTATGTATTTGACATAACTTTGAAGTAGAGTTTACAAAACCAAAACTTCCTTTTATAAAAAAAATAACCAATTATGAAATTATTTTTTTATACATTTGAAAAGTCATGGTTCGAATTAACCAAAATAAATTATTACTATTAAAATTTAGAGAAAAAAATATTAAAAAAATAATAATTTCATAATGGATCAGACATGATTGGAATTATAACAAATAATCACAAAAATAAATATTCTATTACTTATAAAATATCTTGAAACATGTATTTTTAATATTGATGGTATACATTTATTTTGAGAATCAAAAGTATTAGAAATTAAAACAAAAACTTGAATTACAATGCTTAGATCCTTGTAAACAAGATTAAATTTCAAATACAATATTTTTATTTTAAACATTTAGTAATTTAATATTAGATACAACAAGACCTAATTTTATATTATCGTCTAAGGCTTCAAATGTTGAGCCGAATCCGAGCACGTCTAATTTAAAATCAGCACACAGAGCATTAAGTGGTAATATTCAATTAACAGACATAAATATTATATCATCTCCAATGCAAATATGCATTTTGGATTGATTTTTTTTTTTTTTTTTTTAAACAAGCATTACAAGAACTATTATAATAGGATCACCGGGACCTACCAAGATCATACAATACATGTGCGGCTTAGATATTTATTCTCATAACATAAGATAACTACTTCCATAACCCGGGAAGAAAACTCCCTACACAAACTTGTAAAATGCGTATGGTGGAATTTGAACTCTGGTGCACTACCCTAAGAGATGATATGCATTTTGGAGTTTTTAAATAGTAACACATCAGCATTTCTATTCATTATCGATCCAATTAATTGGAAAAAAAAAATGGAGAAATGCATTTTCACATCTCCAATGCAATTATCTAAAATCATTATGCATCCATTTTATAACCAATTATCATAAAATATTTATTTCATCTCTCCTATTTTATTTTACAATTAAATGGGCTCTAATATAAATAGTGGTAAGAGTTAAAAATCCTAGTCAGCATTTCGGGTCATTTGTTTGTTTGTTTGAAAAATGAACAACCTGAATTTTAGTGAAGACTGAAACCTAAATGACATGTTTGTTTATTTACTTTTCTCACCTCCAAATATAAAATTGTTTGAAAATAGTTAATTTGACATTTATGCCATATATATATTTGACAGTATCTATCTGTCCAGATATGCAGACCGGGTATTTTTTTTTTTAAGTTTTTGTCATTGGTAAGGAGAGTTTCTAAAGTTAGAAACTCATCTCCACATTCTCTAAAATAAAAAAAAAATAAAAAAAAAATTGCCACATCAACTCCATATTGAAGTTAGATAATTGCATTGAAGATGTTTTTTCAATCTCATTATCTATCTATCATATGTATTACTCAATTTTCACCCTATGCATAATAGCATTGGAGATGCTAGTAGTTTGAAGGAAACCAATATGTTTGAATTCATTCATTACTAAGCAGTAATATTCAACTAATATAGGTAGCATTGAAGGGGGAACAATTTTTATAAATAAATAGAAAATCAAAATTTGGTTCCATTGGGTAGAAGATATGAGTTATTAAAACTATATATGGTACTACAAATAGTGGAAACATGCAAAAAAAATTGATGAATAAATTGAAGAAAGAGAGCACTTAAAAAAAATCCTTCAATGATTGATCATCGTCAAATTATAAGTCCCATACTTTTGTTCCATATATATGATAATATGATATGCATCATCTTCAAACCAGTGTATTTTCTTGCCCTTGTTTGTCAAACCACCTTACCTACAAGTCTACAACCATTGCATCGATCGTATTATTTATTGAAAATTTTATATTAATATTATAAAAAGGTTCCTTTAAAATTACTAAAAAAAATACCCCTAAAAACTATTTGAATATTAAAAACACCCTTATGCAATAACACAAAAATTTCTATAGGGATTATTTTGATCCATTTAAACAAAACTTGACTTCTATGATAGTCAAATGAAACTACAAGGACTAAATGGATAATTATTTTTTAAATAACCATCGGTGAATTTATCCTAAAAAACAATTTAATTTAACTTTAAAACTATGAACAGTTGGATTGCGATTCAGCAATCCAACGGTTTCTACCGTTTTGATTATTTTAGTTGCATCAACGCCTCACAAACATCTTCAATGCAATTATCTTTTTTACACCCATAATAATAAATTAAAATTATTAATTTTACTTCCTACACCTTTTAAATACAAAACTATCATTTTATGTTTTTTTTTTTTTAAACATATATTGGCTGCAATATTTCTTTTCATTTGCTTCCACCATCACAAAAACATAAAATTATTGTAACTTTCGACATATGCAGCTTCTTTTGTTTTGACTCCTGAGAGAGAAAAAAAATAAAAAATTCAATCACCAAACAAACCATTTTTTTCATTTAAAATTTGGTTTTTTAAAACTCCATCCACCAAGTTTTTGGGTTTACAAACCAATTAAATTAATAAGAATTTGTAGTTAAATTAAAGTAAATGCAATTCATGAAAATGTTGATATATGGATTGCCTGGTTGTTTCTGGTGGTTTTACCAGTTAAATTCATTTATGCTTGTGCATGAACTGTTGTGTTGAATTTCAGGCTAGCTTAGATGAGATTCATGGGAGCTAGAAATTTATATCAATTTCAATTTTAAGAAGGAAAAGAGATGTATACATTAAAAAACTGCCATGTGACAAGCCTTATCTGGCAAAGAAATACAAACAAATCCAGGCCTAATCCAAACAGATCGAAGAACCCTATTTAACCAAGTTTCATGGTATGAGTCATCATGGCCATGAATTCATCTATGTCAACCATCTTATCGCCATCAGTGTCTACAGCCCTCACCATTTTCTGGCAGTCCTGCAGACTGCACCTCTCTCCAAGCCTCTGTAATATTTCCAAAATTTCTTCCGCGCTTATCTTCCCATCACTGTTCTTATCAAACATCCGAAAAGCACTATGTATGTCCCTTGTTCTAACCCCTCCCTTCTTGTACACTTCCATGAACTCTTTGAAATCAATGAAGCCATCTCCATCCAGATCAACCACTCGGAAAATCTTCGCCACTTCCCCGCTCTTGTCTCCCTGCCCTATAGCTGTCAGAATAGCCTTGTACTCCGACTGGGATATCTTGCCGTCTTTGTTGGAATCAAATTTATCAAAAACCTGTCTCATTTCATTTGTGTTTGGCTGGTAACCGGGCGATAAGGCTGAGTTCTGCCTGTCTTGGGAGAACATCCGGGATGGCTTCTTCGAAATCCTACTTTTTGAAATCTTGTACTGGAAATCAAGAAATCTCACGTTCGACATGTCTACTTGTGTGGTGTTTCTGATCGATGATGAAGATAGAAATCCAAAGTTTGGATGAGAAGAGATGTACAGGGTTTTTAATGTACCTGTTTAGCCTTTATATCCTTCTCCGGATCAACGAAGGAAACGTTTTTCGAATCGGAAGTCAGGGATAAAGCTAAACTAAAGTTACCTATTTATTCTTTAATTAGCAACTTGGAAGCAACTATACATCAGAAGATTCTCAAATGACAAGATAAACAAAGAACAAATTTGTGGTTCCTGAGAAAAACTTTTAAGAAAAGAATACATTCTTTGAGCAGTTCCTTCTCCTCAATAAGGAGGTTGTCTTTCTCAGACAATCTGTAAAGCGGACGAGTAAGCAAAACGAATTAATGTTCGGGTCAAGGTGGTTTCCATTATCCAGATCCTCCATTACTTCAATATCCTTGTGAGCTGTGTTCTTCTGCACATATCCTGCTATGGGGATAATATGTTGTAAACAGCCATTAATTACTTTCAACCTCAAGAAGCAAAAGCGAAAAAAATTAAATATTATGATTTGATTATTTAGGATGCCTACACGAAACACCAGATCCAATAACAAGTGTTTTGAGGACACATCTATATTTGGTATAAACAATAGTATTATTGACAATGTCTACACACATCTAGGGATTAGATAAATAATATTGAATTTTTTTATGCATTCCAAAGACCCTACAAGTAAATAGTTCCTATAAATCTTCACTTATTGCATACCACTGCTGGTCCACTACATCAAAATATTCTCATATTTCTTTCCTCCAAACACACTAAAAGAGAATACTTGGAGATCGTTGTCAAACATTTCTAACAGCACTTGCAGTGCAAAAGGTTAACGAAGATATGTTCACATTTATTAGTTAAATTGGATTCATCCAATAACTGTATCACTTCAATCAAAATATAGCATATAAAAAAGCAAATTGAGCACATGGGGTTAGATTTTTGAACGTGCTTGGTGCGATTTCGGTGATAGGATTTTTGGTTAGCGTGTAGTCCACACGCCACCTTTCTTCCTTGCGTTTTTCCTTACGATCTGCTTTAGGATCTGCTTTGGGTATGGAAAATCCGAGTGAGGTTTTCATTTTTTTCAGCTCACCAATGTCCCTAGAGTGCTGAATGCGAGGGATCTATTATGAATCTGAATAGTGGAGGTTCTGCTAAACGATAGAGCCGAGAGTGATGTTCTTGGTCAGAATGATGTTAAAGTTGATAATTAGAGGAAAGAAGCTATGGGAAGCTTTAAAGCAAAGCTTATGAGCATGTCTAGTCCTAGTTCTTGGTCTGGGTTTGGTGCTAACAAGGAAAAACTAAGAATCGAGCAGGATGATATCATGGTCTCTGACGGTCCCAACGATCCTGTGATGAAGCTCTCTCCCAACTTGAAAGAACAATTGCATAAACCATGGGCTAATTTGCTGATTCTAAAGAACATGGGTCAATCGCATACTCTGAATTTCATGATTACTAAGCTTGCACAGAAATGGACTCTTCTAGGACAATGACAGTTGACTGATCTTAGATTTTGTGCTTGCTAGTGGTCCTTGGGTTATTGTGAATCAATACTTGGTGGTGCAAAGATGGAAACCTAATTTTGTGCCGGGAGAGGATTCGATCCAGAGTATGCCAATTTATGTGAGATTATCTAAACTACAAATGGAATGGATGGTATCAAATTTGTTGTGGAATATCAGTGGTATGTGGGGAATGATGTTCAAGGTGGATCTGATTACGGAGGCTCAAGCTCGAGGTAGGTTTGCTTGAATTTGTGTTGAAATTGATATCATCAAGCCCCCTCTTAGGCTCTCTTAATATTGATGATAAGTCTATTAGGGTGGAATATGAAAGCTTAGGTTTAATTTGCTTTAAGTGTAGAAGATATGGGCATAGTAAGAAGAGTTGCAAAGAAGGTTTGGAGGAGCAAGTTCATGAGGACTTGGGTACTAACTGTGATGTCCAGACTAATGAAAAGAATGAGAATCTCCCTACGGTCCATGGCTCCTTGTTTCTGTTGGAATTAATGCACTTATTGAGAAGTCTGAGAGTTCATCGATTCTCAAGAATAGTTGGTATTAGCAAATACTTACTGCAGTCAAATTTGAGTTATTATGTTTTTGATATTTCCTATGTATCATATGTTACCTAGGTAGCATTCCAGAGTATTCTGCATACTCTTTATATTGAATTGTAACTCAATTTTCAATCAAGAACATTAGAGCTCTGCAGTAGCAACTCAAAATATATTTCACCAATATCTTATTCATCAATATTTCTCTAACAAATTGGTATCAGAGCTAGGTTTGCTGATATGGTTGGGTGTTATTTTCTTTTAAGGATGTCACCTTCTACAGTTCAAAATCCATCATCTCCATATTCTCTCCTTCCAAACTTTGCAGGAGAAAATCATGATTTTTGGAAGGTAAAAATGAAGACTTTGCTTTTGTTAGAAGGTTTTTGGAACATTGTTAATAATGGTTTCACAGAACCTACAGAAGAGAATGAACTTTTAGAACGGGAAAAGGCGAAGCTTGAAGCAGATCGGATGACAGATGCAAAGGCTCTTTCAAAAATTTAAAATGGAGTTACTGCAACCATTTTTCCTAGGATTATGATAGCCTCTACAGCAAAACAAGCATGGTAGATTCTAGAGCAGGAGTTTCAAGATGACAGTAAGGCGAAAGTTATCAAACTCCAAACTTTTCGCAGAGAGTTTGAAAATCTTAAGATGAAAGAATCTGAATCAGTAAAAGGGTATTTTTCTAGAGTGATTGGAGTTTTCAATCATATGAGAACTCTTGGTGAAGATGTTACTGATCAGAAGGTAGTTGAAAAGATATTGATTAGCTTGCCTGAAAAGTATGAGCACATTGTTCCAGCTATTGAAGAATCTAAAGATCTCACCACTTTATCAGTTGAACAATTAATGGGATCTTTAGAATCTCATGAACAAAGGAGATTGTTGCATAATAATCAGTCTGTGGAGAGTGCTTTTCAGACAAAGCTCATTCTCAAACAACAAAAATCGTTCAAGAAAAGCGACCAGTAGAGAGGTAATCGAAGAAAATGGAATAAATGGGAGTCTAGCAAAAAGGAAGACAATAGAAATCACAGAGATTATGTTGTTGATGATTCTAAGCCTACCTACAAGATTTGCAAAAAGAAGAACCATGATACTTCAAATTGTTGGCATCGTGGAAAGCCTCAGTGCTTCAATTGTAAAAAGTTTGGGCATATTGAAAAAGATTGCAGATACAAGCAGAATGCCAACCAAGCTAAATAGGAGAACGATGGCGAAGACACCTTATTTTATGCTTGCCAATCTGCTGTTGAAGAAAAATACAGTACCTGGCACCTTGACAGTGGCTTCAGCAATCACATGTCAGGTAATGAGAATATATTCCTTGATGTTGATTCTATAGTTACACCTAAAGTTAAACTTGGAAATGGTGCTATTGTGGAATCAAAAGGGAAAGGTAGAATTTCTGTTGAAACAAAAAAGGGAACAAAATATGTGAATGATGTGTTGTTTGTGCTTGAATTAAATCAAAAGTTATTAAGTGTTGTTCAACTTGTTGAAAATGGTTATCGTCTTCATTTAGAGGACGGTGGCTTCACTATTTTTGATAAAAAAGGAGAAAGATTTGGTGATTGCATATGTACAGATGAAGAGAAATAGAAATTTTTCTATTGATCTTCATTGTGGAGCTATCAAGGCCTTGAAAAGTGAAGTAGTTCAAGACACTTGGTTGTGGCACAAGAGGTTCTACCATTTGAACTTTAATGGGCTGAAGCTTCTTAAGCATAAAAGCATGGTGAAGGGGTTGTTAGAGATTGAATCAGTTGCAGATACATGTGAAGGGTGCATTATTGGCAAGCAACACTGAATTTCATTTCCTAGACAAAGTTCCTGGAGAGCAAGAGCACCGCTGGAGCTAGTTCACACATATATTTGTGGACAAATGCGAACTCCCTCAATAAGCCATCAAAGGTACTTTCTCTTGTTCATTGATGATTTTTCGAGAATGACGTGGGTATATTTTTTGAAGGAAAAATCAGAAACTTTTCTTACATTCAAGAGATTCAAAGCATTTGTAGAAAAACAAAGTGGTTGTAGCATTAAAACAATTCGAAGTGATAAGGGAGGTGAGTACACCTCTAATGAATTTGAAAGTTTCTACAAAGATGAAGGGATTTGGAAGCAATTGACAGCAAGATACAGCCTTCAGCAGAATGGCATCACATAGAGGAAAAATATAACCATTGTGGAAATGGCAACATCAATGTTCAGTGAGAAGTGTTTGCCTAAATGTTTTTAGGCAGAGGTTGTCCATACAGCTGTGTACATTCTCAATAGAAGTCCAACCAAAGCAGTGAAGAATCAAACTCCATTTGAAGCTTAGAGTGGATTCAAGCCTTCGGTAAGACATTTCCGAATTTTTGGTTGTGTATGTTATGCTCACATACCTTTTGAAAAAAAGGACTAAGTTTGATGAGAAAAGCAAAAAATCTAATTTTGTTGGATATAGTTCCAACACAAAGGGTTATCGATTATATGATGTTGAAACTAGAAAACTAATTATGAGTAGAGATGTTATTTTTGATGAAAAGGCAGCTTGGGATTGGAAAGTGATGTAGCGGAAGCTCTTTCGAGAAAAACCTACGTAAAACGATTAGAAACAACCTACTAACGATCCGTTGATTTGCGCACAAATACCGGACAATTAGGCTTCAATTCGTTGATTCACGAAGAATACCGAAATTGGAATAATTAGAGAAAACTCTCAATTTTATTAATCAAAAACTGAATGGCCAATTCGGCCTACATCTTTATTTAAAGCAAGCAAAACCTAAACCTAATTGAATTCCTTGGAAAGCAAGAAAAACGAATTAAAAACGGAAAATTACCAAAAAAGGCAAAAACGAGATTAAAGCAAAAACTGATTCTACTGAGAATCCTAAACACTCCAGAATTGACGGAAGTCGATTCGGAATTGGGAAACTCAAATTAAAGCAAAAACAAAACTTTCCTAAAATAGCAAAAACACTAATTTAAAGGCCTAAACGACGGAATTTGCCTAAAAAGTGACGTGCTTACACAGCAAAGCTGTGTAGTAGTTCCGGAAACGTCGAAACGCATCAGCTGTCAAAATTTCAAATCAATCTGATTCCGTCGCCCGAGTTTGGTCTTACTTGGCTTGTTTCAAATCCCACCCCTCCAAATAATCTAATGCCAGTTGGTCCACTGCTGCCGCATCATTCTCCCCAGGTTGGAGAAAATTCGACCTCGAATTTACCACGGTATCATCATCAGAGGAGTCACCATGAAATGGAATCAAATGCTTGACATTAAAAACATCATGAGTTCGAATATGGCTGGGAAGTTTCAGGCGATAAGCATTTGGATTAATTTTCTCCACAATTTCGAGCGGTCCTATTTTCCTGGCAGCCAGTTTGTTATAATCTCCCACCGCAAACCTGTCTTTTGTGAGGACAGCCCACACAAAATCACCCACATCAAACTCTAAATGACGCCTCTTCTTGTCTGCAGCTAGCTTGTACTTCTCTGCCGATTGCAACAAATTATCCTGCACCTGCTTATGAACCTCCTGTAACCCATAAACGAAATCTTCAGCCTTCCCATGAACTCTCGTTTTGCTAGGTAGCGGAATCAGGTCTATAGGGCCTCGTGGAACCATTGAATACACAACCTGAAAAGGACTGAACCCGGTACTCTTATTGACAGCATGGTTGTGGGCAAATTCTGCTTGGCTCAGCTTCAGATCCCACGACCGAATGTTTTCTCCCACCAGACATCTCAGCAAATCTCCGAGCGCTCGGTTCACTACCTCCGTCTGCCCATCTGTTTGTGGATGATATGCACTACTAAAATCCAACCTTGTATTGACCATTTTCCACAGACTTCGCCAGAAGTGGCTGAGGAACCGAGTGTCCCTATCTGAAACAATCGAAGAAGGTAGTCCATGAAGGCGGTATATCTCTCGAAAGAACAATTGGGCGACCTTGACCGCATCAGTAGTTTTTTTGCACGGAATAAAGTGAACCATCTTGGAAAATCGGTCAACCACGACATAGATGGAGTCCCATCCTCGCTGGGTTCTTGGCAGTCCCAAAATAAAATCCATACTCAAATCCGTCCATGGTTGGGTAGGAATAGGTAATGGCATGTACAGACCGGCATTAGTCGCCTTCCCTTTGGACACCTGGCAAATCCGACATCTTTCCACATATCTCTCTACCTCTTTCCGAATCGTGGGCCAAAAGTACGATGCCTTGACTAATTGAAGAGTGCGATCTCTGCCCACATGACCCTCCCCATGTATTTCCTTAATAATTTGCAGACGCAAACTACAATCGGGAATACAAAGCTGATTTCCCCGAAACAAGAACCCGTCTACCAGCACAAAATATGATATTTTTTTCTCCCGAACAGCAGCTACTACCTCAGAAAAATGTGGGTCCGAATCCAATAAATCACGAAAAGAGTGAAAACCTGGTACCTGGACAGTCATTGTTGATAACAGAGTGGTTCGTCGACTCAGGGCATCAGCCACCCGGTTCGTAATTCCTGCTTTGTGCTTCAGAACAAAGGTGAATTGTTGAAGGTAAGCTGACCATGAAGCATGCCGGGCCGAAATTTTTTCTTGACTATGGAGATGTCGCAACGAATCATGATCGGTGTATAGAATGAACTCACGGTGGAATAAGTAATGTCGCCAATGCCTCACTGCTTGGACCACAGCATAAAATTCTATGTCATAGGTGCTATATCTTACCCGAGATCCTGAAAGCTTCTCACTGAAATATGCCACTGGTTTCCCTCCTTGACTCAAAACAGCTCCGATTCCCACCTTGGAGGCGTCACTATGCAACTCAAAAGGTTGAGAAAAATCAGGTAAAACGAGTACAGAGGCTGTTGTCAATTTCTCCTTGATTTGTTGGAATCCTTCCTCTGCTTCAGTCGTCCACTGAAACTTGACTCCTTTCATACACTCCGTAATAGGTGCCATGATGCTACTAAAGTGCGGGATGAACCTGCGATAGAATGAGGCTAACCCATGGAAGCTCCGTACCTCAGTAATTGTTTTCGGCTGCGGCCACTGCCTCACCGCCTCTATCTTGGACTGATCCACCTGTAGTCCCTCACCAGAAATAACATATCCCAAAAATAACACCTTTGGCGTCATAAAAACACACTTTTTAGCTGCAGCCACGAATTTCTCTCTACGAAGCACACATAACACTTCCCGAATGTGCTGAATGTGCAGCACGGGGTTGGCACTGTAAATTAAAATATCATCGAAATAGACAACGACAGACTTACCGATAAATGGTCGAAGGGCTTGGTTCATTACTCTCATAAAGGTGCTGGGCGCGTTTGACAACCCAAACGGCATGACTAGCCACTCATATAATCCCTCTCGCGTCTTGAACGCTGTCTTCCATTCATCACCAAGTCGGATCCGAATCTGATGATACCCACTCTTCAAGTCCAATTTTGTGAACACATGTGCACCACTCAACTGATCTAACAAGTCATCTAGTCTTGGGATTGGAAAGCGATACCTTACAGTGATCTTATTAATTGCTCGACTATCGATACACATCCTCCAGGTTCCGTCTTTCTTTGGAATTAATAAAGCGGGGACAGCACATGGACTTAAACTCTCTCGAATATGCCCCTTGGACTGTAGCTCTTCTACCTGTCTCCGTAACTCTTCATGCTCGGTGGGACTCATCCGGTAATGTGGTTTGTTTGGCAATACAGCTCCTGGCTCTAAGTCGATTTGATGCTGAATGTCACGCAGATGTGGTAGTCCTTCAGGTAATTCATCCGGGAACACATCAGCAAACTCCGAAATCAGAGGAGCTGCCGCTTTAGGTACCTCCATATCAGCCGTTGTTTCTTTTCCTACCAACACATATACTGTATCCATTTCCTTTACCTCCAGCTCGAATTTTGCATAGGATAACAGGTTAGTATTATCACCATGCGCCCTCATCTTTTCAGTCGGACTGCTTGGCAGTAGCACAATTTTGGTTTCATGGAAAACGAAAGAATATGTATTTTTGAAACCATCATGATGAACCTTCCTGTCATATTGCCATGGCCTCCCTAATAGTAGGTGGCATGCGTCCATGTCCACCACATCGCACGACATCTGATCCTTGTAGTTGGACCCCATAGAAAACGAAATTAGTGCCCTCTGAGACACGGTCACTTCTCCTCCCTTTTGCAGCCAAGCTAGTCTATAGGGTTTTGGGTGTTTTTCTGTCTTCACTCCTAATTTTCGCACCACCTCGGCTGATACAATATTCTCACAACTTCCCCCATCGATGACGAATCGACACACTTTACCAAGAATGGTACAAGTTGATTGAAAGATGTTATTTCGGAGCCAATCCCTTTCTTCAGTCCGTGGTGCCAGGCAGGTACGTCGCACCATTAACATCGTTCCAATGTCACCATTTACCAATTCTTCACTTACTTCCTCCGCACCGGACGGCGAATCATCACCTATTTCCGCATCCTCCTCATTAAATTCTGTAGGGTCAATAAATAACACCTTCTTGGCTGGCCTCTGACATTCCGACAATCTGTGACCCGTTTCTCCACACCCGAAACACCGAAATCCGCCCGTGGTTGTCCTGGGAGTTTGGACGCTATTTGTCGGGTTTCACTGACCAGAATTCGAACTGCCACTAGCACCAGCACCAGCACCAGCACCCAGTCGAGTTCCAGTATTTTCGCCGGAACTACTTGCTCTGTTTCGATTGCGCACTCCTCCTCCGAAATTCGAAATCAGCCCACTAGTTGAATTTCGCGACAGTGTCTTCTCCAATTGTAAAGCCCTCTGATGCGCCTCTGTCACCGTTACGGGATCAAATAGGTTAACCATATCAAGGATTTGCGTTCGCAACCCTCCACAGTAGCGAGACACCAATTGATCTTGCGTCTCCTGAATCTCGTTTCGCACCAACAGTTGATAGAACTCCGTGGTATATTCCTCAACTGATCTCATACCTTGTCGCAGATTCTGTAACCTCTGGTACATCAACCTCTGAAAATTGTGTGGTAAGAATTCAGCACGCAACTTCCGTTTCATCTTTTCCCATTCAGCAATTTTTTGCTTTCCCGAACGATTCCTGTTGAGTTTGAGTTGTTGCCACCATGCTGCTGCTCTGCCCCGTAGTCTTGTGGCTACCAACGCCACCTTCTCTCTTTCCGGAACCCTCTTGAATTCGAGGATTTCTTCCACAATTCCTATCCACTTGAGAAACTCCTCTGGCAGCATACTGCCCTGAAATTCTGGAACTTCAGTCCGCATCCCTGTCTCCCATCGCCTGATATCTTCAAATCTGTCACCTGCCCTATCATCAGCTTCAGGTGGACGCTGTCGGCGCTGTGGTTGCAGGATTTCTTCCTCTCCGTCACTGTCACCTCCCGTTTCAGGATTTAAATTCTGAAAAGGGTTTTGGTTGGCTCTCATCGTCGCAAGCTGCTCCGTTAATTGCTCAACCTGTCGCTTCAATTGTGCCACGCGGTCACGTTCGATGGCTTCTTCTACGAGTACCTGATTTGGTCGTCTTCTCGGCGGCATGATAATGTCCCGAACGAACCTAGCTCTGATACCAAACTGATGTAGCGGAAGCTCTTTCGAGAAAAACCTACGTAAAATGATTAGAAACAATCTACTAACGATCCGTTGATTTGCGCACAAATACCGGACAATTAGGCTTCAATTCGTTGATTCACGAAGAATACCGAAATTGGAATAATTAGAGAAAACTCTCAATTTTATTAATCAAAAACTGAATGGCCAATTCGGCCTACATCTTTATTTAAAGCAAGCAAAACCTAAACCTAATCGAATTCCTTGGAAAGCAAGAAAAACGAATTAAAAACGGAAAATTACCAAAAAGGGCAAAAACGAGATTAAAGCAAAAACTGATTCTACTGAGAATCCTAAACACTCCAGAATTGACGGAAGTCGATTCGGAATTGGGAAACTCAAATTAAAGCAAAAACAAAACTTTCCTAAAATAGCAAAAACACTAATTTAAAGGCCTAAACGACGGAATTTGCCTAAAAAGTGACGTGCTTACACAGCAAAGCTGTGTAGTAGTTCCGGAAACGTCGAAACGCATCAGCTGTCAAAATTTCAAATCAATCTGATTCCGTCGCCCGAGTTTGGTCTTACTTGGCTTGTTTCAAATCCCACCCCTCCAAATAATCTAATGCCAGTTGGTCCACTGCTGCCGCATCAGAAAGAAAAAAAAAAAAGAACTTGAGCAGCCACATGTTATTCTTCAATCACAAGATGCAAGATTCTTCTTCTCCAGTTACTTCTCAAACAAGAATACAAATGCCAGAAGGTGATTTTTAGTCATCATCAAGTTCTGCAAGATCAAGCTCCAGCAGAATTTTGTCTCCTGAGAGTTCTCCAAGATATACTCGTTTGTTGAGTGACTTGTATCAGTCATGCAATTTTTTCTGTAGTTGAACCGAAATGCTTTGAAGAGGCTCAGCAACATAAAGTTTGGAGGAAAGCAATGCATGATGAAATTGCTATGATTGAGAAGAATCAAACCTGGCAGCTTGTTGATCGTCCGAAAGATCGAGTGATCATTGGAGTTAAGTGGATATTCAAAATAAAATTTAATCAAGATGGCAGCATTCAGAACACAAGGCAAGGCTTGTTGCTAGAGGATTTTCTCAAAAACCAGCTATCGACTTCTATGAAACATTTGCACATGTTGCAAGACTTGAAACTATCAGAATCTTGATTGCTCTTGCTACACAAAAGAGATGGAAAATTTATTAGCTTGATGTTAAGCCAGCTTTTTTGAATGGTGTTTTGAACGGAGAAGTATATGTGGAGTAGCCGCAAGGTTTCCTTGCAGGAGGGGAAGAAAATAAAGTTTACAGGTTGAGGAACTCCCTTTATGGGTTGAAGCAGGCTCCACGAACTTGGTATGCTGAAATTGATAAATATTTTACCATAAGAGGTTTTCAGAGAAGTCAAAATGAGCATACACTTTATGTGTTGAGAAGGGGAGCTGTTATTCTCATTGTTTCAGTGTATGTTGATGATCTAATTTTCACTGGCAATGATGAGAACATGATTCAACAATTCAAGGATGATATGATGAACACTTATAAGATGAGCGATTTGGGGTTGCTGCATTATTTTTTGGGAATTAAAGTATCTCAAATGAAAAATGAGATTTTCATTTCTCAAAGAAAATACACATAAAATATTCTCAAGAAGTTCAATTTGCTGGGATGTAATTCTGTGGACATTCCATTAATTGGAAATGAGAAATTAAAGAAAGAAAATGGGGCCAAGAAGGCTGATGCTATAGTATATAGAAGTCTTATTGGCAGTATTTTGTATCTCACTGCTACCAGACCTGATATAATGTTTGTTGCGGGTTTGTTCTCCAGATACATGTAGGAACCTAGCCAAATTCACTTTGGAGCTGCAAAAAGAGTTTTGAGGTATTTGCAAGGTACTCTTGATTATGGAATTTTGTACAAGACAATAGAAAATTCAAGATTAATTGGATATTCCGATAGTGATTGGGCTGGTTGTCTTGACGATATGAGAAGCGCTTCAGGTTATGTTTTTTCAATTGGCTCTGGAATATGTTCTTGGGTTTCAAAGAAACAAAAGTTGTTGCTCAGTCTATTGCTGAAGCAGGATATGTTGCTGCTGCCAAAGCAACTTCTCAAGCTATATGGCTTCGTAGAATTCTTGAAGACATGGGTGAAAAGCAAGAAGGTAGAACCATTTTGTATTGCGATAACAAGTCAGCCATTGCTATTGGTAAAAATCCAGTTAGTCATGATCGTACAAAGTGAAAGTGTAAATAATTTTTTACCATTATACGCATGGGTGCTTTTAAATATGACATAGAGGGTGTGTGAATGGGTTGTTAATCCGTTATTACCAAATTTTCGGATTAATCAATATTACAAATATAACCCAATTCACAAAAAAATAATCAAGTGTAATATGGTGCGGAAATATAAACGACACTTGATTTTTACGTGGAAACCCTAAACAGGGAAAAACCACGGGCTGGTAAGTGCGCCACACTCGAACCTCGAATCCACTAATTGTGATAGCGTATACAACCTAATCCCGGTTTGATGGCCTAATCCCGGCCTATATCCCGCTACCACTACCCGCAGGCCTGTAAAAGTGGATCTAGTCCAATTTGCTTATGTGACCATCTAATCCCGGTGTACGACATAATCCCGGTCTATCACACAAGACTTACTTCTCCGAAGAGATCAACACCCTATGTGAATATGCAATGATATCTAAATATGCAATAAGAGCTAGGGTACTCTAGATGCTTACCTAGGATTATATGATGACAATAAAATCAATCCTAGATATCAAAATAGTTATATGACATGGCATAATAGCTTAGCTATGTAAAGGATAACCAATCTAGATACAATAGCTATCAAAAACAATCTCAATCATAAAACGAGATTAATTAGCTAGATGATAGATAAACATGTAATATCCTAGCTATCAAAAATAACCCAATCAACATATAATCTCAATCATATATGTAGAAATAAATCTAAACACATACAAGTAATAAATGAGATAAAATTGATAAGTAAAACACTAAAATTAGATGACATTAGTGTTCAACAAATCATACCATGTGTGTTGAAGAAGATCCATGCATTAGCAAACACTAGATGATCCTAGATGATGCTTAGATGATGATTTATGCATATGGAAATGGGTTGAGAGAAATAAAGATGTGATATTTAAGCTTTTTCTCTCAAGTCTCTCTAAAATATCTCTCTAGGGTTCTTGGGATCAGAAACTTAGTTTGGGAACCAGAGATAAGGATGTATTTATAGTGACCAAAAACAAGGCATGTGAAAATATAATTTTACCCCTAAAAACGCATGATCGGCGGTTTCATTCTGCGGTCGGGGCCGTAGAATTTAACAGCCGAAATGAAACCCGAGAACCTTGGTTTCATTCGGCGCTTTTATTCGACAGGTACATAACTATCGATTTAACCGCCATTTTGGACCCGAGATATTTATTTCAATTAGATCTTGATTGGCGATTTTCGAACAGCGGCTAGGCCGCCGATCTCAACCGCCGTTCACCAAATATGGTGAATCCAAAGGAGAAGCCAAGGGTATCTCCACCGGCTATCATCGCGCTAAACCATGCATACCAACGTGCACACGTGGACATTTCCGAACATCCTTTGGGAAACGAATTACACCACACTTAAAGCTAATCAAACATGAAGTGCAAGTGTGGGAATTGAATGCATCCTAATGCCTATCATGTCATGACATTATCATAGAACAAGATGCAATCAATTCAAACAAGCATGAATAAAATTCATGACTTTGCATCCTAATGCCTAAACATGTTATGGCATTTCAATAGACTAGATGCAATCAAATAAACTTGCATGAAGAGATGTTCAAGAACATGCAAGCACTCATATAAAACACACAACATACAAGAATAAGATTTATGCATGAGTTGTGTGTGTGTGCAACTAGATCTCTTCAAAGCAAGTAAACACTAGAATTTACCTTTGGTGCTTCTTCTCTTGAGATCTTGAGAGGGCTATTGGATGATCACCAATACTTAAGCTACCCTTACATCAACCCCAACATGTGGTTTGTCCATGAAACAAGCCAATCAACAAATGGAAATCCTTACAATCTCCCCCTTTGGCTATTTCATGACAAAACCATCACTCACATTAATCCTCACAAAAAAATAGAAACTAAGGGGATTTTCTACATTACAAAGAGATGATAAAAAGCTATATCTTCAAGTCTTCAATCTCTTGTAGAACAATCAATCATTCAAAACAAAGTTTCTATACTTTCCAATACAAGTATATGTGAGATTATTCATGTGAGATAAAACAAGCATTTGCAATTAAGAATTTAAGCACAACATCATGCAATGTATATGTAATGCAAATGCTCCCCCTCAAAGGGTTTCTCTCCTATCAAAAGTAAACTCCCCAAATCATGCGAATGCTACACCAATTTAGAAATTAGCATTCTCCCCCTAACTACATACTACTCCCCTTTTTTGTCATGAGATGGGCAAAAGAGTAGTAAAGAGAGATAGTAGCATACAAGTTATTTGCATAATCATAAAATGCATTTTATGCAACTCAATTAATTGGAGAGAACAAGGAGATTTATTTTCAAATATGTGATTACTATGCTTTGCATGCAAGACATGTTGCATTCAAATCCAAAAGCAATGGTATTTGGCAAAGTAAATGACAAAGGTTTCCTTAAAGAATTCAAACCAATTTCACCATTTGTCATGAATAAAAGCAAGGATATAGAAAATTCAGTGAATTCATTTTAGCGCACTATATCCAACTTTACAAGCAAAACATGGCATGAGTGACTTTTTGCACCCTATTTGATTTTTCCGGGTAAGATACCCGTATGATAGTAGCCATGTTTCACAAGTAAAGAAAGAGAAACATATTGATTTTCATTTGAGTCTCATTTGCTTTTCACACATAATTTTTGCATTTAAGAATATGCAATTAACAATTCACGCTTTTCATTTTAGCATGTCATTTGAAATCATGCTTTTTACATTTTAAGTATGTTAATTAGCAATCATCATGTCATGGAGATCATTATAGGTCATTCAAAGAGTACTTCCTATGTAGATATCTCCTAGTCCAAAAATGCATGTTTGAACATAAATATGACATGGATTGCAATACAAGCATTGGTTCACACTTATTAAAGTAAAAAACATGTAAGCACATGTGCAACCAAGCTACTCAAGCAATCAACAAAGAAGCATAAAATTTTTCAAATTTTTGCATGTAATAAGTATGCAAGTGCTATCTTTGCTCGAGTTCCCCATATGGGGTAAAAAATGTACCATATCAGGGCAAGGGACAAAACCCTACATACCAAGATGGTTAGACTTAGTAACATCTATGGGTTGCAAATAAAGCACAAATGCAAATGGGTTTAAATTTTCTAACCCACCTAGATTCCACCTATACATTTTAGTAGAGATAGACATATTTCTAGGATCATGCAAGCTAGCCCTACGGTTCATGCTCTTAATTCTACATAACATGATGTAGTTAAAACATACCACAAAAAACAATTAGGTATAAGGATATAATTTATACCATCTCTTTTTAGCTCTCATCAATGCTTTGCCATTTTGATGAGGTTGCCTTTGATGATGCACCGATTGGCTTCTCCTTGGAGCAATCGCCGAATGTTGGTGCCTTTGTGGTTGAGCATGAATATCTTGCCTCAAAGGATGTTGAACCTTTGAATGAGGCATCCCTCTTTGGAGGTCAATTTCCCTCATGTCTCTCAAATTCACATATAGTGTTTGAGTGAAATGAATGCATATGTATGTATCAATCAAAACATACAAAATATAAGACACACAAATATGGCAAGGATCACCTAAGTATGTCTAGGTACCTGCTCTGATACCAATTGAAAGTGTAAATAATATTTTACCATTATACGCGTGGTTGTCTTTTAAATATGACATAGAGGGTGTGTGAATGGGTTGTTAATCTGTTATTACCAAATTTTCGGATTAATCAATATTACAAATATAACCCAATTCACAAAACAATAATCGATTGTAATATGGTGCAGAAATATAAACGACACTTGATTTTTACGTTGAAACCCTCAACAGGGAAAAACAACGGGCTGGTAAGTGCGCCACACTCGAACCTCGAATCTACTAATTGTGATAATGTATACAACCTAATCCCGGTTTGACGGCCTAATCCCGGCCTATATCCCGCTACCACTACCCGTAGGCCTGTAAAAGTGGATCTAGTCCAATTTGCTTATGTGACCACCTAATCCCGGTGTACGACCTAATCCCGGTCTATCACACAAGACTTACTTCTCCAAAGAGATCAACACCCTATGTGAATATGCAATGATATCTAAATATGCAATAAAAGCTAGGGTACTCTAGATGCTTACCGAGGATTATATGATGACAATTAAATCAATCCTAGATATCAAAATAGCTATATGACATGGCATAATAGCTTAGCTATGTAAAGGATAACCAATCCTAGATACAATAGCTATCAAAAACAATCTCAATCATAAAATGAGATTAATTAGCTAGATGATAGATAAACATGTAATATCCTAGCTATCAAAAATAACCCAATCAACACATAATCTCAATCATGTATGTAGAAATAAATTTAAACACATACAAGTAATAAATGAGATAAAATTGATAAGTAGAACACTAAAATTAGATGACATTAGTGTTCAACAAATCATACCATGTGTGTTGAAGAAGACCCATGCATTAGCAAATACTAGATGATCCTAGATGATGCTTAGATGATGATTTATGCATGTGGAAATGGGTTGAGAGAAATAAAGATGTGATATTTAAGTTTTTTCTCTCAAGTCTCTCTAAATATCTCTCTAGGGTTCTTGAGATCAAAAACTTAGTTTGGGAACCAGAGATAAGGATGTATTTATAGAGACCAAAAACAGGGCATGTGAAAATACAATTTTACTCCTAAAAACGCATGATCGGCGGTTTCATTCTGCGGTCAGGGCTGTAGAATTTAACCGCCGAAATTAAACCCGAGAACCTTGGTTTCATTCGGCACTTTCATTTGACGGGTACATAACCACTGATCTAACCGCCGTTTTGGACCCGAGATATTTATTTCAATCAGGTCTTGATCGACGGTTTTTGAACAGCGGCTAGGCCACCGATCTCAACCATCGTTCACCAAATATGGTGAATCCAAAGGAGAAGCTAAGGGTATCTCCACCGGCGATCATTGCGCTAAACCATGCACACCAACGTGCACACGTGGACGTTTCCGAACATCCTTCGGGAAACGAATTACACCACAATTAAAGCTAATCAAACATGAAGTGCAAGTGTGAGAATTGAATGCATCCTAATGCCTATCATGTCATGGCATTATCATAGAACAAGATGCAATCAATTCAAACAAGCATGAATAAAATTCATGACTTTGCATCCTAATGCCTAAACATGTTATGACATTTCAATAGACTAGATGCAATCAAATAAACATGCATGAAGAGATGTTCAAGAACATGCAAGCACTCATATAAAACACACAACATACAAGAATAAGATTTATGCATGAGTTGTGTGTATGTGCAACTAGATCTCTTCAAAGCAAGTAAGCACTAGAATTTACCTTTGGTGCTTCTTCTCTTGAGGTCTTGAGAGAGTCATTGGATGATCACCAATACTGAAGCTACCCTTACATCAACCCCAACATGTGGTTTGTCCACGAAACAAGACAATCAACAAATGGGAATCCTTACACAAAGCATATTGCGATCAAGTATCATTTTATCAGAGAATCAATTCAGAATGAAGAAATTTTGTTGGAGCATTACAGGACTCGAGTAGCTAGCTGATATTCTGAACAAGGCACTTCCCAAGGAACGATTTTGTTTTCTCAAAGAACAAATTGGAGTTGTCAAGAAAGTGCATTAAAGGGGAGTGTTGGAATTAATGCACTTATTGAGAAGTCTAAGAGCTCATTGGTTCTCAAGAATAGTTGGTATTAGCAAATACTTACTGTAGTCAAATTTGAGTTATTATGTTTCTGATATTTCCTAGTGTATCTGATATTTCCTATGTATCTTATATTACCTAGGTAGCATTCCAGAGTATTCTACATACTCTTTATATTGAGTTGTAACTCAGTTTTCAATCAAGAACATTAGAACTCTACAGTAGCAGCTCAAAATATATTTCATTATTATCTTATTCATCAAATATTTCTTTAACAGTTTCTTATGGAAAACAGGGAAATAGGAATTTCAAAGGAAGGAACGGAAAGAATGGGAATGGGAATGGTAATGATTATAATGTTTCTAAGAATGGTTCTGATGGCAAAGCTTATGCTGCTATGAGTAATTCAGATGGTAAAGATGATTGGAGCAGTGGTATTCAGAAAATGGAGGGAGATTTCATTGATTCTAGAATTGGCAAAAAGAGTAATGCAAGGAATGGAAGGATTGTTAAGAGCTCTGAAGGAATCCTCAAGACTGAAAGTGGTTCCAGGTTTGATATTCTAAATAAAGAGATGGATGTTTCAATGATTGAGGGAATTGCTACCAGAGATAATCCTAATGAAGGTATGAAAATTAAGGTTGGAAATTTGTGTTATCAGAAATTCCAATCTAAATGGTAGTCGGGGTGGTAAGTCTGGTAAGGGGTCAAATAAGAGAAGCAAAAAAACTAGCTTAGGTGATAAAGTGATCTCCAAGTTGGCTATTCACCGAGGGGCTGCTGGCTGCTTTAAAGAAAATATTGTTGTCAAAGGTAAACTTCATGCTTAGAAGGCTAATGATCAAGAAACAGCCATAGAGGGACATGATAGTGCTAGTGTGTTGCGCCAATTTCATAAAGAGGTTACAGAATTTTGATGCAAGACAACTTGAGTAAGCATAATGTGAGTAATTTTGATGTTATGGCCTCTAATTTGTAGGAGGCTATGGCAGTGGTCTCTGAATAGAGGTTTCTTTCCCTTTTTTATTTTATTTTATTTTTATTTTTATTTTTTAATGATTTGTTTGTGAACTATTGCTGACTTGTGAAGTTTATATCACTTTGAGATCCTTGATCAATAATGAGTGGAGCTGCAGCATTTATCATGTTAATGGAGATTGCTTGGCTAAGATGGGTCACTCATAAGAACTGGGAATCTCCTTCTTTGAGGATCCTCCTCCTCAGATTTTTGGTGTTTTGGATGATGACCTTAAGGGTCTAGCTTGATGTAGGACAATTGGCGTTGGATTTTGAAGAAGAGATGGACAGAAAACTGTCCAAAAGGGGTGCTCTAAAGAAACGGGCATAACTTTTAGCTCGATTGTCAGATTTCCTTATTATAATATGTTTTCGAAAAGGGTTTTCAGAGCTCTACAACATGGCAACCTGGGTTCTGCCAGTTGACGTCATTGGCATCCTCAACGGAGCTGTTTAAGTTAGGTTGTCGGGCAGCCGAAGTTTTTAGTGTTTTTATTTGTTTTCCGTTTTGGCTTAGTTTGAGGATATTTTAGTCTTTTTGCTTTCTTTTTGCTTATTTTAGGGTTTACCGAGTCTATTTAAGGCTCTTTGTTATTAGTTTCACATCATTGAATAATATTATTTTTTTGGTTTCAATTGAATTTACTGGTGGATTCCAGATTGTGAGATCTTAGGGTTTATGTTGGTAAATCTTTTACTTTCGTTCTGCATCAAGTGGTATCAGAGCATAAGAACTTGCCTTATACGATGGTCAATAATGAAGGCGGAAGAGTTAACCCTGGTGACGCTGGTCATAGGGATGTCAATGTGTGGGCGGCGATTGATGAGCAGCGACAGTTGATGAAGAGGTTGGAGGCTATGGTTCGTCAACTGATGGAGCGGCTGCCTACCCCCAACACCCCTACGAGCCAAGCTCCTGCTCCCGTTCCTGCAACTACCAACAGAGATAGAGTTGAGGGATTGGCCCTTGACCGCCCTGAAGGTAGAAGTCCGCCTAGAGCCGCGAGACATGCGCAGCATGAAGATTTCAGTGATGAAGATTCTGAAGAGGATTTCGTGGGTTACCAAGGAGTTCGTCAACTGAACCGAAATCAACCTGATTATCGGATCCACGCGGACATACCACTGTTCCATGGCAAACTACAGATTGAAGAGTTTCTGGACTGGATATCAGAGGTTGAGAGATTCTTCGAGTTTACTAAGGTGACGGAAGAACGTCAAGTCAAATTGGTAGCGTACAAGTTGAGAAACGGGGCTACTGTTTGGTGGGAGAAATTACAGATGGATAGACGGCGACAAGGCAAGGTTTCTATACAATCCTGGAGGCGAATGAAACAACTTATGATTAGCAAGTTTCTACCTCCTGATTATGAGCAATTTATTTTTCAGAGTTATCATAATTGTGTGCAGGGTAACAAAACCGTTGCAGATTATACTGAGGAGTGGTCCAGGCTTTCAGTTCGTAACAACCTCAAAGAGATTGAGGGACAGCAGGTTTCGAGATATTTGAAGGGTTTAAAGTTGACCATCCGAGACAAAATTGGGCTACAAGTCGTGTGGACAGTAGATGAGACACATAACATGGCCTTGAAAGTGGAGTTAATGGAGAAATCATCCAATTGTTATCCTCAATACAAGAAGGACATGGGTGAGTCGTCCAATGCAGCTGCAAATAGGAGTAGATTTTCACCAAGTGATGGACAGGGTCAAGCTTGAAAATATATAAATATATATTGCTCGCGTGTGTCTAAACAACGTAGAGGGGGGATGGGGTGTAAATGGGTTGTTAATCCGTTATTACCAAATTTTCGGATTAGTCAATATTCAAAAATAAACTCAATTCACAAAGCAATAATCAAGTGTACTATGGTGCAGAAATATAAATGACACTTGATTTTTACGTGGAAATTCTCAACAAGGAAAAACCACGGGCTAGTAAGTGAGCCACATTCGAACCTCGAATCCACTAATTGTGATAACGATTACATCCTAGGTTAACCTCAACCAGCTCAGACTATAACCCGCTATCACTACCTGTAGGCCTGTAAAAGTGAACCTAATCTAATTGGCGATCCTCGAAGTCACTACTTGTAATGATGTTCACAGCCTAATCTCGGTCTGTAACCCACCACTACTACCCGCAGGCCTGTAATAGCAACCCTAGATCTATTGTCACTGTCAAAAGTTGCACGGTGGAGGCTTGGGTGGTCACTTAGAGCATGAAAAAACTATCAGTGAGGTGGCCGAATGATATTACTAGCCTCAGTTGAAACGCGACGTTGGTAACTTTGTTCACAAGTGTTACGTCTATCAAACTTCTAAGGGGCAGGCTCAAAATACGGGCCTCTACATGCCACTAACTGTTCCGAATGCCATATGGGAGGATTTAGCAATGGACTTCGTTTTGGGTCTTCCATGAACTCAACGTGGGGTCGACTCCGTGTTTATTGTGGTTGACAGGTTCTCAAAGATGGGGCATTTTATACCTTGTCGGAAGACATCTGATGCATCACATATGGTGCAGCTATTCTTTCGGGAGGTGGTTCGGTTACATGGTGTTCCCCAGTCTATCACATCTAATAGGGACTCGAAATTTCTTAGCCATTTCTGGGTTACATTGTGGCCGCGGATGGATACTACTTTGAAATTCAGTAGCACTGCGCATCCATAGACCGATGGACAGACGGAGAACCTAAATCGAACACTGGGCAATTTAATTTAGAGCATCTGTGGAGACAAGCCAAATTAAGAATGATGGTCTCTTTTAGTTGATCTATCTATTTAGAAATATGTTTTTTTTTTTTTCAATTAGTAAAATTTTATCGAGTGTCGAGGTTTAGAGAATTTTATTCTAACCCACCCTGTCATTCAATCCTGGTTACGTCCCTGTATATATATATAGTCCCAATCTGGTCAGGACGTCCTGATATAACTTCTTCAAGATATTGAATATGAACCACTCATTATGGAGAAGCTTTGATAAGTATATACACACTTGAGTCAAAACATGTAAAACTAATAGCTCACATTCAATATCCTCATGAAGTTATATCATTATGCACTGATTTGAAAAATATATATTATGCACTGATTTGAATGTGAACCACTCATTATGGAGAAGCTTTGATAAGTATATACACACTTGAGTCAAAGCATGTAAAACTAATAGCTCACATTCGATATCCTCATGAAGTTATATCATTATGCACTGATTTGAAAAATATATATATATATATATATAGTGGTGAATGGTGACGGAGGCTGACCTAGGCTATAGTGATGTCAGCAATTTGAAATATATATATATATATATATTAATAATATACTATTAATTTAATTAGATTTTCGGTTTATAACATAAGATGCCAAATTGATGCATTTTGCAAAAGAGCGGTCAACGTTGAAGATGCCCAAATCTTTTTTAGATGAAATTGAAGGAAACAGCCTTTCTTAACATTCACTTTCAAGGAAATAGCCCATTGGGAAAAAATTGCATATATAGCCGCTTTGCCAATCCCATTTACAACATTGCCCTTCAATTCCCTAAATACCCCTGTTAAATATTTTATTCAATAAAACTTATGCATGTTTACTATACTACCCTCCCCAATCTAATTTCCCACAAAACACACAGTTACAACATGATTCAAAATTAGATTAAGAAAAGGAGGAGTCATTCTTGCTCTGTCTATGTGAAAATCACAAACCCAAACCCAGAAATAGAGAGAGTGAGTTGTTGTTGCTCTGCTCTGTGTGGAAATCACCAAAAATAAAAGACATTCATTGTTGCTTTGCTTTGTGTGCAAATCATAAACCCAGAAATACAATGACACAGAGAGAGGAAGAAGAAGCAAGCTCGTCGTCATTGTCCTTGTCACTGTCGTCCTCGTCCTCGTCCTCGTCGTCATTGTCATTGAACGAATCACCCAAACCCTAGACAAAACGCAAAGAGAGTGAGACAATTTCAAGGTACTAATTTGTTCAAACTACTTTATTTTGTTCAAATTTGTGTTTTTTGTTCGTGTTTTGGGATGGTAGATTGTTCTTGTGTTTGTGTTTTTGACGTGTTTGTATGTGTATTTGGAGGGTGTGTCTTATGTTTAAAGGGCAAGCCTGTTATTGATTGATTGGTATGAACTACACTAGAAATCAATGTTTTTAGGAGGGAAGAAAGCGTTTGCAGACTAAAGGATGACTTATTTTGCATGTAGAGCCTATGTATATGTTGAGCCTAGGAATGATTGTCATAAGCCTAGGGCTAATGGATAGATGATGCATGTATTATTTTGAGTCTAAGACTGATGTTGAATGTGTATTTTTAGACTATGAGACTATGAACTACACTGATGTTGATGCTGAATGATTTCATAAGCCTAGTATTGATGATACATGCATAATTTTGATCATAGGACTTATTTTCATAAGCCTTGCACTACGTATGACTTATTTTGCATGTAGATCCTAGGTTTAATGGTGAATGTATATGTTGAGCCTATGAATGATTTCCATAAGCCTAGTACTGATGTTGAGCCTGAGACTGATGATACATGCATAATTTTGAGTCTAAGACTTATTTTCATAAGCCTGGGATTGAAAATGACTTATTTTTCACGTAGAGAGCCTAGGTCTAATGGTGAATTTATATGTTGAGCATATGAGTTATTTTCATAAACCTAGGGCCGATGGATGGATGATGCATGTATGTATTATTTTGAGCCTAAGACTGATGCTGAATGTGTATTATTTGAATGATTTTCATAAGTCTAGTACTTATATTGAGCCTGAGACTGATGATACATGCAAAATTTTGAGCCTAGTACTTGTTTTTATAATCCTGGGATTGAAAATAACTTATTTTGCACATAGAGCCTAGGTTTAATGGTGAATGTATATGTTGAGCATATGAGTTTTTTCATAAACTTAGGGCCAATGGATGGATGATGCATGTATGTATTATTTTGAGTTTAATACTGATGTTTAATATGTATTATTTGAATGATTTTCATAAGCCTAGAACTGATGTTGAGTCTGGAACTAATGATACATGCATAATTTTGAGCCTAGGACTTGTTTTCATAAGCCTGGGACTGAAAATGACTTATTTTGCACATAGAGAGCTTACGTTTAATGGCGAATATATATATTGAGCATATGAGTTATTTTCATAAGCCTAGGGCCGATGGATGGATGATGCATGTATGTATTATTTTGAGCCTAAGATTGATGTTGAATGTGTATTATTTGAATGATTTTCATTAGCTTAGTACTGATGTTAAGCCTAGGACTGATGATACATGCATAATTTTGAGCCTAGGACTTGTTTTCATAAGCCTAAGACTGATGTTTTCTTTTTGTTTTCATTGTTTAGATGCTAAAAAATTTGAATGTAGATTTGTGGCGGTTCCCAGACCATGAGACTTGGGTTCCCGTGAGACTAAATAGTGGAAGTAAAAAAATTTTGATTACAGACTTGAAGTTCGTCCTATAGAAATTTGGGTTGAAGGAAAAATTTAAGTAGGGCCCTTTCGACATATATTTGGATTTGAAAGAACCGTTGACACTTTATGGGCAACTTATCGATAATATTTTGAAAAGAGAGATCATTCACCCTAAAGGACAAAGAGAAGATGAGATGTGGTTTGGGTTGGGGAAGTTGAAAGCCCATTTTGGCCAAGAAGAATTTTGTGTATGCAGCGGGTTGAATATGGGACAACTGCCCAAAGGTTTTGCTAATAACAATGAAGTACGAGAGGATTTGATGCTTAGAAGAATTTTCAAAGGAAAAAGACCGACTGTGGAGGTATTGTATGCCACTTTGAGGAAAATGACGTCCGAACAGAGTGAAGATGCGTACAATATGTTGAATATATATATATATGGTGAGCCAATTCTTTGGCATGGATGATGGATGGACCACAGCCATCTCGGCGTGTCTGTTTTCATTAGTTGAAAATGTAGAAGAATTCAAAAAAATTTCCATGGGGTTCTTACATCTTCAGGTTTACATTATATTTTTTGAAGGGTGTACTGAAGAAACGGTTCCCCCAACTGAGAGGTGAAGCAAAGAAGGAAGATAAGAACGGGAAGCTGTAGAAGAATAAGAATACAAAAGACTTAGAAGAAGAAGAAGAAGATAAAGAAAAAAAAAATAACAAAAAGAGGATGAAGAAGTTAATATAAGAAGAAGAAGTGAAAGGGAAAGGGAAAGGGAAAGGGAAAGAGAAAGGGAAGCCGCAGGGTGAGGAAGAGAAGAAGGGAAAGAAATCAAAGTATTACACCTACAATTTTTCTGGGTTCCCTCTAGTACTTCGGGTAAGTTTTAGAAAAATTTAGCATGTTATCAAACTTTGTTTTAGTGTTTCTCATTTCATACTTTGTTGGATTGAAAAACATTGATTGATATTAGTTAGTTTTGTAGGGAAAAACCTTTGCACGTGGTGGAAGCGAGACTAAAAGAAGTTTAGTATATTTAAAAATTTTTCCAAGTTTAAACCTTAACCGTTTAATTAATTAAACATATATATCAAAAGATATCATACTTTTGTCGCGTGATCCGATTGACTATGCGTCGATGGTAATCCGTAAGATCTTCCAATCCAATCACGAACATGAATCACCTAGGAGCATGGTCTCCATTCTCTTTGAATTGTGTACCTGAGAATGGACAACAAAACTTTTCTGATTTCTGTTAGTCACAATAAACTCCAACAGGTTGCTAAGAATTTCCCGGTCACTTTTGAATTCACAATCGTTAGATTGAAATTCGCGTGAACCTTATTCGAAATTGTGTACAAAACCTTTTGATGTAAATATCACTAGTGCACTATCGAAATAAGAATAATTCTCCTCTCACAACTCCTCTTGGCCAAATTCTCTCACTAGTTTAGAGTTGGATTTTATTTTTTCTCTCTAGCAAAAGAAAATCAATTCTCAAAGGCAAAAGCTAGGGCGGCTGAATTCTATCCCTTGTATTATATAGGGACCGAATTTTAGCCTAAAAAATTTAGGGTTGCAGAATTCTTGCCTTGTTAAACAAGGTGGTCACCACAATCCTTTTCCAAATAGGATTTGTGTTTCCACAAAAGACTTCTTAGAATTCAAACCCTAATTTAACTCTTTAGTGAATTTGTGACTATATAAAAGAATTTCTAATTTGATTAAACAAATAAAGTCTTTTATATTTAATATACTACTAATAGTAGTATACTACTAGGAAACATATTTTTTAATTAGAAAAAGATTTGATTCTTAATTAAATAATTAATTAACATATTAATTAATTTCCATTTAATTAAATAATAAAATAAAACAATATAATTGGCTAATAAATATAGCCTTGCCGCCCATGACTATAACTTTTATTTAATCCATTTGGTCTTTAATAAAAAAGCCCACATGTGAACTAGACCCATTCTTACTAAAAGAAATAAGCTCACATGTCTTTCATTAATATATTAATATTAAACAGCTCATTAAAAAAATAATGTGCAAATTATATTCTTAATATATTAAATATAATTCTAGATGGACCCATAAATAGTCCGGTAGAATATATCAAGTGATTCATGCAAGTCCGTGCGGATTGAGGATTTTGGCGGGCCTATCTAAATTTAAACTTCAATAGACATAATCCAATCACAATCAACAAATGATTCACTTAGGTTCAATCTATTAATTTTAGTTCACTCCACTAAAGAACTAAAATTGCACTATTAAATAAAGATGGAATAAGTAAATGATTCTCATTCATACCCTAGACAATCTTATAGGAGATAGTGAATCCTCGTGAAGAATATCAGTAATCGCCAAGAGCTCATAGACCGCCTATAGCTCTCCAAGTTATCATATTTACTCATATGACCACACTTTGAACTTGGATATATATTATGACTTGTCCAGAAGTCATCTTTCAATAGTCACTATTGAAAACTCAACGTTAAGATTTAATATCCAAAACCACAAAGCATCAATATGATGGTATTCTACTCACATTTAATAAATGAAGCCACGTTGTCCATATCTATAAATGAAGTCCTCTATCGATTAGCAAATGAATACCACCAAACTATCGAGGATAGACTATGCTATATAATCATACTCATTGATAGCTTAAATGATAATGCTTATAACCATAAGTCCATCATTTATCTCAGGATTAAGATAGACTCTCCGATTGTCCTGATAATGAAAAAACTTTTATCTATTGACGGTTCTAGAAAAAGTATTTCATTGTGATCCAGTTCAATGCACCCAGTGCACTAGATTCTTTTACTCGAAGACCCTTCGATGATTTTAGACTCATCATAACACATTTGATCCCACTCAAATGCTAGCAAAAGAATTATACAACTTTAACAAGATAAAGGTGCCCAACCTTTAACTTAAGTTGTGAACGTTTTTCAAGACTAACTAAAGAATTGTGTCTACCTCATACATATCCAGATGTATGAACAATTCTTCTTTTCTCATAGTCTTTTGACCTTATGATTATTTACTTTGACAATTATAATAATAAATGCTATAAGATTTTGTTAAAACATAAATCACTTTATTAAATGAAAAGATTATCAAGTACAATATTACACTCTTGCTATTGAGCATAATCCTAACAGTTTAAATTGTATAGGTATGGGCCATGGAGAGGATAATTCGTTTTGAAGATAACGTCGGAAAGCGAGTTGGTACGGGGTATCCACGGTTCACTAGATGGGAATTTAGTGCAAGGATTTCAGATATTGAATCAAGATTCACTTCATCAGTGTGTACTTAATGACCCTTTGTTTTTAGTTAATTATTTGTAGAAATTCGCTAACAATTGTTTGTTCCTGATATACAGATGACTTTATTTCCTTGGGAAGTTGAAACTTATGAAAATGGTACAGATTACTTCAAGTCATTGAACCTGAAATTTGTTTATGAGCCACTAACTGAAAAGAAGAGGGAGAAATTGGCTCTGGCAATACGTCCAACTGAAGAGGAAGAATATCTTGGTTATGATGATGGAGTTGATGATTATCAGACAAGTAATGACAGTAATGGGATTGGCGCTTCTGTTTCGAAGGAGATAGGAGCCTCTGTGGGGAGAAATTGAAGCACATTTTGTAACCAATATTTCCCCCTTCTAAGAAGCGTCTGCTCTCCGATGGAAATTCTAAGGTATGATTGCATCTACATTATTTGGTTTTAGACTTTTAGTATGTTATTCTTGTATGCATTGCATTAATTATTGCAAAATTCAGGTGTCTTCCACAATCCTAGAACTATATGCTGCTATGCTTGATAGCGAGAAACGTATCATTACCTTTTGTAGAAATGAATTTGCAAAGATTAGGAAGGAGATGAAGGTTAGATATAAAGTTGATGAAAATTATATTATTATTTATATATAATAGTTTAGTCCTTAATAAATTCCACTAATTTATTGATGTTGATGTTTAGAATGGTGTTGAGCAAGATGATAAGGCTGTTGGTGATAAGGCTGCTGTTGAGGAGGATGTTAGTGGTAAGGCTACTGGTGATAAGGCTGGTGTTGAGGAGGATGTTGAAGAGCAGGGTGACCGATAAGATGTTGAGGAGGATGTTGAAGAAGTGGGTGAGCAGCAAGATGTTGCTTTTGTTGGTAAGGCTGGTAAGGAAGATGATGCTTCTGTTGTGGATGCTAGAAATGAGGGTGTTATTGGTGCTGAGCAAGAGGCTGTTGGTGTTAAGCGTGGTAAGTGTGCTGAGGAATATAAGGCTGTTGTTGAGGGTGTTAAGGCTGTTGGGTCTACTGCAATCGAGGGTGATGGGATGATCGAGGTACATTTTATAAATAATAGTGATTTTCTCATGTATATCTATAACATAATAGTGTTTATGTTATGTATATGGTCGAGGCCTAGGAACAATTTGTTAGGCCTGGGAACAATTCTATAGTAGTGTTTTTGTCATGTATATGAGTATTTTCAATGGTTTGTAATTTACTACTTTTTTATTTTTATGTAGGACTTGAGGGAAAAATCTATCCTTGACTTGGAATAATATCCATCCTCGTCCGTGTGTTTTATTGCCCAGAACTTCCCTAATAGTGTGGTAGCACTTACTGAGGCCAACCTTAATGTTGAATATAGAGACTTCGACAAACAGAGGGGTCAAAAGCGTTCAAGGTATCTTGACAGCCCGTACACAGATCCGTTGCCCAAGAAGACAAAGAAATCAAAGTCAAACGAGGAAGATATAGACTTAGTTGAGTTCACTTCTTTCCTGAAGAATGACGACCAAGTTAGGTAATATTCCATTCTTGTAATCCGTTATATTGTTATGATTTTCAATGTATTCATTTTTGAATATTTGTACTAATGTACTATATTCATTTTGTAATAGTTTTTATACGGGTCAAATCCTTCCCATGACGCGTCAACATTTTCAATACCTGGTTAACGTCGAAAAGTGGATATCATATTAGGTAACATAATTAACTATCTATTTCTTCCTGGTTATTAAGGCTTTATGTTACTTATTTCGTAATGTACATCACTGCACATACACAACACATTCATAGTTACTTTGATATCTTATGGAGGAGGCGATCGAGCAGTGAGCTTAACTACGTGCAAAATATTGGATTGGTTAACACATCTTTCTTCGTAAGTATCACCATAGTTAAATGATATGGTATATGGAAATGTGTTTATGCATGTTTTTGAAAATGTGTTTATGCATGTTTCTGAAAATGTGTTATAATGCATGTATTTTTGAGCCTATGATTGATTGATATAAGCCTAAGACTGGTTGCCATGAGTCTAGGAATCATCTTATTATCTTAATGAATGTATTTTTTGATGACAGACTAGCATAACCATGAAGTGGGCAAATGAAATGAAATTTCTAGACAGCTTGAGGGACATAGCACAATTTGAGAAGGATGAGCAGGATAAAAGTCAGCTGAAAGAAACTAGTTTTCCTCCTTCTCCTTAACAGAAAAAAAAAATCGGCAAAAAAAGGGTCAAGAAGATCAGCGATCCTTCTCCTAAAGCTATCAATGTCTGGAAAGACTACCCAGAATTCATTCCTTTAGATTACCAACCAAGTCTAGACGTCCTCAAACATGTTACAGAGCATGAACTTCTATACCCTCAACCTTGGTGGCAAATGGATTCAGTAAGTTATTTTCCTTAAATAATTTTTATCTATTGTATATATAGGTGCTCATTCCGTGCCACATTCCCGGTCATTAGGTGTTATGCCATGTGCTTCTCAAGGAAGGAAAAATACTGTTATTTGACTCATTGAATGAATGGAGGAGCGGACTTAGTAATCAGCTAAAGGACATTCGTTGGCTGCTTTACCTATTGCCATTTATGTTGAAGCATGCCAGTTGCTACCAATAAATGAAAATGGAGCCTCATGCCACCATATTCACAACTGAAAGCATGCATATTAATCTCACTCCACAACAAGATGATGAGTATGTTTGACATATTTATTTACTTTTTATGCACTTTATTTACTTTCCTAAAAATACTTACGTTTGACATATCTCATCATTTAACAGAAATAGTTGTGGTGCCTTTTTAATGAAGTATGCCGAGTTGATTATGGCTGGAGTACCAACTCCGTGGAAATCAATTTTTGGATAAAAGAATATCAAAAACATTTGTAAGGCCATTGCAATTGACATTTAAACCAATGGTCAACTCTGTAATTCCCCATAGACTTGTACAACTTCGGAATCATGTATTTAGACTGAGAATGTTTTGTGCACTTCAAATTTGCTAGGAATGTTTATGATGTATTTTGTGCTTAGGAAAATTCTGTTAGGCCTGGAACAAATCTCGAGAACAACTCTTCTAGGCCTAGGAGATTTGATCCTAGGCTTAGGAGACTTGTAGTCATCAACAATGGTCCCAGTCACCATCTTTGTTACTTGATGTATTTATCCAATAACTCTCAAAAATCAATATTGAAAATGATCTTCACTGTAATGAGAGATTCATTCACATTAGATGCATATATATATATATATATAAACTGTGAAAAATTCTGTTAGGCTTGTGAACAACTCTTTTAGGCTTAGGAGATTTGTTCCAAGGCTTAGGAGACTTGTAGTCACCAACAATGGTCTCAATCACATAAAACTTCATATCAGGAAGGCACAGCATATAAAACTCCTAGGCCGATGCGAACAATTGTCCTAGGTCTGGAAATAATTCTCCTAGGCCTTGGAACAATTCTCTCAGGCCTTGGATAATTGTTCCCAGACCCACAATAAACTGGCTAGTTTTCATTTTCAGAAAGAGTTGTACAATAAACTGGTGGCTTTCCCTAGTGTACCCACTGTTCAGTTTACAATAACAAAATAAATGTTCATTTCATATAAATGTTTTATTTAAGGCACAATGGTTCATTACAAATGTAAAGGTGTTTGAAAGGTTACAATGGTTCATTCTTCAATGAAATCAATGTAAAGGTGACTCTTCAATTTTCAATTATATGGGTCATCTTCTTCCACTATAAAAACCATATATCAGTTACATATTGGTCACAAAAGTCTTCAAGGTTCCTCACTTATTTGTTTCATCACTTCCTTTTACAAAAGGAAATGAAAGCAAACGGCAAGAGTAGTCACAAGATAAATGTCATTTTTGAAGTGATGCATGAAAGGGTTGCAATTGCTTAGAAGACCATCATGAAGGAGCATGAAAATGCAAAACGGCTACGTGATGACTATACTATTTTGATGAGGAAATTTCAGAATCTAGAAGCTGAAATCATCAACTTAAACGTTGAGATTGAAGCAAGAGACAACAAACTCAATGGACTCTACCAACTTGTTGAACAAATACAAAAGAAGTTGATGGACTAGAACATTCCACCATCACCCTGAACAAAAACACACCGAATATGCCTTCTATAGAAAACACATTTCAATATTATTATTATGTTTTTTTTTTTTTTTTTTTGTCACATGCTGTACCGTCTAACAAGTTAATGGAAGTTATTGGTTTTGTTTTCACATGCTTTACACATTTCACATACTCATTATATTCCTTCATTAACTCATACCAGTAGAACAGAACAAATAAAATACTCCTTTATTACTCATACAAGCATAACAGAATAAAATAAAATGCTCCTTCATTACTCATACCAGCAAAACAGAACAAACAAGGTCTTTCAAACAAACTTGCCTACTATAACTCCCAAAATAAACATGAATACAAATAAAAACATCATACTATTGCTTTCACTCTTCTCAGATACCTTCTCAGCAATATTCACAGAAGATTGAGGCAAAGAATGGCTTGAATGTATGGAACGGCTACTTATCGCTTTATATGCTTCATCGATTGAGTTAAACTTCTTGTAAGATGTTTATGGAAAACCGTCTACATGTTCATGACATTCAGGCCAAGAACTAAACACATATGTTTTCCTTCCTTTGAAAACCACATAAACAGAATTCTTCCCTATTGGTGTTCTCACAATTTACAGATATCTGTAAATCGAAAAAATGTGAGGAAGGAAATCAAGCAAAACCTTGTTGTGTAAATCAGCCAAAAATGTCAAAGAGTTTGGGTATGCGTGAAGCAAACAGGTTTGCCTTCAATAGGTATACAAAGCGAAAAAGATGAAGAACCCTAAGTTTGCTTGTTTTGGAACACGTGAAGAAGAAGAAGAAGATGGGTTTATGTCGTGTTTGACTAAAGAATAAGATGAAGGATGCTTTCAACCGGTATACAAAGCGAAAAAAGATGAAGAAGCCTAAGTTTTCTTGTTTTAGAACAAGTGAAGAAGAAGTGAAGAAGAAAAAGATGGGTTTGCATGTTTGACTCAGAAAGAAGATGAATGATTAGTGCTAGTGGGATCCAGATTGTAATGAGAAGAAGAAGATTTGTTGGGATCTATATATAATCCACAACCAATTGATGACGTGGCGAGTAAATATGTGGGATCCTTCATGACAAGTGTCACAAACGAAGGGTGTCGACAAAAAACTACTAAGCCTAGGAAAGTTTTTACAGGCCTAGGAACAAATTAGTTTGGCCCTAGGAATTGTTCTCAAGCCTTATAGTTTTCCTCTATATACGAAATTATGAGGGCCCCGCAATAATCTCAATGATCAGCACGGTCCAACGATGAAGGGGTATCAATAGAAATACGTACGTGAAGTTTCGAGATCATCAACGGTCAAACAAGTACATCCCTACCCATTACAATAGAGATAGCAAACAACCCTTTCAAATATTAACTCTTAAAGTGACTAAGAGTTCTTTCAAAAACTTATAAGTTGTTCTCGTTGCTTGAATTGATCTCCCGTATTAGATTTACACTTCCGATATCAATTCTGATAGGTGCACACCGCTTTTAAAAAACATCCCATTCAATCGGAAAAAAAATTAAAAAATTTATTTAAATCGAAATTAAATCCACCATGGGCCTAGGAGTTATTCCTAGACTTAAAGTACCGATTCCTAGGCCTTAAACTTCCTCGGCTTAGTTCCTTCTTATCAACCTCAATACTAATGATGTGGCAATGAAAAACTACTAAACCTAGGAAAGTTTTTACAGACCTAGAAATAAATTAGTTTGGGCCTAGGAATTGTTCTCACGCCTTACAATTTTCTTCTGTATATGAAATTATGGGGGCCCCACAATAATCTCAACGATCGGCACGGTCCAAGATGAAGGGGTATCAATGGAAATATGTACGTGAAGTTTTAAGATCATCGAATGGTCGAACAAGTACGTCCCTACTCATTACACTAGAGATAGCAAATAACCCTTTCAAATACTAACCCCTAAAGTGACTAAGAGTTCATTCAAAAACTTGTAAGTTGTTCTCGTTGCTTGAATCGATCTCCCGTATTAGATTTACACTTCCGATATCAATTCCGATGGATGCACATCACCTTTAAAAAAAATCCCATGCAATCGGAAAAAAAAATTAAAAAAACTTATTTAAATCGAAATTAAATCCATTATGGGCCTAGGAGTTATTCCTATGCTTAAAGTATCGATTCTTAGGCCTTAAACTTAATAGGCTTAGTTCCTTTTTATTAGCCCCAAAACTGATGACGTGGCAACGAAAAACTACTGAGCCTAGGAAAGTTTTTACAAGCCTAGGAACAAATTAGTTTCGGCCTAGGAATTGTTCTCAGGCCTTACAATTTTCTACCATATACGAAATTATGGGAGCCCCACAATAATCTCAACGATCGGCACGGTCCAACGATGAAGGGGTATCAATAGAAATACGTACGTGAAGTTTCAAGATCATCGAACGGTCAAACAAGTACATCCCTACCCATTACACTAGAGATAACAAACAACCCTTTCAAATATTAACCCTTAAAGTGACTAAGAGTTCTTTCAAAAACTTATAAGTTGTTCTTGTTGCTTGAATTGATCTCCCGTATTAGATTTACACTTCTGATATCAATTCTGATGGGTGCACATCGCTTTTAAAAAACATCCCATCCAATCGGAAAAAAAATTAAAAAAATTATTTAAATCGAAATTAAATCCACCATGGGCCTAGGAGTTATTCCGAGACTTAAAGTACCGATTCCTAGGCCTTAAACTTCCTCGGCTTAGTTCCTTCTTATCAACCTCAATACTAATGATGTGGCAATGAAAAACTACTAAACCTAGGAAAGTTTTTACAGACCTAGAAATAAATTAGTTTGGGCCTAGGAATTTTTCTTAGGCCTTACAGTTTTCCTCCGCATACGAAATTATGGGGGCTCCGCAATAATCTCAACGATCGGCACAGTCCAATGATGAAGGAGTATCAATGGAAATATGTACGTGAAGTTTCAAGATCATCGAACGGTCGAACAAGTACATCCCTACCCATTACACTAGAGATAGCAAACAACCCTTTTCAAATATTAACCCCTAAAGTGACTAAGAGTTCATTCAAAAACTTGTAAGTTGTTCTCGTTGCTTGAATCGATCTCTCGTATTAGATTTACACTTCCGATATCAATTCTAATGGGTGCACACCGCTTTTAAAAAACATCAGAGAAACAAAATTTTAAAAAAATTATTTAAATTGAAATTAAATCCGCCATGGGCCTAGGAGTTATTCCTAGGCTTAAAGTACCTGGGCTTAGTTCCTTCTTATCTGCCCCAATACTGATGACGTGGCAACGAAAAACTACTAAGCCTAGGAAAGTTTTTACGGGCCTAGGAACAAATTAGTTTCGGCCTAGGAATTGTTTTCAAGCCTTACAGTTTTCCTCTGTATACAAAATTATGGGGGCCCTGGAATAATCTCAACAATCGGCACGGTCCAACGATGAAGGGGTATCAATGAAAATATGTACATGAAGTTTCGAGATCATCAAATGGTCGAACAAGTACATCCCTACCCATTACACTAGAGATAGCAAATAACCCTTTCAAATATTAACCCCTAAAGTGACTAAGAGTTCTTTTAAAAACTTGTAAGTTGTTCTTGTTACTTGAATCAATCTCTCGTATTAGATTTACACTTCCGATATCAATTCTGATGGGTGCACACCGCTTTTAAAAAAACATCCCATGCAATCGGAAAAAAATTCAAAAAAATTTATTTAAATCGAAATTAAATTCACCATGGGCATAGGAGTTATTCCGAGGCATAAAGTACCGATTCCTAAGCCGTAAACTTCCTAGGCTAATTCTTTCTTATCAGTCCTAATACTGATGACGTGGCAACGAAAAACTACTAAGCCTAGAAAAGTTTTTACAGGCCTAAGAACAAATTAGTTTGGGCTTTGGAATTGTTCCTAAGCCTAAAATATTACTCCCGAGCTTAACTCATCTTCTGTTTTCAAGATCAATAACAGCAGCCCCAGCCAATGACTATAGCAATATCAGCAGCCAATAATCCTAAATCTGTTTTGATTCAGCAGCCATCAACAAAAACACAAACAAGTATATATACACCATAAACCATTACAAAAAGACATACAAAATAACATTTCCAATGAACACAAATGATATATAAACCTGTTGAGGTTGGTTCACCAGTGTTTAATACAAACAAATATACATACACCATAAACCTTCACAAAAACAGGTTTACAAGTTCCCTAAAATAAGATCCAATGTTTACAGCTCCATGTCACAGCCAAAACACTTAGATTACTGCAGGCCTAGTGGCTTTCTCTTTGTCCATGTCAATCAAGGTAGGTTCAGGTGGCTTGTCCGGGCACTTCAGTTTGTTGTGACCTTCTTTCTTACAAATGCTACATGATCGAGCTTTTTTGGTTGGTTTGCTTATACTAGATGATGGTTCCGGAGATTGTGTCCTTTTTTTCCACACTTTGAACAAGAATGTAATTTTCTTTTCTCCTTGATAGACGGTATCCTCAACTTCTTTGGTCTTCCTAGCAGATTCTTTTTCTTCCATGGCAATACAATACAATACGGTTCTGGATTGCATCAGGAATGTACCAAGATTAGGGATCTGGAACAGGGTTGACACCCATTTCATAAGCATGTTTAAGAAATCCTGTTGTGTAGAGGTCAAAAGCCATTGAGTTGATTGACCTACCTTTGAACCTAGGTCATAACACACCAACAAACACAAATTAAAGTTTGTAAAATAAACCACAACAAATAAATGTACAGATTTAAAATACCAGGAAGCATACCTAGCAACCGGCATTGCATGAGAACACGATAACTCATCTAAATCCCATTGATGGCATGAGGAAGAACTGTTATCAAGGTCGACGATTCTAGGAATCAATTTATCGTCTACCTTAAATGCATTGAAGTGAATGGGGTGAATCTCAGACTTATTCGCTGTATCTGTCTTTGACGACACGTCGTTGCAATGTCGGTCAAAAGATGAACATTTAAGTTTGACCTCGCTAGCGCGCAAGTCACAAAGACTAGCATAGCGGCAAGTGAGGGTATCGTTCTGCAGGGAGGTGGGATTCTCCGACTGTCACCAGTTCTAGCTATTATTACAACACTCTGAGAGAACTCGTGTGTTACGTTTGCAGAAAAGTAAGTAATAATATAAATAAATAAACTAATTACCATAATATATACATGGATAGGATGGAATAGAGAGATGGCATGAAATGTGGTTATACTAAGGAAATGATTCAACCGTGACAATCCTCCTAATTAAGCTCTAGACTCACTTAGTCCCTCAATGTGCAAGTATATCATAGGCTCGTGTCCCCTAAGTTAATCTCTAATCTCTCTTGATGTCTTAGTGATTGCATCCATACACACAAAACATGCATGAATCCATTAAGAATGTTGGAACACACACAAGAACCCTATATGCTAGCCTAGTGTATCTCTCACTTTCTAGTCATATATAGTGAATATTTTGTTTATCTAATGATCATTCAACAAGATGGCCAATCAAGACAAAAGCATTAAGCATACAAAACATTCATATAACCCACACAAGCACTTGTAGAGAAATTCGGTTTGTCTTTACTCTAGATATGGATTCGGTTTTATCAATCTCCCTAGGATGGCTAAAAATGGAAACAAGCTTACCAAACAACTACATGCAATAAGTTGATTGTTATTCATTAAGACCATTCAATTTAAGCTAGAGGTTCATTCTTTTGATTTGGGAATTATCCCTAAATCAATCCATCACCCAACCCAAACCATGGGTGAGCAATTGTGCCTTTGAAAACAAAGACCCATTAAGTACAAGAATATTGAACCAAAGTCTAATTTAGCAAGTATATGCATCAATCAAACTTCTCCCATTCTTTAGAGCTAATACTCAACACTCAAATCATTCTAAACATGGTATTTTGGATCATCCATCAATCAATCAACAATCATGGGATGCTAAATTATCTCTACTCCTAAATTAAATTACACTAATCCTAATCCTATTCATGGACACATCAATTTAGACCTATCACACACATGAATATCACAACAAGAGATTTAATCATGAATAAAACAAAGAGTAAAACAAAACTCAAATAATATAAGAACAATCATACATATATTGCAATGAGTGTAGGTTTACAAAATTCCCAAATTGGTGATTACATCCAAGAAAACAAGAAATACAAAAAGAAATGAGTGTAAAGGAGACAACCCTTGAAGACAACTCCTCCAAGCTCTCCTTGATTTCCTAGATCGTTTTTGGTCTAATGACCACTCCATTCTTCTTGTAATCTACTCCTAGATGGGTGGATGTAGTGTAAAAATGATGGTGGAGGTGTATGGTGAGCTCCCATGGAGGAAAAAACTCCATGGGAGCTTGGATCTCTCCTTATTTGGTGGAGAAGATGGAAGAGATGAAGAAAATGGAAGAGAGAGAGAATTGGGCGGAAGAGAGAGGGAGTGGAAGTTAGGGATCTTGAAAAACTGAAGAAAAGGGGATATATATAGTGGGGATAAGGCTTAGGGCAGAAATAGGGTGAAAGGATGAGAATACCCTTGCAAAAGCGGTTGAAATTTTGAGCATTTCATCGGTGGGTTTCCAACAGCACGCACCGTTACGAAAATAAACATAACTTTCTCCACAAATATCATAATCGAGTTCTTGAAGAACGGTTAAAAAGAAAACTTCTGAAGCTTTCCAACCATATGTAGCAAAAAATCTAGTTTAATCGAAAGAGAGAGATATGGGCCCCACAAGTTGAGCATTCTGCAGGAAGCTTTCACCAAACCCAACCCATAAATTTTGTGCCCTATTATGCGCCCTAGGGCGCAGAACTGCAAAATGGAGGTCCTCTAGTCCCTTTTCTGGAGCCCCTAAACACAGAATAGGGATGCATAATCTCACTTTTGAAAATTGCACTTTTGCCCCAATATGTCCACTTTTATGCAAAAATACCCCTCAACTGGAAGAAATCCTGAAACACTTATTTAAGCCATTAAATACCCGGTTTTACCCGAGAAACAAGCATAAAAGATGAAAGTAAGGGGCTACTTAACGTGTAAAAATAAGAGTTATCATCTGTCAAATCTTTGATGTGTTCGTCTGTAAATGTTGTCAAGTATGTAGACATTTCACGTGCATTTGTCCGACGATCATAAAACCACCTTTGCAACAAATCTCTGATACATTCTGCCATTGTTGTGATAGGCAATTTTTAGACCATAAGTAGACAAGAATTCATTGACTCAGCAATGTTGGTAGTCATAAAAGAGGTCCTCTTTCCAGGGCTATGTACACATGAAAACTTCTCTACCCCAACGCCTATGAGCTCATCGTACACCTTACAATAGGTTTCTTTTAACTCACCCATTAAATAGTCAAACTCCTCGATACAGTATGCATACGCAGCACCGTAGTAAAGCCACATCATATCATCCCTTTGCTTGCAAAATCTTTTAAGATTTTGTGCCAAGTGGTATACTCAAATCCCATGTGCTGGATCTAGGAATATGGCTTCCATTGCATGAAATATACCATTGTGCCGATCTGATATTAACATCACACGGTTCGCATTTTGGATCCCCTTACGAAGTTTCTTCAAAAACCAAGTCCAAGACTTTGTGCATTCAAAGTTTGCAAACCCAAATGTCAAAAGGTATATCATCCCGTTTCCGTCTTTACACACTGTAACTAACAAAACACCTCTAGTCCTAACCTTCAAATGGGTAGCATCGATGCAAATAACCAGCCTAATAACATAATTGAACCCCTCTATAAAGGCTCCAATTGCCATGAATGCATATTTCAACCGGGTTTATCTTTATTATAGTCCTGGGGTTCGATTGTTCCAAAACATTAAAAAAAATAATAATAAAAAAAAAATAAAAGGACGGCAACCTCTGAAAGGATTCTCATGGATCGCTGAATACCTGATTCAAAGCGTGCTCCTTCGACCTGTAGGCTTTGTTGTAAGAGAGGTTTATGACATGTTGCTCCCTCATCTCATAAACTATATATTTAGGATGGATGATGCGCCCGGGATCATGTTATTTACTAGCAAACAAATCCCCTATCATAGCGACACTTACACATTTAAATTCTACATTGTAGTTGTCATTTCTTTCACTTGTGTGCTCATTAACGAACGCCTTCATATGCCAATAAGTCCCCCTATTCAACTTCCATGCCTAAAGAACCCATCCACAACTTCTCTAAGTACATTTGGTAGTGAATCATGTATTCGAAGATCGTGAAACCCTGTACTCAAACCTCTTTGCAAATGCATACGACCCTACAACTTGCTTCAATGTAGGCTTGTCCTTAAACATCTGTCCTTTGTATAATGGACCTTGATTTGCTGAATTTTCAAACACATCGACTGATCGAACAGCTTTAATTGAGTAAAGCTCTGACCCTGATACTGTGCACCGTGTGTTCATGGAAGGTGAAGAACTGTTGGGTGTTCCACTCACCCCTCGTTCTTTTGTCCCAAGAACTGTTGCCACTTGCCCACTATCATCATCAACACCACTCTCATCTTTTGTATCACTGGTTTTTGAACTATCAGATCTTTCGAAAGTATCGATGCTTTCGAAACTATTATTTTCACCCACAAATGCATGCTTGGTAGTAGATGCTGGTGTTGCTTGGTCATTTCTGCTAACGTAAATTTGGGTGAAGCTTGAGATGCCAACGAATTATTGCTACCACTAACTGATTTATAGTTTGGAGTAGCCACCGGAGACCGTGGAATATCGGTGGATTTAAGAGGAGAGACTGTACATGCTGAGTTGATTGGATTTAGTGGATGTCGAAATTCAGGTTTATTGACAAATTCAACATCAATTGCGGCCCAACCTTTTTCCTTATGAACAATCACAAACTCTACATCGTCGTCACTCATAACAGACAATGTAACTTTATCAACCCCCGTTTCCACATGTGAAGTTAGCTTCAACTCAATTTGGTCTCTACTAACCCCTGTCCATTGGTATATTGTTCCACCAATTCATCGTACGCTCCATTGTCTTTTTTTGTTAGACGTACTGAAAACGAAATAGGACCGGTAAACGCGTTACCCTTCCAATGCTCACTGCACTGAACTAACAACCAAGACATGGTATCCTTAGACCCTGAAAAAAAAAACATGATTTTTTCAATAACAATAACAGTATAACAGTTTAGGTGACTACTTAGGAACAATTCTTTTAGGCCTAGGAATGGTTCCCAGACCTAAAACATTCCTCCCGGGCTGAGCCCCTCTTCTATTTTCAAAAGGAATCCATAACACCAACCAATAACAATGGCAAATCAATAACACCTGTTTTGGTTCAACCAACCAACACAACCAACAGCGATCAACACAAACACCATCAACAAAATATACATACACCATCAACAAATATATATACACCATTACACAAACAAATTTACATACACCCAATAACAAAATCGTAACACAAACAAATATACATAGACCATCAACCCTTACAAAATCACCTAAAACTTTTCCCCACCAAACCATACAACAAAGTACTGGGATTCTTAACTACAACAATACTACTCATCTTAAAAGCTTGATGTGACATTTCATCAAACACCTTAACTAAACCCAACAATACTACATATACAAACCCCAATTCATGGGCAACAAATCTAAAACCATCAATCCCTTATTCTATCAAAAACGTCTCAAACTTAAACAACCATAAAAGATCGAGAGATTCAATGACATTGGAAACTTAAGTGTCATCATGGGGCTTACATTGACTGTGTATGCTCGATGTCAAATTTGACAGTGAAGCTCGATTGAAGGAGGTGGCGGTCGAGGACAATGTGATTTGAATAGATTACGGTCGGTAGCACGATCGAATAGATTACGGTCGGATTGGATTCCGATCGATAGGAGAACTATGGAGAAGATGACCCAACTTCAATGGAGTGGATTCCGATCAATGGAGAAGTTGACCCAACTTCTGAAAGTTTTGGTTTTCTTCAGTAAACTGAAGGAGATGAAAAGAAGGGTAGTTTCATCCTTACACATTGTAAGAGGGTATTTAAGTCATTTTGCACGATTTAATTGTTGAGGGCATTATTGTCTTAGAAAGGTTATTTCCTAAAAAGTAATCCTAGAAAGTCAATGTTGGAAGAGGCTATTTTTACAAGGTCCCCTCTTTTTTATTTTCTTTTTTATTTAAATGTCAAATCAATGTCCTTAAATTTTTTAAAATTCTTTATTTACATATTTCACACTTAGTATAATAATATGTAGGGTTAATAGAACCAATGTCCTCCGAATTATACACGAAACCGTATGTTGCCCCTTAAATTTTTTTTCCTAGTATTAAACCCCCTGAACTTTCATTATTGGCAATAACGGACGTCAAGGGAAAATTACACTTGCACACCCTGATTATATGCATAATTGCATTAAAACTAGAAAAATATAAGGACTAATTGCACAAACCTCCCCTGAGTTTAGGTCTAATTACAGCTAGATAGACATTTTGCTTGAAATTACACAAACCTTCCCTACCATAAGTTGACTTCTGTTCAATTTAACCATTGACCAAACTTTTAGGGTTAAATGAATTGAATGCCCCTATTTGTATTATTTCATTACCTAAAATAAATAATTAAACAAATATTATCTTATATATAATAAAAATTTAATTTCTTTTAAAAAAATATATGAGAATAACGTTGTTATTTTTTTCGATATTTATCACCCAATTTTCGAAGGAGAAAAAAATGGGTAACTTTTATTTTTTGTTGACACCTATCACCACCCATTTTCAACTACAGAGAAAATCATCATCATCCGTGCTTTTCTTTTTTTTTTTTTTTTTTTTTTTAAAAAAAAATTCTTGGTTCAACACCCATTTTAAATAAAAGAAAAAAAATCATTCACAGTTGAGTTTTTTTTTTTTTTTTTTTTTTGAGATTCATAACCCATTAAAAAAAAAAAAAAGGTTTATGAAGGATTTTTATGAAAAATGGGTGATAAATATCGAAAAAAAAATAACAACATTATCTTCATCATTTTTATTAAATTTTTATAATTTTATTATATATTAGATAATATTTGTTTAATTATTTATTTTAGGTAATAAAATAATACAAATTTGGGCATTCAAGTCATTTAACCCTAAAAGTTTGGTCAATAGTTAAGTTTAATGGAAGTCAACTTATGGTAAGGGAGGTTTGTATTGTTTCGAGTTAAAGGTCCAGCTAGCTGTAATTAGACCTAAACTTAGGGGATGTTTGTGCAATTAGTCCAAAATATAATAATAACACAAACACACCTTTTGACATGTTGACTAATGTCCAAAAAAATAAAAAATAATAAGATTAATAAAATTAATAATTTTTTTTAAAAAATAAATATTTATATTTATATTAATAAACTTTAATAATAATAATAATAATAATAATAATAAAACCCCCAAAAAAAAATAGATTCTTCATCTCATAAAAAAAATAATTCTTCATCAATGTCAAAAAAAAATAAAAAATTATCAAATAAAAAATAAGAAATCAAACACAGATATTTGAAATCCAACATAAATACAAACTAAAATTAGATCCCTACACAAATACAAACTAAAATCAAATTCCAACACAATACAAACTGAAATCGAAATTCATAACACCAAAAACCTATTCAAATCAAACTCCATAACATCTAAATCAACAAAATTATTAACATTAACTCCAAAATTGAACCCATCTATTCTCGGCGGCAACATTATGAATTGTGTTGAGGAAGAGAGAGGGTGATGAGAGATCAAGGGACGAGTTCAAAAATCTACATCGAGATTTGTGATTTTGGATTTTGGGTTGAAAGAGAAAAAGAAGATTGGTCAAGAGTTGGGGTTGGATTTGCTCCAACTAGTTCTTGTTGTTTTATGGTTTTTTTTTTTTATTTTTTTTATTTTTTTTATTTTTTTTGGTGCTTGGATCGGTGGAGATGGTTGAAGGTTGCCCATCAATTTTTTTATTTTCCAGTTTTCTTGCATTTAATTTTCAACTGGTTGAAGGTTGATGAGAATGGCGGTGGAAGATAGAGAGAAAGCAGTGTCGATGGCGAAGGTGTGCAGTGGTGTTTGTGGGTTTGGTGGGTGGAGATTCCAATAATGGAGATTTGATTTTTTGTTTGTGATTTTTAGATGGTTTGGTGGTTGAAGATCTCGAATGAGATTTTGAGTTTTTGTTTGAGAATAGAGAAGTTGTTGATGATGATTGAAGAAGAAAATGGAGATCTAAATTTTATGGAATTTTTAATTTTTAATTTATTTATAATTTATAATTTGTATTTATATATTAATCGATTTGTATTTATTATTAATTTGGGTAAATAATTTTTAAAGTTTATTATTATTTATTTATTTATTTATTTATTTAAAAATATTAATATTAATATATATATTTTTTTGAACATTAATCAACAAGTCAAAGGGTGTGTTTGTGTTATTATTATATATATATATATATATATTTTAGTTTTAATGCAATTATGCATATAATCAAGGTGTGTAAGTGTAATTTTTCCTTGACGTTCGTTACCCTTCTGTCAGCTATTGCTAATAAATGAAAGTTCAAGAGGTTTAATGCCAAGAAAAAAAAAAATTCAGGGGGCAACATGCGATTTCGCTTATAATTCATGGGACTTTGGTGCTATTAACCCTAATATGTATTCCAAAAAAAATATAATGTTGGAAAGATCTAGTTGAGATCTTTAAAATTACACCAATGATGATATACATATTTAATTTACTTATTAATTATATATTTAACTAATGTTAAATAAATTACTATTTTATACATAATTAATGGGAGAATATTCTTTAAATAAATTACTATTGTTAACAAATTTGTTTGATAATTTTAGATTACAATATCAAACAACCATACATATTCAAAACTAAGAAAAACTATGCTTTCATATTATGAAAAAAAAAATTAATTAATTATAGAGTGACAGTTAATCAAGTTTTCCGTGCAATGTCAGGGATGGATGTTCAAGTTTGCTTTATTCATCTCAAGAGAATAAAAACAACACTAATGCTAGACAACCCAAAAATTTAACCCAAATTTTAACTCAAATGATTTGGCGAGTGGTTTTTTCATTTACCACGTCATCCCATGTGTGTGATGATAATAACCCACTTGGCACATCATTTGGGTTAAGTATTTGGGCTTTATAGCATTACTCTAAAAAGGCTACTGCACAAGCCATTCCCTCCTATGCCATGAGTATCTTTAGACTCCCAGCTAGCCTTGTCAAGGAACTTACAGCTATGGTCTCGAAATTTTGGTGGGGATCGCATGAAAGAAAACGTAAGATAAGCTGGATAAAGTGGGACTTATTATGTCTTCCGAAACAGTTGAGAGGTATCGGTTTCAGAGATTTGGCTATCTTCAACCAGGCCCTCTTAGCTAATCAAGCCTGGAGGATCTTGAGGAACCCGAAGGCCCTTGCTACGTAGGTGTTAAAAGCAAAATATTTCAAAGGATATGACTTAATGAATGCTCCCCTAAAAGCTGGATGCTCCTATATTTGGAGAAGCCTTATTTGGGGAAGATCACTCCTGACCAAAGGCTTACGGTAGAAAAGTGGAGACGGAAATTCTATAAGAGTTTTCAAAGACCAATGGCTACCTCGTCCAAGCACTTTTAAGCCAATTTCCCCTGACCCTGGGTTAGATATTCGAGTCGCTGACCTCCTTGACAGAAATCACTTGGATTGGGATTAAGCGAAGCTGAACCAATACCTGCTCCCTATTGACAGATCTATTGTTTTATCTATTCCGGTCAATTGGACAGGAGGAAATGATTTCCTTGCATGGCATTATGATAGTAAAGGCCTATATTCAGTTAAAAATGAATATAATCTAGCACTTCAAGAAAAAATCAAGGAAAACTCATCAATCCCCTCCTCTATGGTGGACCATTCTATGGAACCTTTATATTCCCCCAAAGGTACGCATTTTTATCTGGAGACTTTGTTTAAATGTTGTGCCTTCTCTTGTAAATCTTTGGAAGCATAAAATCGTGAATGATCAGTATTGTATCAGATGTAAATGTTAGGTCGATAAATGTTGATATTTGAGACCCCTAATTCCTTTGTTTTTTGTTATGTTCTTTAGTATAATTGAATGTTTTAATGTGTTTGTTGAGTTTGTGTAGAAGATAGCTCTTGGAGTGAATTTGATGTTAAAAAGGTGTTTTTAGAGAAAGTTTGGAGAAATGCCTCTGCAGTACAGCCAACTTGTGAAGACCATATCTCTCTCCTTAGATCGAACCAGACTGTGATCTACATGTTTTCAGAAAGCCCTTGAAGTCTAGTTTTCGGCGTATTTTATGGTTCATCAATCTAAGTTTTCTAGAGGAAGTTATGGCCAATTTAGTAACCGAAGATCAGAGCTGGAAAAGCCTACCACAGCCCAGACCGCCGCCCGTGCATCGTGCATCGTGCATCGTGCATGCGCAGTGACCTACCCAGCGGTAATTTGTAGAGAATTTCTGTGGTGCAGACCTAGTGCCTCCCTAGCGGCACAAGCAGCGGAAAATACATATTTTGACGTATTTCCAACCCGAATTGGGCCAGACTCGTCCCAAAGCTTCCCATATCAAAACCTAATGACTTCAAGAGATCAAGACATGTTTGGGAAACTTCCCAAACTCAAATTAGGAGTCAATCATCAAAAGAGGAGACCCAAGTTAGGAAAGGATTATCATTCCTTGTTTAAATCTACTTTCCTACTTGATGTGTTTCCTACAACAAAGCAAATTGGGCATCTACAAGAGGTATCACCTATAAATACCAAGAGTTTCTTCAAGAGAAGGGGTCAGAAAATCATTATTCAAGATTGAAGTCCGAAGATCTTTCAGAGTTTTATTTCCTCTCTTCTTCTACCTTTCTTTAGTTTTAATGTCTTTAATTGCTTTCATAGTTATGATGTATAGCTAAACTTCTTATAGCTAGGGCTAACTTGAAGCCCTAGGCATGATTTCAAATTCATAGACATATTTTAATGGAATATTATTTTTCTTACATGATAAATTCAATTTCCCTAAAATAATTGTTATTCTACTATTATGTTTCTTTGATTGATCACCTTAGGAGCATGGTTTTAGGATCTATGTTGTAGGATATAGTTCGAATATCATACGAGCATATTCTTGCATGCAATAATTAATTGGAGTAAGACCTAATTAAGGGGAATTGATTCATGAATAGCCTAGAATAAATACCATGTTTTAGGGTTTATGTGATATTCATATTCTCTTTGTTCTTAATGGATTTCAACTATTAAATCTAGTAAATACCCATGCTAGGTTGTAATTTGGGATACAAGTAGTTGTGCAAATACCATGCAATCTACATATTAACTAAGAGAGAATTAATACGACTTGTGTGGAATACCCACCGCCATGTTGTGAATGTATTCATCATATTTGATATCTTTAACTTCGCTATTGTCTATGGATTTGATGAATGTTTAGTGGTGGATAGGAAGCTCGAGTTAGCTTCTCCTTATTGATTTTTCTAAATATATTTTCTACTGCACTTTTTATTTAAGGTTAATTCACATACTTAGTTTCTAATAAACAATTCAAACCCCACACCCTCCACCCCCCACCCCCCCCCCCCCCCCCCCCCCCCCATTCGTGTGTGTGAGTTGTGTTTTATTCAAGTTGTTTGAGAGTCATAGAGTGTCTAAATTTAGTGTTTTCAAATTCATAACTTCCGTAGGTAATTCATTCCTCATGGGAACGACCCTTGCTTGCCTATTGTGCTATCGTTGCACTTGCAAGGTTTGATAAATATTTTGTTTGCTTTTTTGCAACCAACAGTAAACAAGCTATTGAGTCAGCTGAGCATGCTCTCTTCTGGTGTGATGATTCTAGAAAAATCTAGAGTAGGACTCAATTTGACAGTTTCTTTGATGAGTTGAATTATATCCCTATTATGGATATCCTTCTATTAGTCTCTTCCCGATTTTCCTTATCTGGTCTGGCCTTATTTTGTATGACTATTTGGGCTATTTGGGATAAAAAGAAATATTTTCCTCAATATTGGGAAAGTTCTGATGCCGAAGCAAGTGGTGTCCAAAGCTGAAGCTTTATTGTTTGAATTCCAGAACTCCACTTCTGCTATCTCTCCAGCGGTAGGGCCTACTCCAAGACCCGACCCTACCCCCGCTTGGTGATAGGCTGGCTCCTCCCCCGGGATACTTGAAATTGAATACTGCAATGGTTAATCAAAAAAACATCAGGGCTTCCAGTTTGGGGATTGTAATTAGAGACGACAAAGGTAAGATTCTTGTAGCTAAAGCAAGGAAATTTAATGGCATTTTCAACAAGGAGAATGGGACTCTTTTGGCTCTCAGGGAAGGTCTTCAACTGGCTAAACTTTTCGGATTACCTGTATTGTTTGCAGAAGTCGATTTCTCCCCTATAATTCCCCTTCTTAATTCCATTTCCCCCTTCTTAGGAGATACCTCTTTTGTTGCAAGGATATTAAAGCCTTATTGTCTGATGTTGGAGTTAGTAAGTACCAAGCTTCTTCCCTTACGGGAAACTCCTTGGCTCGACCTTTTCTTCTTTCAGAGATCAATTCTTGTTGGATACCAGCTTACTTTGTACATTTTGTTCTTATTAATATACCTTCTCATTTTTTCTTTTTCTTTTTAAAAAAAGCATTACTCTAAAAATAATATTGTCTTATATATCTAGTTTTGTTTAGTCCACCATAGCAAAAAATCCTGAATATGCCCATATATATATATATTCCAATTAGACAGTATTATTTTTATTCCATTAAGATGATTAAGACAAACTTGAACCCCCGTTCTCGATATTATATATGGAGAACTTGATTCTCTCTGATGTAGGACAGTTGGTGTTGGATTTTGAAGAAGAGATGGACAGAAAACTGTCCAAAAGGGGTGCTCCAAAGAAACGGGCATAACTTTTAGCTCGGTTGTCAGATTTCCTATTATAATATGTTTTCGGAAAGGTCGTTCAGTTCTCCATAGCATGGCAACAAGGGCTAGCCCGGTTGACGTCATGTTTGTCCTTAACAGAGCTGTTTAAGTTAGGTTGTCGGGCAACCGAAGTTTTTAGTGTTTTTATTTGTTTTCCATTTTGGCTTAGTTTGAGGATATTTTAGTCTTTTTTCTTAGTTTAGGGTTTCCTGAGTCTATTTAAGGCTCTTTGTTATCAGTTTAACATTATTGAATAATATTATTATTTTGGTTTCAATTGAATTTACTGGTGGATTCCAGATTGTGAGATCTTAGGGTTTACGCTGGTAAACTGTTTACTTCCATTCTACGTCAAGTGGTATCAGAGCATAAGGACTTGCCTTATATGATGGTCAACAACGAAGCCGGAGGCGACGCTGGTCGTAGGAATGGCGATGTGTGGGCGGCGATGTGTGGGCGGCGATTGATAAGCAGCGACAGTCGATGGAGAGGTTGGAGGCTATGGTTCATCAACTGATGGAGCGGCTACCTACCCCCAACACCCTTACGGGCCAAGTTCCTATTCCCGTTCCCGTTCCCGTTCCCGTTCATGCCCCTGCCAACAGAGATGGAGTCGAGGGATTGGCCCTTGACCGCCTTGAAGGTAGACGTCCGCCTATAGTAGCAAGAAATGCGTAGCATGAAGGTTTTAGTGATGAAGATTCTGAAAAGGATTTCGTGGGTTACCAAGGAGTTCGTCAACTAAACCGAAATCAACCTGATTATCGGATCCGTGCAGACATACCACTGTTCCATGGAAAACTACAGATTGAAGAGTTCCTGGACTGGATTACGGAGGTTGAGAGATTCTTCGAGTTTACTAAGGTAATAGAAGAATGTCAAGTCAAATTGGTAGCGTACAAGTTAAGAAGCGGGGCTGCTGTTTGGTGGGAGAAATTACAGATGGATAGACGGCGACGAGGCAAGGTTCCTATACGATCCTAGAGACGAATGAAACAACTTAAGATAAGTAGGTTTTTACCTCCTGACTATGAGTAATTTTTTTTTCAGAGTTATCAGAATTGTGTGCAGGGTAACAAAACCGTTGCGGATTATATTGAGGAGTGGTCCAGGCTTTCAGTTCGTAACAACCTCAATGAGACTGAGGGACAGCAGGTTTCGAGATAATTGGGGGGGTTTAAAGTCGACCATTAGAGACAAAATTGGGCTACAAGTCATGTGGACAGTAGATGAGGCGCATAACATGGCCTTGAAAGCGGAGTTAATGGAGAAATCATCCAATCGTTATCCCCAATACAAGAAGGACATGGGTGAGTCATCCAACGCAGCTGCAAATAGGAGTAGATTTTCACCAAGTGATGGACAGGGTCAAGCTAAAACTACTGCAGATCAGGTTCAAAGGGGTTCGGGTCCGAGTAATAATTTTGGTGGGTCTCGTCCGACAGCAGCAGCAGCAGTTACGAAAGAAACCCCACGAGTGGCGCCAAACCCATACAGTAGACCAGGCAGTATGAAGTGTTATAGGTGCGGCCAATAGGGCCATCGATCGAATGAATGCCCAGCCTGAAAATCGGTGAATTTCGTGGATGCTGAAGAGGAAGAGGAACAGAATTTTGAAGATGAGGGGAACATGGACGAGTTCTTGGAAGGAGCAGAAATTGCAGAGGAATAAGGGGAGCCGGTAAACTGTGTGATTCAACGAGTCATGTGTGCCACGAAATTGGAGGGTTTATCTCAACGAAACAGTATTTTCAAGACTTGTTGCAGTGTACAAGGAAAGGTTTGTGATGTGATTGTCGACAGTGGGAGTTGCGAGAATTTCGTGTCCAGAAAATTGGTAGAACATCTGAGACTGCGTGCAGAGAAGCATCCCAAGCCTTATGCAATTGGGTGGATTCAAAAGGGACCCAAGGCGAATGTGATAGAGGTGTGCAAAGTTCCTATTTCGATTGGGCAGTACTACCGGGAAGAGGTGGCATGCGATCTAGTCGACATGGATGCTGGTCACATACTACTGGGGCGTCCATGGCAGTTTGATATGGATATAACCTACAGAGGGCGTGACAATATTTGTATTTTCAATTGGGGTGGTAGGAGGATTGCAATGGTTCCGTAACGGGTTTCAGTCGGAAGCTCAACTAAGGCCACAGTAGATGAGCAGTCTTTGGTCACTTTAATCACGTCCGTAACTGAATTAGAAGCTGAGATTAAGGAGGCACAGGAGGTACATGTTGTAGTTGTGCGAGCTTTGGTGATAGAAAGCAAGGAAGAGCAGAGAGTTGTACTACCCGAGAAGGTGCAGACTCTACTGACCGAATTCAGTGATTTGGTGTCAGAAGACTTACCGAATGACCTTCCACCGTTGAGAGATATTCAGCACCAGATTGACTTAGTTTCGGGAGCAAGCTTACCAAATTTACCACACTATCGGATGAGTCCCAAGGAGAATCAGATTTTACAGGGAAAAGTGGAGGAGTTAATGAAGAAGGGGTTTATTCAAGAGAGCATGAGTCCATGTGCAGTTCCCACATTACTTGTTCCGAAGAAAGATGGCAGTTGGAGGATGTGCGTTGATAGTCACGCGATCAACAAGATAACTGTCAGGTATAGCTTCCCTATTCCGAGATTGGATGACATGCTAGATATGCTGGAGGGGTCAAAATTATTCTCCAAAATCGACCTGAGAAGTGGGTATCATTAGATTCGGGTCAAGCCTGGGGATGAATGGAAGACAGCCTTCAAAATTAAGGATGGACTGTACGAGTGGTTGGTGATGCCTTTTGGACTTTCCAATGCACCGAGCACTTTCATACAGCTTATGAACTAGGTATTGCGGCCTTTCATTGGAAAATATGTAGTCGTTTACTTCGACGATATATTGATTTACAACCGGAGTGAAGAAGACCACATGGAGCATCTACGGGCTGTGTTAGAGGTATTGTCCAAAAACAAATTGTTTATCAACTTTAAAAAATGCAGTTGGATGACAGAGCAGTTACTATTCCTTGGGTATGTAGTCAGTTCGGAAGGGATTTTGGTTGATGAAGAAAAGGTTAAAGCCATTTGTGATTGGCCTACACCGAAGACGGTTGGAGAAGTGAGGAGTTTTCATGGTTTGGCGACGTTTTATCATCGATTTGTGAGGGATTTAAGCAGTATTGTGGCTCCCATCACAGAGTGTTTAAAAAAAGGGAAGTTTCAGTGGAGTGAGGCAGCCGAAACAGCCTTCGCAGTCATCAAAGAAAAATTGTGCACCACTTCTGTTCTTGCTCTACCCAGTTTTGAGAAGTTATTCGAAGTGGAATGTGATGCTAGTGGGGTTGGTATTGAAGTAGTGCTGTCACAAGAGAAGAAACCAGTGGCGTTTTTTAGTGAAAAGCTGAGTGATGCGCGACGAAAGTGGAGTACCTATGATCATGAATTATATGCAATTATTCATGCTCTAAAGAATTGAGAGCATTATTTAATTCAGCGCGAGTTTATTCTTTACACTGATCATCAAGCTTTGAAGTATCTGAACAGCCAGAGAAGCTTAAGTAATATGCATGCTCGGTGGGCAACCTACTTACAGAAGTTTCCGTTTGTTCTGAAGCACAAGTCTGGGGTTCTAAATAAGGTGGCAGACGCGCTGAGTCGACGTGCAAGCTTATTGGTTACTATGCAACAAGAGATTATTGGGTTTGAGTTTCTGAAAGAATTGTATTCTGATGATGAGGACTTCGGAGAGATATAGGAAAAGTGTGATATGAAACAGACTGACGGAGAGTTTCATATGAGCGAAGGTTATCTGTTCTGTGGCAATTAGTTGTGCATCCCGCAGAGCTCCTTGAGAGAGAAACTGATTCGAGAGTTGCACGGTGGAGGCTTGGGTGGTCACTTAGGGCGTGACAAAACTATCAGTGGGGTGGCCGAGCAATATTACTGGCCTCAGTTGAAACACGACGTCGGTAACCTTGTTCGCAAGTGTTACGTCTGTCAAACTTCTAAGGGACAGGCTCAAAATACGGGCCTCTACATGCCACTACCTGTTCCAAATGCCATATGAGAGGATTTAGCAATGGACTTCGTTTTGGGTCTTCCACGAACTCAACGTGAGGTCGACTCCGTGTTTGTTGTGGTTGACAGGTTCTTAAAGATGGGGCATTTTATACCTTGTCGGAAAACATCTAATGCATCACATGTGGCACAACTGTTCTTTCGGGAGGTGGTTCGTTTACATGGTGTTCCTCAGTCTATCACATCTGATAGGGACTCGAAATTTCTTAGCCATTTCTAGGTTACATTGTGGCGGCGGATGGACACTACTCTGAAATTCAGTAGCACTGTGCATCCACAGACCGATGGACAGACGGATAACCTAAACCAAACACTGGGCAATTTAATTCGGAACATCTGTGGAGACAAGCCAAAACAATGGGACGTGGCACTGGCACAAGCTAAGTTTGCATACAACAATGCTGTTCATACTGCTATAGGTAAGTCTCCCTTTGCTTTAGTGTATCGGCAACCTCCTAAGCATGCGTTGGACTTGGCAAGGCTTCCCAAGGTCACTGGTATGAGTGTTGCTGCTGAGACTATGGCAAAGTAGGTTCGTGATGTTCAGGCTAAAGTGAAGGTGCAGTTAGAGGAGAAGAATGAAAAGTATAAGGCTGCAGCAGATGTTAAAAGGCGTGAGAAATTGTTTGCTGAGGGAGAACAGGTTATGGTGTTCTTACGTAAAGAGAGGTTTCTAGTTGGTACCTATAACAAGTTGAAACCAAGGAAGTATGGGCCGTACAAGGTGATCAAGAAGATCAACAATAATGCCTATGTGATCGACTTGCTTGCTGATATGAACATATCCTGAACTTTCAATATAGCTAACTTGTATGAGTTTCGCGAGGATGTTCCACTTTATCCAGATTATAACTCGAGGTCAAGTTCTTCACAGGTGGGAGGGACTGATGTAGGACAATTGGCGTTAGATTTTGAAGAAGAGATGGACAGAAAACTATCCAAAAAGGGTGCTCCAAAGAAACAGGCATAACTTTTAGCTCGATTGTCAGATTTCCTATTATAATATGTTTTCGGAAAGGTCGTTCAGTGCTCCATAGCATGGCAAGGGCTAGACCGGTTGACGTCATGTTTGTCCTCAACGGAGCTGTTTAAGTTAGGTTGTCGGGCAACCGAAGTTTTTAGTGTTTTTATTTGTTATCCGTTTTGGCTTAGTTTGAGGATATTTTAGTTTTTTTGCTTATTTTAGGGTTTCCCGAGTCTATTTAAGGCTCTTTGTTATCAGTTTAACATTATTGAATAATATTATTATTTTGGTTTCAATTGAATTTACTGGTGGATTTCAGATTGTGAGATCTTAGGGTTTACGCTGGTAAACTCTTTACTTCCGTTCTGCGCCACTCTCCCACCCGTTAATTGATTTTTTTTTTCTCTTCAAAATATGTTGTTTGACATTATAACCTAAAATTATCAAACAAAAATTTTAACTAAGAAAAATATCTAAATCGAAGAACGACTTTGAATATTTTTTATATTAAATTTTCTAACCAAGAATTTTAAGGAATAAAAATAATTATTAATTGGGAATTGGTAATAGAGGGAGAGAATTCGGTTTTGGGAAGTGCAAGAGAGAAAAAATTAGGATTTAGGACGTGGGAGAGACATAGAGGAGAGTGAAAGTTGAGAGTTGGGAGTTGGGAGAGAATGAATGTTGAGGTGAGAGGTGAGAGGTGAGAGGACGTGAGAAAGAGATAGAGAGTGAGTGGAAGTTGACGTGAGAGTTGACAGGCTGTTATGTGTTGAGAATTGGATAAATTTAATAGTCGCTAGTCTAGGAACTTATGTATTGGGCTTTGATTTGTTGGGACTTTGGAATTGATGTAATATAATTTTGGGATAATTACCCCAGTGACCATCGAATTGATGACATACTATCAAAATGACCACTGGATTGGAAAGTTGTTCTAAAATGATCATTTTTGACGAACTTTGTGACACTAATGGCCATTCCATTCAATTCTATCTAATTGTATCCAATTCCATCTAATTGTATCCAATTCCATCTAATGAGTGACATTTTGGTAAATAAGGGGATAATATTAAATTATTTTAGATATATTTTTTTTTAAATCAATTTTTTCTTTTGTTTTTTGAAACGAATAATTATATTAATTGTGTATATATGTATACACACTAAATATAAGATATTTTGTTTAAATTCAATCGGAAGATATTAGAATTATATTAAGATAACATTTTGATCTAAATTATTCTTCTTTTTAGCTAACTTGTATATTTTTTAATATATATTTCGTTTAATCTTCTATCTCATTGACTATTCTTATCAATTTAATCGAGAGATATTTATTTAAGGGTAACAATTGTCATCCAAAGATATGATTTATTATATATATATATTATTAAAATAAATTATTAATAAAATAACCTTAAATAAAATGATTAAAAGAATAAATAACTTGATTAAAATTAAATAAATCAAAATACTTTCCCCATCAATGACACCAACATTTAAACCATAATTTTATTTTAAGTATCAATTTTTTTTTTTTAATTTTTTATTTATTTTGGTTCATCTTTAAGTCTTCTTCACATACGCATCATCAACTCTAATACAAGCCAAATTAAAGATAGCTCAATCTTCATTTTAGAGCCACCCAATTATGCCATCTTCATTTTAGAGAGCCACATGTTTATATGAGCTTGATTGACGTAGGAATTTTTGTAATTACTTATTTTTGTTGTGTTTTGTGACAACCAAGTTGCTCACATGCTGGCCAAGAACGCTCTTCTTCTTAAGGAGGATAGGTTTTGGATAGAAGAGTACCCATATTGCGTAGCCAAAGAGGTTCTGGTGGACTTATCTGCTTAGTTGTTTGTTGTTTCTTCCAAAAAAAAAAAAAAAGTTGAAAATTGAAATGAGGATTTATTTTAGATTTTTTACAAAACACAACAAAGAGGAGTAATTACAAAACTTCCTAAGTCAATCAAGCTCATATAAACATGTGGCACTCTAAAATGAAGATGACATAATTGGGTGGCTTTAAAATGAAGATTGAGCTATCTTTAATTTGGCTCGTATTTGAGTTGATGATGCGTATGTGAAGAAGACTTAAAAATGAGCCATAATAAAAATAAAATAAAATAAAAAATTGATACTTAAAATAAAATTAGGGTTTAAATGTTGGTGTCATTAATGGGGAATGTATTTTGATTTATTTAATTTTAATCAAGTTATTTATTCTTTTAATCATTTTATTTAAGGTTATTTTATTCATAATTTATTTTAATAAAATATAATTATATAAATCATATCTTTGGATTACAGTTGTTACCCTTAAATAAATATCTCTCTATTAAATTGATAAGAATAGTCAATGAGATAAAAGATTAAACAAAATATATATTAAAAAATATAAAGAAGAATAATTTAGGCCAAAATGTTATCTTAATATAATTTTAATCTCTTACGTCTGAATTTAAACAAAATATCTTATATTTAGTGTTTATACATATATACACACTAAATATAATTATTCATTTCAAAAAGCAAAAGAAAAAATTGATTTAAGAAAAAAATATAAAATAAATTAATGTCATCCCCTTATTAACCAAAATATCATTCATTGGATGAAATTGGATGGAATTAGATGGAATTGAATGGAATGACCATTTAATGGCCATTAGTGTCACAAGGTTCATCAAAAATGGCCATTTTGGAACAACTTTCCAATCCGGTAGCCATTTTGATAGTATGTCATCAATTCGATGGCCACTGGGGTAATTATCCCAATCTTCTATCTCATTGATTATTCTTATCAATTTAATCGAGAGATATTTATTTAAGGGTAACAACTATCATCCAAAGATATGATTTATATATTTATATTTTATTAAAATAAATTATTAATAAAATAACCTTAAATAAAATGATTAAAAGAATAAATAACTTGATTAAAATTAAATAAATCAAAATACTTTCCCCATCAATGACACCAACATTTAAACCTAATTTTATTTTAAGTATCAATTTTTTTTTTTTTATTTATTCTGGTTCATCTTTAAGTCTTCCTCACATACGCATTATCAACTCTAATACGAGCCAAATTAAAGATAGTTCAATCTTCATTTTAGAGCCACCCAATTATGTCATCTTCATTTTAGAGTGCCACATGTTTATATGAGCTTGATTGACGTAGGAAGTTTTGTAATTACTTCTCTTTGTTGTGTTTTGTAAAAAATCTAAAATAAATCCTCATTTCAGTTTTCAACTTTTTTTTTTTTTTTTGAAAGAAACAACAAACAAAGAACAAATAACTAAGCAAATAAGTCCACCAGAACCTCTTTGGCTACGCAACATGGGTACTCTTCCATCCAAAACCTATCCTCCTCAATAAGAAGAGCAGTCTTGGCCAGCATGTGAGCAACCTGGTTGTCACAAAACACAACAAAAATAAGTAATTACAAAAATTCCTACGTCAATTAAGCTCATATAAACATGTGGCGCTATAAAATGAAGATGGCATAATTGGGTGGCTCTAAAATGAAGATTGAGTTATCTTTAATTTGACTCGTATTAGAGTTGATGATGCATATGTGAAGAAGACTTAAAGAAAAACCATAATAATAATAATAATAATAATAATTGATACTTAAAATAAAATTAGGGTTTAAATGTTGGTGTCAGATGCGGAAAGTATTTTGATTTATTTAATTTTAATCAAGTAGTTTATTCTTTTAATCATTTTATTTAAGGTTATTTTATTAATAATTTATTTTAATAAAATATAAATATATAAATCATATCTTTGGATGACAGTTGTTACCCTTAAATAAATATCTCTCGATTAAATTGATAAGAATAGTCAATGAGATAGAAGATTAAACGAAATATATATTAAAAAATATACAAGTTAGCTAGAAAGAAGAATAATTTAGGCCAAAATGTTAACTTAATATAATTCTAATCTCTTCCGTCTGAATTTAAACAAAATATCTTATATTTAGTGTGTATACATATATACACACTAAATATAATTATTCGTTTAAAAAAAATGATTTTCAAAAAAAAAAAATCTAAAATAAATTAATGTCATCCCCTTATTTACCAAAATATCACTCATTGGATGAAATTGGATGGAATGACCATTAGTGTCACAAAGTTCGTCAAAAATGACCATTTTGGAACAACTTTCCAATCCAGTGGCCATTTTGATAGTGCATCATCAATATAGTGCATCATCAATTCGATAACCATCAGGGTAATTATCCCTATAATTTATTTATTTTTACAAAACATTGACCCGTCTATAACCTCCATTACTATCCACCCCTGATTATCACCTCCATTACGGACCTTTGTACAATTTATTCCTTTCTTTTTGGATTTTCTAATTTTTTACATTTGTTTTAATCTTTAATCAAATCAAATTATTAATTACTAAACATAATCATAATAAAAGATAATGGGTTAAACGGGTCGGTTTGGATTACCCTCTAAATAGGGAATGAATTTGTTTCATTTTCAACCCCAATAAACTAATCGGTGAGTTATTGGATTTGGGTTGAGTAAAAATTGATTCGATCCATTTACAACTCGATAAGTATTCGATTCAATTCGGCTCATTTTGTCATTTGTCGATCTAAATAACATTTTAGTTTTATTGTTAACCGGCCTCATTGATAACACTTGAGTTAATTTGACTATTCAACATGATTTGATCAGACTTAGGCCCTGCTTGATTTTTCTACTTAACACTGGATGGTACTTAATGTATTTCATTAAGTTATTTTGTTTGATTTTTTAAGTGTTAAAATCACTTAATAAACCCCTAAAATCATTTGTTTTGAAAAGTGAAGTTTTTTCACTTTTCACTTAACACAAATCTAATAGAATTTAATGCAAAGTTTTACTTCCAAAACTATCCTCACTAATTTAATCTATTTCCAAAACTAACAACTTGTTCTATAATGTTTTTTTTTTTATTTTTTTTTTATTTTTTTATTTTTTATTTTTTATTTTTTTTAACATGAAATCTATAAACTATATATAATTACATGAAATCTATAAACTATATAATCTATAAAATATATGCCAAATTGATACCAGATTATGATGCATTGGACGTGGCAAACAAAATCGGAATTATCTTCTTTTTTTTTTTTTGAACATATTCGGAATTATCTAAGATAGTGGTTCTTTCCATCACATTTTCGTTTTTCGTTTGGACCCACAAAGAGACAGTTTTGTTAAGACTTTGGAGCAAGCTTCATTTGGTCATAAAGTTGTAAACTTGTTTTACTGCCGATTTATATTTTGTATTTTTGTTAGACACTTTGAAGTATGTATATATATATATAATTATACAAGTTTATTCCAAATCAATTAAAGAATAAATTATACACATTAAGTAGATTGCAAATAAGAACATATTGATGAACTTCATTTTGCCCGTAATATACACATGAAGTAGCCAATTAGTTTTATAATGTCACTAGCTAAGAGCTTAATAATAATTAGATTCATACAATAATATAATTTTGAAATATTAATAATAATTAAATAAATTTATTTTAGAATTAATTTATATGTTAGAGTTGTTCGTAATATATTAAAATGTAAATATATAACAAATAATAGTTAGAAGGGCATAGATGTAAAAGTATTTATTTTCAGATATTTATAACTAAAAAAAATAAAAATAAACTTATCACTTATATTCAGTTTTTAGTGAAAAACAAACATGTTTTTCAGTTTTCAGTTTTCAGTCTTCAGTAATATTCAGCACTATTCAGTCTTCAGATAAACAATCAATCGAGACCTTAATATGAATTATGATTAAATCCTACTATTGATAACCAGCTGGAATCGAACCTTTTTTTGTTTTCATCTCCAAATCTCAACTTTTAGGAGATACTCTTAGATCATCGATATATATATATATATATAGAGAGAGAGAGAGGAGATACTCTTAGACCATCCGATCCATTGCCACAGCACTAGCTAGTTAGTGACCAAAACCATATCCATGGCAAATTTCTGTCCTTCCAAGTTTCTCATTTCTCTTTTCCTCCTTGTATGGACTGCCACTTCATCGTCCATGTCAGGAGATCGAAAGACTTACATTATCCACATGGACAAATTAGCAATGCCAGCTCCCTTCTCCACTCACCATCATTGGTACATGTCCACACTTTCCACGCTTTCATCATCATCAGATGGTATTGCCCCAACCCATCTCTACACTTACACCCATGTCATGGATGGCTTCAGTGCCGTGTTGTCGCAAGCCCACCTAGACCAAATTCGTAACATTCCAGGTCATCTTGCTGCGTATCCAGATACAATTGGCCACCTCCACACCACCCACACTCCAAAGTTTCTCGGCTTGAAGAAGCGTGCTGGGATATGGCCGGCTGCAGGGTTTGGCAATGACATAATTATCGGTGTCATTGATTCTGGAATTTGGCCAGAAAGTGAGAGCTTCAATGACAATGGCATGCCTCCGGTGCCTGCACGTTGGCACGGCATATGTGAAGTTGGAACTGAATTTAATTCTTCTCATTGCAACAAAAAACTGATTGGGGCACGCTCATTTAGCAAAGGATTCAAGCAACGTGGATTCAATATATCAAAAACAAACGACTATGATTCTCCAAGAGATTTTTTTGGTCACGGTACTCATACATCATCAACGGCCGCCGGTAGTCGTGTTCAACATGCCAATTACTTTGGGTATGCCGAAGGAACAGCTGTTGGAATTGCACCGATGGCTAGGATTGCCATGTACAAGCCGTTGTTCTTTAACGAGACCGATTTTGAATCTGCAGCCACTGATGTTCTGGCTGGTATGGATCAAGCCATAGAAGATGGTGTGGATGTCATGTCATTGTCTTTAGGTTTCCCCGAGACAATATTTGATAGGAATCCAATAGCGGTAGGAGCCTTTGCAGCCATGAAGAAAGGGATTTTTGTATCATGTTCGGCAGGAAACTCTGGCCCCCATGCTTACACCATCTTTAATGGAGCTCCTTGGATTACCACCATTGGCGCTGGAACTATTGATAGAGATTACGCAGCTCACATCACTCTAGGCAACAACGAGCTAACTGTGAACGGAAGATCTATTTATCCGGAGAACCTCTTTGTGTCTGAGGTTCCTATATACTTCGGACATGGTAATCGATCCAAAGAACTTTGTGCTCCGTACTCATTAAACCCTAAAGATGTTGCAGGAAAGTATATCTTTTGTGCCTTTGTCAATGATGGTCTTGTGGGTTTTGCTCGGCAATTGAACGAAATGAATAGAACCGGAGCTGCTGGAGCCATCTTCAGTTCAGACATGGGGAAATTTCTTGATCCCATAAACTTTAACATGCCCTATGTTACAATAAACCCGAAAGACGGAGAATTGGTGAAAAAGTATATGATCAATGCGAAGAATGCAACTGTGAGTATCAAGTTCCAGATCACAGTGTTAGGTACTAAACCAGCTCCTCAAGTGGCATATTTTTCATCAAGGGGGCCTGATCGCCGATCACCTTGGATACTAAAACCTGATATATTGGCTCCTGGGGTTGATATACTGGCTGCCTGGGTTCCCAACAGAGGTTGGCAACGGAGTCGTGACAAATATCTACTCACTGATTACGCTCTCATCTCAGGAACATCCATGTCATGCCCTCACGTGGCAGGCATAGCTGCCTTGCTTAAAGCAATCCACCATGGTTGGAGCTCAGCTGCCATTCGTTCAGCAATGATGACAACTGCTTACTTGTATGACAATGCTAATGGTATTATCACGGACATGGATACCGGGGCTATAGGCACTCCTCTCGATTTTGGAGCTGGGCATGTGAATCCTAACAAGGCAATGGATCCTGGACTTGTGTACGACATTGAGGTCGAGGACTACATCAGCTACTTGTGTGGATTGAATTACACAAGTAACCAGATTAGAGTTCTAACAAGAACATCAAACTTTACCTGTGAACATGCGAATCTAGACCTTAATTATCCTTCGTTTATCGTCATCTTGAACAACACCAATACTACAAGCTTCAACTTCAAGAGGGTGTTGACAAATGTAGCTGATGGTAGTTCGATTTATCGTGCAATGGTGAATGCTCCTGAAGGTATGAAAGTTGTTGTGCAACCGGCAACGATATCATTTGCAGGAAAATATAGCAAAGCAGAGTTCAATATGACAGTGAGCATCAATTTGGGAACAGATGCTAGTCCACAGAGTGATTATATTGGAAATTTTGGGTTTTTGAGTTGGTCTGAAGTTAATGGGAAGCACATGGTGAGAAGTCCCATCGTCTCTGCATTTGCTCTTAAATCTTCTAAACAGAACTAAGGTGTGATTGACAGTCGTGTTCAACTTGCTAATTACTTTGGATAGGCAGAGAAGGAAACACATATGGTTAGGATTGCCACGTACAGGTGTTTGATATATCTTATTGGTTTAATTTCTTCCAATATCTTATAAAAAATAAAATCGATTATATTTGTGAATTTTGTAGTTCATCACAATGGGCACATCCTATTCTATTACCCATATGAATTGTTACAGTATTTATATACTGTCAAACAAAAAAAATTACAGTATTTATATAGACATAGAGGCAAAATAAAATGATTGGTTGAGACAAAATTAAATTGTAATGATTTTAGAAGTTTGATCATTTAACAAATGATTTGAGCATAAACCGTATAACACAATTGAGTACATACAAAATTTAGAATACTGGGTACTCAGGGGTTTTGTTGTTTTGGCTTGTTTTTTCTGGTGCTTTTGCTCTGTCAAAATATAGGGACAGGGGCTGTTTTCTGCCCTTGTCGCTGGATTTTTAGGGGTGCTTTGCGTTTTCCTTCTGTGCCTGTTTGTGTTTCGTTTGGCTTTGGCCTTCAATAAAGTTTAACTTTTCAAAAAAAAAATTTAGAATACTGGATTTACGTAGAAATCCCTTCACAAGGAAAAACCACAGGACGCTGATCCAACAAATACTCCACTAATAAATTCAATGTTACAAGTACCTCTTCCCCAGACAACTCACAAGCTAACAAAATTAATCATTAGATAAAATTTCAAGCTTTGGCTCCAAGCTAACAAAGTCAATGTAGTTGCTGCTCCATATTATTACCCGTTGTTGTTGCTGCTGTATATGACCACCCTCGTGGAACTTGCTGAGAACTCGTTGAAGACATCACGTCCATCTCAGGTAGAAGGTAAGGATGATTTAATAACATCTCAACCGTCTATTGCTCCCTCGGATTTCTTGCAAAACACCTTCTCACAAAATCTTTGCCCAAATCCGACATGGGTTGTGGAATGTTGGGTTCTTGCATGACAAAAGCACATTTAAGACTCCAAGTTTAAAGGACCATCACGAACCCGCATAGCAGGTTAGCCGGCAAGCATCTCCACCACAACACACCCAAGGGATACAATGAATGCCCAGTAGGGGCTTGAGGCTCCGTTGAGCCAAAAAAAATTAAAAAAATTCTTTAAGTTTTGAGTAATTCTACTTTGTTCAAATTTGGTGAAACCCAATGATTTCAATCATCCAATTATAATACAGATAAATCAATGATCAACTTCATTTGGGCATCAAATTTGAACAAAGTAGCATTATTGTTAATTTTTTAATGGGTTCATAATTTAAACCTAATAAATTTTTTTAAAAAAAAAAGTCTTTGGGGCTGTTTGTTTTTTTTATCTAAAGTCTTATAAGACCTTAATATATTAAATAAATGGATAAGTCTTATAAATTAAGATACTATGATATGTTTGTTTTTTTCATTTTGGATGACTTATTACAAATGTAAAATTGATTAGGTTATGTTAGAGTTTCTTCAAAATTGAGAATTTTTGAAAAAATGATTTTTAGGATTTTATTATGTGCGGATAAAATCATAAAATTATAAATGTATGAATTATTATAGGACATTTGTGGAAATTTACTAAAAAAACTCTACTGTATCACTTTTTGGAAAAGATAAAAGTCAAAAAAATTCACTTTTTCTAAAAGACATATATCTTAAAATAAAATATAAGTTGAAAAAACAAACAAACTGATTTATCGTAATTTAAGATATAAGAGGCAAAAAGTCTTTTAATGAAAAAAAACAAACAGCCCCTTAATTTTTTAATGGGTTTATAATTTAAACCTAATATCCTTAACATTTGAAATAACTCATATGATAACCGATGAGATGAGGTTGATCCAGTGGTAAACCCTTTCACACATGCACCATGAGGTTCTAGGTTTGAATCCTCCTCTTCTCCAAAAAAACCCGATTTTATAATAGTGTAATACCTAAATTATAATAATAATAACTAATTGGGTCTAAATTTATTAAATAAAACAATAACAACTAAAACATAAAACCTGTAATAATTAAGTCCAAAATATCATATATATCCTAAGTCTTTCCTCTAAGGTTTTTCTCTGAAACCCTAGGGTGAAAGTTTAAAGTTTGTTCCTCTTCTCTTTTGGTGGTGGCAACATGAATACGGAGGAGATAGCACGGATGTGTGCTTCTATGTCCCTGATTGAGAAGGAGGGGCCGGTACAGAGACTTAACGAGGATCTCAAGGTGGCGGGGGTTCAGATGATGTCGTCTAGTTTAGTAGGGAAAGTTTTGGCCAAAAAACAGATTAATGGGGAGGTGTTCAAATCGGTCATATTTAAGATATGGCATATTCGTAAGGAGTTAGAGATAGAGGTGGTTTCTCGTAATATTTTTGTGTTTCACTTTTCATGCCATAACGATAAAGTGAAGGTCTTACAGGGTGGTCCATGGAGTTTTGATGACGCTCTCATGGTCTTAGTAGAACCAGTAGGGAAAGGAGACTTCAGGAATATGCTTTTTAATAAGACATAATTTTGGATCCAGATTCATAATATTCCTCTGATGTGTATGACGGTGGAGATAGGGAAATTTCTAGGGAGTATCATCAGTACAGTAAAGGAGGTTGACGGTGGCCTATCCGGTGTCTGCATGGGGACATTTTTACGGGTTAGAGTCGAATTAGAAATTAACAAACCCCTTCGCCGCTGCCTTCGTATTGATGTTCTAGGAGACGGGGACGAAACAGTCATGCCCCTTCAATATGAAAGGTTACCGGATTTCTGTTTCCGCTGTGGGATTCTTGGCCATATTTCCATAGAATGTACAGATTTTTTAGCGGTATCGGGGGCTAGAAATAATGAGAACCCCTTATTTGGACCCTGGATGAGAGCTCCTATTCCGAATAAGAAAGTATGGGCATGGGGCCATCAAGGAGGGCGTAAAGATGACACTGCAAGCTGGAGACGGGAAGGCGTGATGCCGGACAATGGTGTCGGAAGTGGCCAGAAGCTGAATGATAGGGGTGGAAGGGTCGAGAGTTTGTTTCATAAGGAAAGTAAGTCCGGTGAAGCCGCCAAATCAAGGATTGTGATTGATAGAGGGGAAAAGGAAAGGAAATTGCTAATTCACGTGAGCTTTCCATAGGTTCAGCAGGAGAGGGGGAATGGCGAGATTTGGGGTCAATGGTAGCAGAAAAGGAAATTGGGAGTGATGATGGGAGATTTGTTTTTAAGAGTACGCGGGATTCTCAATTTAAATATGACCAACAGGGCTGGGCCAGGGGGGAGGAGAATATGGGACAAGGCTCGCTAGGAAAGCCCATACCAATCGAAGTACATCCTAACCATATGGGGCCCAGGCCCACAGGGTATCAGACTGAACAAACCCATCCTCATATGGTTACTAAGAAGGGCCAAAGTCTCAACCAACATAGTTACTGTGGAGTAGATGGAAATTCGATTAGCACTATTACTCAGAGGCAAGATCAAGTCAAGGAAAGGGATAAAGCACAACAGGTGGAGGTAGTATGAGTATTTAGAGGGGATTGGAAGAGGCGAGCAAGGAAGCCCGGTCACAGGGGTAGGCAAGAGGGAAGTGGTGTCTCTCTAGGGAAACGTCAAGCGACCAGTGAAGCCAAGGAAGCTTTAGTTCTTAAAAAACATAAGGATGTCTCCAATGATGGGGAATCTTCCGAGATATCGGTGGGTCGATTTTCACCGGCCGACCGGGCACAATGAAACTGTTCTGCTGGAACGTCCGAGGACTGGGGAGTAATCGAGCGTTCCGAGTCCTGCTCAAACACAAGCAGGATTTCTCTCCAGATGTGATCTTCTTAATGGAGACTAAGACGAATCACCGTGTGTTGGAAAGTATTCAGATAAAGCTGGGTTATGTGGGGAAATTGGTTGTTGACAGTAAGGGTCGTAGTGGAGGATTGTGTATAATGTGGTCGGATAGGGTGGGGATTTCTTTGCTCTCTTACTCTCGGTTCCACATTGATGTGAGGGTTAGTAATGTTGGTGGCAGAGATTGGCATTTTACGGGCTTCTATGGGCACCCCAATCAGTCTCAATGGGGTCATGCTTGGGCTCTCCTTCGAAGGCTTCATGGAATGTTTAAACTCCTGTGGCTCTATGCAGGGGATTTCAATGAAATCTTGTTTGAGGGAGAGAAGTTAGGGGGTGCGGTGAGGCCGCAAAAATTGATGGAGGACTTCCGGGATGTGCTTGATTTATGTGGGTTGAAGGATATGGGGTATGTGGGGTCTGATTTTACATGGAGCAATAAGCGGAGTGGTCTGGATTCAGTGCATGAAAGGTTAGATAGGGGGTTTGCTGTTATGATTGGCAATTGATGTTCAATCGGTCCACGGTTCGCCATTTGGAGTTGTGGCACTCTGATCATCGGCCTTTGTTGATGAACATTGTGGGTCATAGAGACGTTTCGGAGGGGACTGGAATGAGATTTAGGTCCCGTTTTCATTTCGAATCTTGTTGGGTTGATAGAATGGATTGTCAGGATTTAGTGTCCAGGAGCTGGGAAAGACAAGGTTTGTTTAGGAATATACAAGAGATTGCAGAGGGTATCCGCAATTGTACCACTAAATTGGCGGATTGGAATGCTTCGAATAGATGTCAGCTTCGTGATGATATTCGAAGGAAAAGGCTTGAGCTAAAGGAGGCCACTGATAATGTCCAAAGAGAGTCTTGGAATCATATAAGTGACATAGAGAACCAATTAGATAAGCTACTGGATTGCGAGGAGCTCTATTGGAAACAGCGGTCTCGGGTGGAATGGCTAAAAGGGGGTGACCGTAATACGAAGTTTTTCCATATGAAAGCTTCAATGAGGAAAGCTCGTAACGAAATTATTGGTCTCTTTGATAATACTGGTGTTTGGCGAGTTGGAAAAAAGGATTTGGAGAATGTGGTAGTGAATTACTTTAATACTTTGTTCAATTCAGTGCAGCCCCAGGTTGAGGACATGAACACTATCCTAGATAATGTGCAGCCTCGCCTGTGTTCCACTAGTGGCGATATGCTTGACAGGAAGTTCTCTCCTGAAGAAATCAAAGATGCGGCTTTTGACATCTCTCCTTCGAAGGCCCCAGGCCCGGATGGACTCCTAGGGCTGTTCTTTCAGAAGTACTGGTCTACTGTGGGTATGAGTGTTATAAATGCTTGCCTCTACTGCCTAAATGAAGGGGGTTCTCTTGAAGAGGTCAATGATACTCTTGTGGTTCTTATTCCTGGTGAGTATTACTGACTATCGGCCGATCAGTTTATGCAACGTTGTGTACAAAATTGTGTCCAAAGCTCTCACTCGCCGGCTTCCGTTAGTCATTGGAGAGGTGATTTCTGAGTCCCAAAGTGCCTTTATTCCGGGACGTCTCATTACTGATAATGTTATGATTGGATATGAATGCTTGCATGCTATTCGTACTAAAATGCCGACAATGGGAGCAATGGCTCTGAAGTTAGACATGTCGAAAGCGTATGATCGTGTTGAATGGGGTTTTTTGGAGAAAATAATGAAGAGATTGGGATTCTCTGAGTGCTGGGTTAATAGGGTTATGAGGTGTATCACATCCGTTTCCTTTTCTTTTCTTATTAATGGTGAGATTTGTGGGAAGTTGAAGCCATCTAGAGGGCTTCGCCAAGGGGATCCCTTGTCACCCTATCTATTTTTATTTTGTTCAGAGGGTCTCTCGAGTGCGCTTGAGGCTGCTGTGGGTAGGAATTTGTTGGCTGGTTTCAGATGTAGCAGGACGGGCCTGATTATTTCACATCTGCTCTTTGCAGATGATAGCTTGTTGTTTGCTAATGCCACGGATTCTGATTGTGTTACTATTAGAAGAATCCTGGATGAGTATGCTAAGGCATCGGGGCAGGTTGTTAATTTTGATAAATCTGCGGTTTGCATGAGTAAGATGATTTCAAAGGCTGAGAGGCGTCGTTTGGCTGATGTCCTTGGTGTTAAGCTGGTCAAGGAGCATAACAAATACTTGGGGTTGCCGTGTATCTCAGGGAAGAATAAGCGAAATCTTTTCAGGGATATTAAAGATCGAGTTTGGTCTACGTGCAAAGGCTGGAAAATAAAAATTCTCTCTAATGGGGGAAAAGAGGTACTTATTAAGGCAGTTCTCCAGGCTATCCCAACCTATGTAATGAGTCTTTTTCAGCTACCAAAAGGTATTCTGCAGGATATTCACAGGTTGTGCGCCCGTTTCTGGTGGGGTTCCACGGAATCTGATCGAAAAATTCACTGGTGTAATTGGCGGAAGCTCTGCTGTTGTAAAAAGGACAGGGGTTTGGGATTTCGGGATCTTGGTACTTTTAATCGTGCTCTTTTGGCTAAGCAGGGGTGGCGGCTGTTAAAATTCCCGAATTCTCTTGTGTGTAAGGTGATGAAAGCTCGTTATTTTCCAGATTCATCCTTTTTGGAGCCTGGTAACTGCTCGAATGGCTCTTCGATTTGGAAAGGGCTGCTTTGGAGGCATGGTGTTTTGGAAGCAGGGTCAAGGTGGAGGATTGGCAATGAGGCATGGACTCATATTTACAGGGACCGGTGGGTCCCTAGACCTTCCTCTTTTAAGATTATTTCGCCCCCCCTCTCTTCCCATTTCTTCCACGGTTAATTTTCTGAAATTGCAGTCTGGGAACTGGAATGTTCCTTTAATTAGAAACTCCTTCCTGTCAGATGATGCTAATGCTATCCTCTCTATCCCTTCTAGCCTTTCTGTGCAGGAAGATTCTCTCCTATGGCACTTTGATAAATTTGGGTAGTATATAGTAAAAAGTGGGTATCAAGTGGGACTCTTTTTGGAACCGAAAGCCAGCTGCTCTGACTCTAACATTGCTGGTGCTTGGTGGAAGGCAATTTGGAGGCTTCACATTGCTTCAAAGGTTAAGTTATTCGTGTGGAAGGCTAGCAATCATTGGATCCCTACTTTAGAGAACCTTTTGAAGCGTAAGGTGCAGGTGGACGGTCTTTGCGTTAGGTGTCATCGTTTTTCGGAATCTACCCTCCATGCTTTGTGGACTTGCCCTGGTCTTAAGTCTGTCCGAATGTGCGTCCCTTTTGTTAAGAAAGCCTGATATCGAGATAAGGGGGATATTTTGGATTGCTTCAGCTCTTGCTTGAAATTCCTTCAGCAGCGGGAATTGGAAATTCTGTGTGTCATGCTCTGGAGAATTTGGTTCCAGCGTAACCAAATTGTGCATGCAGCTATCCCCATTGAGCTCCCCAGTATTTTCTCTTGGTCTCTTGAGTATATTTCTGAGTATTCAAATGCTAATGCCAAAATTCCAACTCTTATTGATACTAATCCAGCGGTCAGTAAGGGTTGGATTGCTCCTAGAGAATGGGTTTTGAAGGTTAATACTGATGCTGCGGTGCCGAGTGAGGGGAAGGTGGTAGGGCTGGGTATTGTGGTTCGGAATGCTTCTGGGCAGGTTATGGGGTCCAGCGCTCAACGTATTGTTGGGACCTTCTCGCCTCCAATCGCTGAAGCCATGGCTATCCTGCAGGGTATGCGCTTTGCCCTTGATACGGGGTTGGTTCCTTTTGAGGTTGAATCTGATGCTCTATGTGTGGTTAATCTTATTCGTTCTGGGCGTCCTCCCGATGCGGATATTGGTATTATTATTAAGGAAATCCTTGAGGTCCTGAATTCCTATTCCAACCCTGCTGTTTCTTTTGTTTCTAGGAAAAGTAATCTTGTTGCTCATAGTCTTGCGAAGATGGCTGTGTCCATTGATGAAGACTTGTTTTTGCTTGAGTGTGTTCCTCCCTGTGTGGAGGCGCTGGTCCTGGGAGATATCCCAGGTTGATTTGGTTTCTTGTGTTGTTTTCTCCTTTCAAAAAAAAAAAAAAAAAACATAAAACCCGTAACATTTTAACAACCAAGTTCACCATCAATTATCGGTTTTTTTCTATATTTTTGGTTTTCACTTTTACTATTAGAAATGAGCAGCGCCACGCCATCACCATGTCGAACATCCTTGTCACAAAAAACCTTAGACTAAAAACCAATTTTATTATTTAGAATATTTATTATACTTGCAGAATTTATAAATTAAATGTCTCATATTTCATTTCATGTCATTTAAATTTTGTAGTCTTGCCTTTGATTTCAAATCATAATTAGTGCGATATATATATATATATATTTTTTGCAATGACAGCGACTCGAACATGGTAATATTATGTGATACATATTGATAATAAATGAGTCCAAATTCAATTTATTTTATTATTGTTTATTTATTAATTTTTTTTAATATTATTACTTCATTATTATTATTACTGTTATTATTATTATTATTAAATTTTAGAAATTTTCAACTAAGCCCCTGTTAATTGGAATTTATGTCTCCACCACTGCATATATCCAACCCGATTCAATCTCTCCAAACAAAAAAGGTTCTGACGACATGTAGAGTGGCGTGCTATGAAACCTGAACCTGAAAGAATCTCCATATTGCCTATCTTCTAAAGGCTCTTTCGCCAACCTGAAATCGGCTATTTTTAGATAATTAGTTCCATCTTGTAAAGGAAGGACTAGAATGTTGTCAGGCTTGAGATCACACCTGAAAGAATCACACGGATAGGCCCAGATCTGACAACGAAGGTTCGGCGACGGTTCGGGTTTGGCTTTGTTTCTCTCTCCACACAGCTTGAGTAAGAAAATGGACTCTTGGGTTACAATGGCTAGCACTCGACGAACGTTTTCCATGTGGTTTTTGGACAACTCACCGGTGATGATGTCGGCAACGGTAGTTTTGTCAAACTTCAAATGAAGGTTTGACCATCAACATGACTTTGTTTGGCGATGACTCTTTTCAGAGATAAGACGTTCGACTTTTTCCGCACCTTCTAGTTTGGGTGGTGTCGACTCACTTGCTCCGGCAGTCAGCGGCCCATAAAGGTAAGTCAGAAAATGAGAGAAAGTGATGTATAATAGGTAGAGAAGATGGAGATAGAAACTTAAATATAAATTAGAGTAAATGGTACTGTTGCTTCCTGAATTATTCTCGTGTTGATGATGTCCCTCATGAATTCTTAAAATGGTCACTAAACCCCATGAACAGTCTAAAATTGGCAACAAGTGACGGAATTCAGACAAAAATCACTTTCCATCCGTAAATCGCATCACGTGACTTGTATGTGCGATTCTAATAAAGGGTAAAATGGGAATTTCTTGTTTGTAATCTAATGGGTAAATTGTTAATTTTAACTTTGTCCAAATTTTCCCCAAAATTCCCCAAATCATCTCGATTAGGGTTTCCTTATTAAAAGCTTAGTTTCCCGGATTGAAGATCTAGGGTTTGGATTTGTCGGTTTTCGGTCACAAAATCTCCCTGATTTAGATTAACTTAGCTTTTTTGTTGCTATTTGTTGCTCTATTGACAAACGGTGGTGGAGAAATGGTTGGACCAAGAACAAATGGTAAGTTTTTTGTGGATTTAGATTAGTACAGTAGAACCCCTGTAAATTAATCTTCTATAAATTAATATCCCCTTTAAATTAATAAAAAATCACAGTCCCGACTCGGGCCAGTGTAAAAAATTAATAAACCTCTCTATCGTAATAATTAATAATTTCTTTTTGAAACCTAGTGTAAAATTTCAATCCCAACCGTCACTTAAATTAATAATTCCATAAAATTACAAAATATATTACATTATAATCAAGAACTAGAAAAGTACTTCAAGATGTTAGTTTATACAAGGCCACCATGCTTAATATTTTTAACTTCATCCTTCATCTTTTAAATTGTCCTCTTATTATAACAAAGAAGATAGAAAATAGAGAATTTTTAAGAGCTGTTAGGAATATAATTTTTAGGTATATGATGAGATCTTTTTTGTTATATACAACCAAAAAATAAGCCTCGTTATTTATAGAGTGAGTATCCTTGGTCACTAAGTAATCACATTCCCAAAAGGTATTGGAAATTTTCTTAATAAATCTTTCTTAAACAAGAAATCCTGAAGGACAAAAAAAAAAAAAAAAAAAAAAAAAAAAAAAAAAAAAAACCTTCACTAAACAAGGAATCCCGAAAAGGAACCTACCCTAAATAAGAAAATCGACTTTCATACATTTTCTAAGACAAAATAACACTTTACAATGTAAAATCCTTCAAATTAATAAACCCTCTAAATTAATACTCAATGATGGGTCCCAAGAATATTAGTTTAGAGGGGTTCTACTGTATTGTTGTTGTATGTGTTTTTTTGGGTGTATTTTGGGATGGGTTTGAGAAACTGAGAAATTCTATTTCTTGTTGCATGTGTTTTGGGGTGTATTTTGGGATGGATATGTGTTTTTGGGGTGTATTTAGGGATGAGTTTGGATTTAAAGGATTTCGACATTTTGTCTTTAGAGAACCTGAGAAATTCTATTCAAATATCGTTGTCTATTACAAAACATAAATAAATACAAAAGGGAGGGGGACCACTTCTAAAATATAAAACATATGGACAATAATATTAACTTTCCTATTATTGTAATAATATAAACTAATTATCTTCCTTTAGTGACTTTAATTTCTGGTCAAAGAAAAAAGAAAAAAAAAATTTCCTATTATTTCATAAAAGATACTTTATTTGTCTAGTCCATAATACAATTTATACATAATTTTTTCATAGATTTTCACAAAAAAAAAAAAAAAAAAAAAAAAAAGCTTATTATTTTATTTTACAATATATACCCATATTATGTTGAGAGAATTTGACTTTTACTAGAAATTATTTAAACTTGTTTTATAACATATATATATATTTAAATTTTTGTGAAATTATTATAAATTAATTTGGTTTCATGTAAAGTTAATATCTATTTTATTCATTTATTGGTCACATTACTTTTAAAAATAAACGGTATCATATTTTGCTTTTTAATAACTTATTTTTTGAATATTAATATATTTTTATATATTTTTTGAAGTATTACACTGTTACATAAATCTAGGGTTTTTATTGTGGAGGGGAAGGACTCAAACCCGCAACTCTGTGGTGCATATATGAGGGGTTTTACTATCGGACCAACATCTTCTCGTCATTAATATATTTATCTTAACTGACCTTAAATACTAGCTTTTGTCTTGGCCCTCCAAAACTAAAATCCTAGCTCCGCCCCTAGATGCACCACCATCAGATTCCAGTGTGGTGTATCAGATGCACCCAAGTCTTTCTCCTCATGTACTCCACAAAGACCCTTCAGTATCATCCTTGTGTAAGCTTGTGTTAGGTTTTAACTCGTGTTCTCAAGTGAACCCAATGTTAAACAAACGAGACTCAATTGATGTGAACCTTCCTAGAGACGTGGGAAAACGTTTGAAAGTTGGAGATGGTGTTTGAGGGAGGTTTGAAGACCAAGAAGAATTGGATAACGGTTCCCACAACGGTCAATTCCAGAAGATAGCGTTGTCAAAAGCGGTATGGGAATGACAACGGTAAAGACAATGGTTTCATACAGTTTTTCAAAACATGGTGCATGGATCACGGTTTTCTGAGCGGTCAATTCCAGGTGACTTGTAATGGTGTAGGATGAACGTGACCTGAACCGTAGTCAATCATAAGCACAACCTCACGTTTCGGCATATGACCTCTGCGATTCATTATAAGATCAGAAAGTGAACCTCTAGGCTCATATTCGAGAAAAAAATCGTAAGCCCAATCACTAAGTTGGTCATCAAAATTGACTGTGTCAACAAGAAATGTGAGAATGTGAGGAGAGTCATAAAGATGGTCAAGAATTCTCTTCACCTTCTCCAAGGACTCCAAGGAATGTGAATCCTCCATTCTTAACGATTTGACAGCAATGGAAGGCAAACTAGGATCTTCCGAATTGACTGGGAGCATTACTACTTTGTAAGACCCTTTACCAAGAACTCGAACTTTAACCAACTGCATGATCAACTGATGATGATCAAGAAACGTTGATGAAGATTGAAACTGATGATCAAGAAATGTTGAATGTTGAAACTGAAGATGATGGTGGTGGTTTGTGAAAGAATTTTTGATAGGGAAAGTGTTTAATTTGAAGGAGAATAGAATGATAATTAGGCGTATGAAGTTTGTTTGAGAGAAGATAGCACTGTTTTATGAACATATATAGGAAGAAGTGACGGGAGACAATCACTCAACTTATGGCCAGTTTGGTATTAATGCTGTAACTTTTATAATAATTACCGTTATCTGTGCTGAAGAAATAATTAGTTGTGAAGTTAATCAGCTGATGTTTGGTTAATTGTATTTTTAAAACTACATCATAGCTCAAAAGCGGAATACATATGTTTGGTAATTTAATTTTTAAATTGCTGAAATTAATTACAATGACTAAATATACGTGATTTTATAACCCTACTTCATTTTTTTTTTCAATAATTATATATGTTAAATAAATATTTAAGTAGAATATTTAAATAAGAAAAAAAAATTCTATAAGAACAATAAAAATATTTTTCAAAATAAATCAAATCAATATTTAAGTAAATATTTAATTATGAGATTAAATAAAATATATAAATGCTGAAATAGATTATTCCATAATCATTTTTAAAAAGTAACCCCCACCTACTTCTCAAAATCACTATCATTTGTTAGATTATCAAATAATCACTTTTAGAAGTTTTACCGAATATCATTTTATGTCAAAATTATAAAATAAGCTGATTTTAACTTTTAAAAAGCAATACAAAACTGGCCCTTAATCTGTTTGCTTCACATTGACGCTTAAACCCTTTTATTAAAAATGGAAATAGTTTTCTTGAATTAGAATAGCTTAGCTCAACAAGTTTTTATGTGCAAAACTTCCTTTTGATAATTTGTCAAAATATAATAAATAAAAAATTCCATTTGATAATTTGTCAAAATAATAATAAAAAAAAATTCCTGTTGATAATTTGTCAAGATAATAATAACAAAAAAAACTTCCTTTTATAATTTTTATTTTTCGAAACAAAAAATTTGTTAATTATAAAAGTATTTTAAAGTTAAGAAATGATCATTAGCGTATCTATCGGTTTGATTACAAGGCTAAAAAATCTTTTAAATTAAACTAAATGATAATATTCATTTTTCAAAAAAAAAAAAAAATTATACATTTGAAAGATCATTGGAATTACCTCATTAACCAAAAGAAATAGAGAAAAAGCAATACTCTTTAATATATATATATATTGACGTAACCAGGATTGAAGACTATGGTAGGCTAGATTTTTTTTTTTTTACTAAACATTGACATCACCTAGTTAGGAGGACATAGTGAGACATCCCCGTAAAATATATATTCTAAATAAATACTTTTCAAAATTTTATTTTATTTTTAAAAAATCAAATTAAACTATAAGAGAAACAAGAACACAGATGGGAACACTAATTAACTTATACAATATCATTAAATTAGTTTGATTCATTCTAAATATACTAATACAATACTCTGAGACATTTAATTAAATTCATTTAACAATATCGTTACTTTATAAATTTAAAATTGAATTAAATAATAATTGGATTACTCCTAAAATGTCACTATCTATATTATTTAACAATAACCCTAAAATTTCAAAACAAAATAAAATATATCTTTTTTAAAGTAACAAAATAAAATATTTAAACCCGTAATATTCACTCGAACATATATAAATGTTGATGTTGATAAATAGATTGAACTAAGTTTGAAGAATGGAGAGAAATAATTGTTATTATAGAAAGAAGAAAAATGAAAGAAAGATTGTATGTTTTACTTTAATTAGGAATTAAAAGTAATTATTTTATTAATTAATTTTTTTTTTTACTAATCTAGTTTTTTTTAAGGGGGCCAGGGTGGGCTTGAGCCCACCCTACCCCACACACAGGTCCATCCCTATATATATATATATATATATAATTTCATAATGGATCACACCAATAATAAATAATCACAAAAAAATATTCTATTACTTGGAATTAAAATATCTCGAAATATGTATTCTTAGGATTAGGCTTGTTATGAGGTGCGTCTCGACTGTGTCTTATTCTTTCGTTATTAATGGGAATGTTTGTGGTTCTGTGGTTCCGTCTCGTGGTTTACGTCAGGGTGATCCTATTTCTTCGTATTTGTTTATTATTTGTGCAGAAGGATTTTCTTCTTTAGTTAATCAGGCTGTCATTAAAGGGGATATTCATGGTTTTCGGTGCAGCAGGTCTGGTCCGACTGTCTCCCACTTGTTTTTTGCGGATGACAGCCTTTTGTTTGCTCAGGCTTCAGTTTCTAATTGTTTAGGTATTAAGTCTATTTTGGGTAAATATGCTAATGCTTATGGTCAAGTTATTAATTATGACAAGTCAGCCTTTTGTGTTAGTCCCTCTATGTCGGTTTCCGATAGGAATTGCTTGGAGGTTGTTTTGGGTGTTCGTAGTGTTGATTGTCATGAGAATTATTTGGGTTTGCCTTGTTTTGTTGGTAGAAAGAAGAAGCAATTATTTTCTGTCATCATTTCCAGAATTTGAGATAAGATTAAAGGTTGGAGAGATAAGTTTTTGTCAGCCGGTGGTAAAGAGATTTTGATTAAGGCAGTGCTTCAAGCTATGCCTATCTATTCGATGAATCTTTTTCGGATTCCAAAGGGCCTTTTGAACGAAATTTATAGGCTTTGTGCTCGGTTTTGGTGAGGTTCAACAGGAAATTCTAGAAAGATTCATTAGTGTAAATGGTCTCAATTATGTGTTGCCAAAGATAGGGGTGGTATGGGTTTTAAGGATTTAGAGGTGTTTAATAAGGCGCTTCTAGCTAAACAATGTTGGCGCATTTTGTCGAATGGAAATTCTTTGGCTGCTCGTGTATTAAAGCACTGTTATTTCCCTGACTGTGATCTATTTCAAGCTGAGTTTCTGCCCTCAGATTCTTTTATTTGGAAAAGTCTGATATGGGGTAGGGAGATTCTTAGTGCTGGTACAAGATGGAGGGTAGGGGATGGTTCTAAGATTCATATTTATACAGATAATTGGTTACCTAGGCCTTCTTCTTTCCGTCCTATGTCTCCTTCGGTTTTGGGACTGGCTGCTACAGTTAGTCAATGAAACAAATTATGGTGTGTTCAATATTAATCTAGAGGGGGGGTGAATAGATTTTATCCAATTTTACCAAATTTTCGTTAATGGTCAAGATTACGAAAATACCCTATACTAGTCAATATACAATAGCAAGTGTAATATGGTGCGGAAATTAAAAGACACTTGATATTTACGTGGAAACCCTCACGGGAAAAACCACGGGCTATGTAAGTGAGCCACACTTGAACCTCGAATCCACTAAATGTGTAAAACGATTACAACCTAATCCCGGAAGTAATCACACACCTACCTACTCCCGGTATAAGTGAACCTAGTCCCAATGCTTGTGATTTATGCAACCTAATCCCGGAAGCAACACAAGACTTAGTTCTCAATGAAGAGAAAACAACCTAAGTGAATATATGAAATACTCAAAATGCAACAAGAGCAAGGCAACTCTATATGCTTACCTAGAATGATGATATATCAATGAAATCAATCCTAGATATCAAAAGCTAAATGACATATCAAATAGCTTAGCTAAACATAGATTATAAAAACCTAGATAGCTATCACAAACAACACATAAACATTCAAAAGCTTAACTAGTTGATTAAGACAATCTATCAACCTAGGAATCAATAAATCACACAAGAATGTTTATGACTTAGCTTTTTAGGCAAAAATGACCTAATCAACTAAGCTATCAAAATACAAACCCAATCATGTCATAACTTCACAAAATATGCAATAAGAGTGAAGATTTGCTAAACTAAGCAATAAAAAACATGTCTTGACTAAGATAGAACAATAAATGAAGATGTTGTGTTTGTTCTACTTACCAAGTCATAAATGAAGAAGACCCATGGAAGATTGATGCATGAAACATGTTAGATGCACATGGGTTTTGAGTTTGGAGAGTTAAAGAAGCAAGCTTGAAGCTTTCTCTCTCTAGGGTTTGAGTTTCTCACTCTAAGTTCTGATTTTGAGCTTTCTAAAACGAGCTAGGAAGAAGATGATACTTATATAGGACCCCTAGATGAAATGACGTCGTTTTGAAAAATTTGCAAAAAAAACGCCGATTCTGCGCCCTATTCTGCGGCCTTGGCCGCAGAACACAAGGGCGCAGAAATGCACCTGACAGATTTTGCGGCCCCTAAACGCAAAATCCAAGGGCGCAGAAAAGAGGACAGAGAGTATGAATTCTGATCCTTATTCTACGGCCTTATTTCTGCGGCCTTGACCGCAGAACAGGGTGCAAAAATGCGCCTGATGCAACATCCTAAAATGAAAGAAATGATGAGCAATACCAAGCAAGATGCACCCATATGGACAAGAATGAAGAAAGATTAAATAAGCAATTAATGCATACACACAATAAAGACACAACACATTCAAGAATAAGAATTATGCAAGTGTTGTGCGTGTGTGCATCTATTTCTCTTCATTACAAGAAACACTAAGAATTATACCTTTGGAGTGCTTCTTCCCTTGAGGTCTTGAAAAGGGCCTTTGAGCATGATCTTCAATCACCTAACTACCCTTACAATTCAAACCCCCAATATGTGGTTTGTCTACGAAATAAGCCAATCAACAATGGGAATCCTTACAGTCAACTTATTTCTTCTTCTGGTAATTGGAATTTCAGTTTAATTAAGAGTATCTTTTGGGATGATGATGTTAAAGCTATTTTGAGCATTCCTCTTGGGCAGCAGAGATCTGAAGATTCTTTAATGTGGCATTTTGAGCAGCAGGGTTCCTATACTGTAAGAAGTGGTTATCACCTTGGCTGCTCTATTTCTTCAGATGTTTGTTCTTCTTTTTCTAGCCCTTTGTCTGCTGTGTACAGCTCTTGGTGGTCTGCTATGTGGAAGTTTTTTATTCCTGCCAAGATTAAAATTTTTTTGTGGAAAGCTTGTTATCTTTTTCTCCCCTTTTTGGCTATGTTGGATAGTAGGAAAGTTCAATGTGGTGTTTTGTGTCCTCTGTGTAAGTGTAAAACAGAGACAATTCTTCATAGTCTTTGGGCTTGCAGTTTTTTGAAGGGATTGTGATGTAGCGGAAGCTCTGTCAAGAAAAACCTGCAAGAAACAATTAGAAACAACCTACTAACGTTCCGTTGATTTGTGCACAAATACCGGAAAATTAGGCTTCAATTCGTTGATTCTCAAAGAATACCGAAATTGGAATAACTAGAGAAAACTCTAAATTTTTATTCATCCAAAAAACTCCCTGCCAATTCGGCCTACATCCTTATTTAAAGCAAGAAAAAAACCTAAACCTAATCGGATTCCTTGGAAAGCAAGAAAAACGATATAAAACGGAAAAATTACCAAAAAAGGCAAAAACGAGATTAAAGCAAAAACTAATTCTACTAAGAATCCTAAACATTCCAGAATTGACGGAAGTCGATTCGGAATTGGGAAACTCAAATTAAAGCAAAAACAAAACTTTCCTAAAATAGCAAAAACACTAATTTCAAGGCCTAAACGACGGAATTTGCCTAAAAAGTGACGTGCTTACACAGCAAAGCTGTGTAGTAGTTCCGGAAATGCCGAAACGCATCAGCTGTCAAAATTTCAAATCAATCCGATTCCGTCGCCCGGGTTTGGTCTTACTTGGCTTGTTTCAAATCCCACCCCTCCAAATAATCCAATGCCAGTTGGTCTGCTGCCGCATCATTCTCCCCAGGTTGGAGAAAATTCGTCCTCGAATTTACCACGGTCTCATCATCAGAGGAGTCACCATGAAAAGGAATCAAATGCTTGACATTAAAAACATCATGAGTTCGAATATGGCTGGGAAGTTTCAGGCGATAAGCATTTGGATTAATTTTCTCCACAATTTCAAGCGGTCCTATCTTCCTGGCAGCCAGTTTGTTATAATCTCCCACTGCAAACCTGTCTTTTGTGAGGACAGCCCACACAAAGTCGCCCACATCAAACTCTAAATGACGCCTCTTCTTGTCTGCAGCCAGCTTGTATTTCTCTGCCGATTGCAACAAATTTTCTTGCACCTGCTTATGAACTTCCCGTAACCCATGAACGAAATCTTCAGCTTTCCCATGAACTCTCGTTTTGCTAGGTAGAGGAATCAGGTCTATAGGGCCCCGAGGAACCATGGAGTACACAACCTGAAAAGGACTGAACCCGGAACTCTTATTGACAGCATGGTTGTGGGCAAATTCCGCTTGGCTCAGTTTCAGATCCCATGACCGAATGTTTTCTCCCACCAGACATCTCAGCAAATCTCCGAGCGCTCGGTTCACTACCTCCGTCTGCCCATCTGTTTGTGGGTGATATGCACTACTAAAATCCAACCTTGTATTAACCATTTTCCACAGACTTCGCCAGAAGTGGCTGAGGAACCGAGTGTCCCTGTCCGAAACAATCGAAGAAGGTAGGCCATGAAGGCGGTATATCTCTCGAAAGAACAATTGGGCGACCTTGACCGCATCAGTAGTTTTTTTGCACGGGATAAAATGAACCATCTTGGAAAATCGGTCAACCACTACATAGATGGAGTCCCAACCTCGCTGGGTTCTTGGCAGTCCCAAAACAAAATCCATACTCAAATCCGTCCAGGGTTGGGTAGGAATAGGTAATGGCATGTACAGTCCGGCATTAGTCGCCTTCCCTTTGGACACTTGGCAAATCCGACACCTTTCCACATATCTCTCCACTTCCTTCCAAATTGTTGGCCAAAAGTATGATGCCTTGACTAATTGAAGAGTGCGATCTCTGCCCACATGACCCTCTCCATGTATTTCCTTAATAATTTGCAGACGCAAACTACAATCGGGAACACAAAGCTGATTTCCCCGAAACAAGAACCCATCTGCCAACACGAATTCTGAACTTTCCCCCATTCGAACAGCAGCCATTACTCTAGAGAAAAACGGGTCCGAATCAAATAAATCACGAAAAGAGTTAAAACCTGGTACCTGGACAGTCATTATCGACAGCAAATTGACTCGTCGACTCAGAGCATCAGCCACTCGATTCGAAACACCTGCCTTATGCTTGAGAACAAATGTAAATTGTTGAAGGTATGCTGACCACGAAGCATGACGTGCAGAAATCTTGTCTTGGCTGTTTAGATGCCGCAAGGAATCATGATCAGTGTAGAGGATGAATTCACGATGGAATAAGTAATGCCTCCAGTGTTTCACTGCTTGAACCACCGCATAGAACTCTATATCATAAGTGCTGTAACGAACTCGTGACCCTGTCAGTTTCTCACTGAAGTATGCCACCGGTTTCCCACCCTGACTCAGAACAGCTCTGATGCCTACTTTGGAGGCATCACTATGTAACTCAAAAGGTTGAGAAAAATCAGGCAAGATGAGTATAGGGGCTGTGGTTAATTTTTCTTTAATTTGCTGAAATCCTTCCTCTGCTTCGGTCGTCCATTGAAACTTGACCCCCTTCATACATTCTGTGACAGGTGCCATAATGCTACTGAAGTGCGGAATGAACCGTCGGTAGAACGAAGCCAACCCATGGAAACTACGTACTTCAGTAATTGTTTTCGGTCGGGGCCACTGCCTCACTGCCTCTATTTTGGATTCATCCACCTGTAGTCCCTCTCCAGAAATAACATAACCCAAAAATAAAACTTTTGGCGTCATAAAAACGCATTTTTTTGCTGCAGCCACAAACTTCTCTCTACGAAGCACACACAACACCTCTTGAACATGCTGAACATGTATCTCCGGGTTTGCACTGTAAATTAAGATATCATCGAAATATACAACGACAAACTTACCGATAAATGGTCGAAGGGCTTGGTTCATTACTCTCATGAAGGTGCTGGGCGCGTTTGACAACCCAAAAGGCATGACTAGCCATTCATATAATCCCTCTCGCGTTTTGAACGCCGTCTTCCATTCATCCCCAGGCCGAATACGAATCTGATGATACCCACTCTTCAGGTCCAGTTTCGTGAACACCTGTGCCCCACTTAACTGATCTAACAAATCATCCAGTCGTGGTATTGGAAAACGATACCTCACAGTGATTTTATTAATTGCACGACTGTCGACACACATCCTCCAGGTTCCATCTTTCTTTGGGATTAACAAGGCGGGTACAGCACACGGACTTAGACTCTCACGAATATGCCCTTTTGACTGTAGCTCCTCAACTTGTCTTCGTAACTCTTCATGCTCAGTTGGACTCATTCGGTAATGTGGTCTGTTTGGCAACATAGCCCCTGGCTCTAGGTCAATGTGATGCTGAATATCACGTAGAGGTGGTAGTCCCTCTGGTAATTCTTCTGGAAACACATCAGTAAATTCGGAAATTAGAGGAATTGCTGCATCAGGTACCTCTAGTTCAATCTTTGTTTCTTTTCCCACCAACACAAACACTGTGTCCGCTTCTTTTACCTCCAACTCGAATTTCGCATAAGATAACAGGTTAGTATTATCTCCATGTGCTTTCATCTTCTCAGACGGTTTACTTGGCAGTAGCACAATTTTGGTGTCATGGAAAACGAGAGAATAGGTATTTTTAAACCCATCATGATGAACTTTTCTGTCATATTGCCACGGCCTCCCTAACAGTAAGTGACAAGCATCCATATCGACCACGTCACACCACATCTGATCTTTGTAGTTGGTCCCCATAGAAAACGAGATTAATGCCCGCTGTGATACGGTCACTTCTCCTCCCTTTTGCAGCCAAGCTAGTCTATACGGTTTTGGATGTCTTTCCGTTTTTACTCCTAATTTTCGCACTGCCTCAGCTGACACAATATTCTCATAACTTCCCCCGTCTATGACGAATCGACACACCTTACCAAGAATGGTACACGTAGACTGAAAGATGTTATTTCGAAGCCAATTTCCCTCTTCAGTTCGTGGTGCCAAGCAGGTACGTCGTACCATTAACATCGTTCCAGTATCGCCATCAACCAGTTCTTCAATCGCCACTTCCTCTTCTACTGATTGCGGGTCTTCACCAATTTCCGCGTCTTCCTCATTAAATTCTGCAGGGTCAACAAATAATACCTTCTTGGCTGGTCTCTGACACTCTGACAATCTGTGACCCGTCTCTCCACACCCGAAACACCGAAATCCGCCCGTGGTTGCCCTGGGAGTTTGAACGGTATTGGTGGGGTTCCGCTGCCCTGAATTCACGCTACTATTCGCACCAACAGCTGATCGAATCCCAGTATTTTCGCTGGAAGTTGCCCTGTTTCGATTACTCGGAACTCCTCCGAAATTCAAAAACTGTCCACTAGTAGATTTTCGAGACAAGGTTTTCTCCAATTGCAAAGCCCTCTGATGCGCCTCTGTCACCGTTACTGGGTCAAAGAGATTAATCATATCAAGGATTTGCGTTCGCAACCCACCACAGTAGCGCGACACCAACTGATCTTGTGTCTCTTGGATTTCGTTTCGCACCAACAATTGATAGAACTCCGTGGTATATTCATCAACAGATCTCATACCTTGACGCAAATTCTGTAATCTCTGGTACATCAACCTCTGAAAATTGTGTGGTAAGAATTCAGCACGCAATTTCCGTTTCATCTTTTCCCAGTCGGAAATTTTGGTCTTTCCTGAACGATTCCTATTGAGCTTGAGTTGCTGCCACCATGCTGCTGCTCTTCCCCTAAGTCTCGTGGCCACCAATGCCACCTTCTCTCTTTCAGGAACTCTCTTGAATTCTAGGATTTCTTCTACAATTCCAATCCACTCAAGGAACTCCTCTGGCTGCATACTTCCCTGGAATTCTGGTACCTCGGTTCGCATTCCAGATTCCCATCGCCTGATGTTTTCACCAGCCCTGTCTTCGTCAATTTCAGGCCCCCTTTGTCGGCGTTGGGGTCGCGGAATTTCTTCCTCTCCGTCACTGTCACCACCCGTTTCAGGATTTAGGTTCTGAAAAGGGTTTTGGTTGGCCCTCATCGTCGCAAGCTGCTCCGTTAATTGCTCAACCTGTCGCTCCAATTGTGCCACACGGTCACGTTCGATGGCTTCTTCTACGAGAACCTGGTTGGGTCGTCTTCTCGGTGGCATATTGATGTCCCGAACGAACACGGCTCTGATACCAAACTGATGTAGCGGAAGCTCTGTCGAGAAAAACCTGCAAGAAACAATTAGAAACAACCTACTAACGTTCCGTTGATTTGTGCACAAATACCGGAAAATTAGGCTTCAATTCGTTGATTCTCAAAGAATACCGAAATTGGAATAACTAGAGAAAACTCTAAATTTTTATTCATCCAAAAAACTCCCTGCCAATTCGGCCTACATCCTTATTTAAAGCAAGAAAAAAACCTAAACCTAATCGGATTCCTTGGAAAGCAAGAAAAACGATATAAAACGGAAAAATTACCAAAAAAGGCAAAAACGAGATTAAAGCAAAAACTAATTCTACTAAGAATCCTAAACATTCCAGAATTGACGGAAGTCGATTCGGAATTGGGAAACTCAAATTAAAGCAAAAACAAAACTTTCCTAAAATAGCAAAAACACTAATTTCAAGGCCTAAACGACGGAATTTGCCTAAAAAGTGATGTGCTTACACAGCAAAGCTGTGTAGTAGTTCCGGAAATGCCGAAACGCATCAGCTGTCAAAATTTCAAATCAATCCGATTCCGTCGCCCGGGTTTGGTCTTACTTGGCTTGTTTCAAATCCCACCCCTTCAAATAATCCAATGCCAGTTGGTCTGCTGCCGCATCAGATTGCGTGTGGCTTGGTTTCCTAAACTAGGTGATATCCATAAGAAGAATATGCATTTTTTTGATTTTATTCTTGTTTGTTTTCGGTTATTAAGCTTGGAAGATATGTGGTTGTTATGTGTGTGTTTGTGGAAAGCTTGGTCCATTTGTAATGCTATTGTTCACGGATTGGTGGTTGATCAGGAGATTGTGTTAATTGATTGGGCTAGCAGTTTTCTGCAGGAGTTTCACGGTGCTAATGACAGAAGGGAGAGGGTTGTTGTTGCTGCAACTCTTAGTATTCCTATATGGAAGCCTCCTGCTCCAAATTATTACAAAATTAATTCTGATGCTGCTCTTGATGGAAGTGGTCGAGCTGTAGGTGTTGGTATTATTATTCGTGATTCAGCTGGTTTAGTTATGGCTTGTTGTTCCCAAAAGTTTGAAGCTACGTTTTCTCCGCAAGTGGCTGAAGCTATTGCTATCCTTGGTGGGCTCAAATTGGCTAGTGATGCTGGGTTATTTCCTTGTGTTGCTGAATCTGATGCTAAGGTGGTGGTTGATTGGATTAATTTGGGTAAGCCTTTAGCTGCAGAAATTGGGACTGTTATTGCTGATATATATGTGCAGCTTCTTCAGGCGCGTGTTTCGTCTGTTATTTTTGTTCCTCGTTTGGCTAATCAAGTAGCCCATGTCTTAGCCAAATACGCCCTCTCTATTGATGAGGATATGTATTGGTTGGAAGATTTTCCTTCCTGTGTTAGTTCTCTGATTTCGGCTGAATGCCGTTTTCCCTTGTAATGTGTTTGTTATAATCAAAAAAAAAAAAAAAAAAAAAACATTGATTGTTTAAAATCTTTTTGAGAATCAAAAGTTTTATAATAAGTTTTAGAAATTAAAACAAAAACTTAAATTACAAGGCTTAGATTCTTTTCAAAAAAAAGAAAAAAAAAAAAGACGAGATTAAATTTCAAATACAATATTAAGTATTTTAATATTAAATAATTTTATATTAAGTATTTTAGATACACGAAAGCCTAATTTTATATTTTCACTGAATGCTTCAAATGTTGGGTACATGTAATTTAACTACTGTAAAAAGAAATATATATTATTTTGAGGTGGAGGAGATTGAAGTATATAAGTGCAAGTAATCAGATAAAACGTTTTACAGAAACATCAAACAGTACTACCTGTTCTCAACATGAAATATCATGCCAGTTTGCCACATGACGTAAGTTTCTTCTCTGATTGATTGTTCATAGCACATGATGCACTATCAGTTATCCGAATATATTAAAGCAAAGTCTTCTAGCAAGCGATTGTTGTTTCTGCTGTTGATGACCATCTTCAAACAATGAGCACCACCCTCGTCGAACTTGCATAGAATTTGTTGCAGACATCACGGCCATCTCAGGAAGAAGGTAAGGATGACTCAATAACATCTCAGCAGTCCATCGCTCCCTCGGATTTCTTGCAAAACACCTTGTCAAGAAATCTTTGCCCAAATCCGACATATATTCTGGTATGTTGGGCTGTTGCATGACAAAAGCACATTCAGATTCCAAGTTTCTACGAACATCACCAACCCACCTCATAGCATGCTTTCCAGTAAGCATCTCCACCACAACACAACCAAGAGACCATATATCTGATGCGGCAGCAGTGGACCAACTGGCATTAGATTATTTGGAAGGGTGGGATTTGAAACAAGCCAAGTAAGACCAAACCCGGGCGACGGAATTAGATTGACTTGAAATTTTGACAGCTGATGCGTTTCGGCTTTTCCGGAACTACTACGTAGCTTTGCTACGTAAGCACGTCCTTTTTTAGGCAAATTCCGTCGTTTAGGCCTTGAAATTGGCGTTTTTGCTATTTTAGGAAAGTTTCGTTTTTGCTTTAATTTGAGTTTCCCAATTCCGAATCAGCTTCCGTCAATTCTGGAGTGTTTAGGATTCTCAGTAGAATCAGTTTTTGCTTTAATCTCGTTTTTGCCTTTTTTGGTAATTTTCCGTTTTAAATCGTTTTTCTTGCTTTCCAAGGAATTCGATTAGGTTTAGGTTTTGCTTGCTTTAAATAAAGATGTAGGCCGAATTGGCCATGGAGTTTTTTGATTTATAAAATTTAGAGTTTTCTCTAATTATTCCAATTTCGGTATTCTTCGTGAATCAACGAATTGAAGCCTAATTTTCCGGTATTTGTGCGCAAATCAACGGAACTTTAGTTTTACGCAGGTTTTTCTCGAAAGAGCTTCCTCTACACCAATATCCAACCCACATTCAATCTCTCCAAACAAAAAAGATTCCGGCGACATGTAGAGCTGTGTGCCGCGAAACCTGAACCTGAAATAATCTCCATATTGATTCTCTTCTCCAGGCTCTTTCGCCAACCCGAAATCAGCTATTTTCAGATAATTAGTTCCATCTTGTAAAGGAAGGACCAGAATGTTATCAGGCTTGAGATCACAGTGAACGTACCCCTTCTCATGTACTCCACAAAGACCCTTCAAAATCATCCTTGTGTAGTCTTGAACTTCACGTTCTGGTAAACGACCTCCGTGCTTCTTTATAAGATCAGAAAGCGAACTTCCAGGCATGTATTCGAGACAAAGATCGTAAGCCCAGCCACCAAGTTGGTCATCAAAACTGACTGTGTCCGTAAGAAACGCGAGAATGTGAGGAGAGCCGTAAAGATGATCAAGATTTCTCTTCTCCTTCTCCAATGACTCCAAGGAATGTGAATCCTCCAATCTTGAGGATTTGACAGCAATGGAAGGCAAACTGGGATCTTCCGAATTGACTGCGAGCGTGACTGCTCCGTAAGACCCTTTACCAAGAACTCAAACTTTAACCCACTGCATGATGAAGAAGATGATCAAGAAACGCTGATGAAGATTGAAACTGATGATCAAGAAATGTTGAAGATTGACACTGAAGATGAAGATGGTGGTGTGTGGAAGAATTTTTGATTTGATAATTACGCGTGTGAAGTCTGATTGAGAGAAGACTGAAGAGAGCTCTGTTTTACTTTCTGTTTCAGCACTCTGTTTCTTTACAGCCAAGTAGAATTGGAGGGAGACTTAACTGTCTCTGCTTCACTTTGACACTTAAAACCCTAGCCGACTTTTTTTTTTTTTATTAATTCTATTTTTATTTTGTTATTTTGTCAAATATTTACTGTTAATTATTCCAATTTTAGAAAAAAAAAATATATAATAATAAAATTTGCTTAACAATTCCTTAACAGATATATAAAACCAAAAAAAATTAGGATTGTACTGTTAACTCGATCCCCAAAAAACATTTTTATCAAAAATAGAAAAACAAAATTGAGTTTGGTAAATATTTTTTGTCGGACAAGCTATCGATCATTTGGTAAATAATAATATTTAACTTTGATTGTTTGGTTTGATAAATAACATCGTGTGGTAGTGTATCTCCTTAATATTTGAGTTTACTATTCAATATGAGCAAAGAATTTAGGGGTGGGCAAGAAAGCATAAAAAGAAACGAACAACCCAAAATCTAATTGAACAAACCCAATTCATTTTACCAATTGACTCTTAGTTTTTTCCGACCAAAATTTGTGTTAAATTTTCCCCGACACCAATTGAAGCTTATTTAAGGAGTTTAGTAATATTTTGTTAAGCTCATTTAACTATAAATATTATCAGTCCTTTGTTTCGGCTCACTGATTTCATAATTTAATCATTCTTATAACCACCCAATAATAATATTCTTATATAGAGGAAATACCCATTTTTAACCAAAAAAAATTAGGGGGCTTTATTGTTTTTAACTAGAATTAGTAAGTTAATTGTTTTTGTCAAACAATCCACTTTAGATACTAAATTGCTTTTCTTTTTTTCATTTTTAATTATTTTCTTTGTTTTTTATTTTCCTGAAATTATCTCTGCTCTCTCCTCATTTTGTCAGAAACATAACATATTTTTTTGCTTTATATTTCATTCTCTCTCTCTCTCTCTTCAATCTCCACCATTTTCTCTCTTCGTTCTCTCGCTCTCTCTCTTCAATTTCCTCTCTTTGTTCTCTTTATCAGATACAATCTGTAACTCTTTTTATTCTCTTTCTTTCTTTCTCTATATGTAATGAACACAACACTCATATAGTTTGAAGAAGAAATTTTACGGATTCGGCTTAATTTTCACCGATTTGGTTTAGTTTTTCACAAATTGGGCGTCGTATTTCACGGATTTGGTTTCGTATTTCATGATGAATCGAGATGATCCAGCTCCTTTTATTCTTGGTATGTATTTAAAACCCTAATTTAATTTGTTTCATTTGCAGTAAATGATGAATGTAGGTTGAAGAAGATTTTTCACAATGGTGTGTTTAATTCTTTTTATCCTACTGTGTTTAATTCGGTTGCCCTGGTGTGTTTTATTGGGTTTGCCTTGGTGTATTTTAATATGTTTCCCTAATGTGTTTGTTGGTTTTGCCCTGGTGTGTTTAATTTGTGTTTTCTGGTGTGTTTAATTCTAGTGTGTTTAATTAATTTTGCCTTGTCGTAGTGTGTTTAATTCGGTTGCCTTGGTGTATTTAATCAGTTTTGCCCTTGTGTGTTTAATTTGTGTTTTCTAGTGTGTTTAATTTATTTTGCTCTTATGTGTTTAATTCGGTTGTCGTAGTGTGTTTAATTCGGTTGACATGGTATGTTTAATCGGTTTTGAGCTGGTGTGTTTAATTTGAGTTTTCTGGTGTGTTTAATTTTGGTGTGTTTTCTAGTGTGTTTAATTCTTTTTATCCCGGTGTGTTTAATTTATTTTGCCCTTGTGTGTTTAATTTAGTTTCCATAGTGTGTTTAATTCGATTGCCCTAATGTGTTTTATTGTGTTTGCCCTGGTGTGTTTAATTGGTTTCCCTAATGTGTTTAGTTGGATTTGCAGCAATTGGTGGCACAGTTTTCATCCGCCAATGGAATCAACAACGTTTGGGGTTTTATACCAATAACAGACCCGACTTTTGAAATCCCGAGTGTGAATTCTTAAGGACCAAACCATTGACGAAGTGGTGGCAGAACCTTATAATGAGGATGAGAGATCAATCCTAACACGGCCATATAATAACCCACAGATCCAAACAATAATGTTGAAAGAGGTATGCTCACTTGTCATTCTCATTAAAAAGTCCAATTTTGGAATAAAAGATTAAAATTATTTTGTGCAATGGAAACTTGGTGGCTTTTTTTTGTTTGTTTTTTTGATATTGATTCAAATTTTTCATGAGAAAACAAGCAAGATTTCTCATTGAAAAAAATAGTTAACAACTACGGCTAAGAAAAAAATCACAACAATTGATAACACTAGACACTGCTGCCATTTGGGAAGAATACACTGTTACTACTCTATAAGACCCTTTACCAAGAACTCGAACTTTAACCCACTGCATGATCAACTGATGATGATCAAGAAACGTTGATGAAGATTGAAACTGATGATCAAGAAATGTTGAATGTTGAAACTGAAGATGATGATAGTGGTTTGTGAAAGAATTTTTGATAGGGAAAGTGTTTAATTTGAAGGAGAATAGAATGATATATAATTAGGCGTATGAAGTCTGTTTGAGAGAAGATAGCTTCGTTTTATGAACATATATAGGAAGAAGTGACGGGAGACAATCACTCAACTTAGGGCCAGTTTGGTATTAATGCTGTAACTTTTATAATAATCACTAATAGCTGTGCTGAATAAATAATCAACTGTGAAGTTAATCGGCTGATGTTTGGTTAATTGTATTTTTAAAACTACAGCATAGCTCAAAAGTAGTATACATATGTTTGATAATTTTATTTCAAAATTGCTGAAATTAGTTACAAGGACGAAGCTTGTTTTGTTGGGCTTTTGAAAAACTTCTATTAGTAAAAGATCTACTTGTTGTAGATCTATTATAAATAAAGTTTTTGAAAAAAAAAAAAAATTATAGTTTTTTAGTTGGTAGACTTTTTTTTTTTTTTTAGAGCTTCTCCTTACAATCCACAAATTATCTATTCACACTCCAATTTTTTTTTTTTTTTTAATTAATGACAATTTTAACCTAAATTAAAATTACTAAACAATACAAAAAAATTTTACAAAAAAAAAAAAAAAAATTTCTCTCCTAAATCATTAGATTAAATATTATGTATTAAACTCTCTTTCCTAAATCTGTTATTACCATATTAAACACTCTCTCCTAATTAATCTCTCTCCATTTTTTTTTAAAAAAAACTTATGAATATTTTAGTTTTTTACTAACAGTAATATATATATATATATATATGCACACACACATTAAAAAGACAATTTTTTAAAAAAATATATATATGTATATATATATATATGAAAGCTTGAATTGTTTCAACTAGATTCAATTAAATTTAGAATTTATAAGACTAATGAAAGAATTAAAGTTTTCTAGGCAATCACATACCTACAAGAGTAACAAAAAGCATTTTCATATTTCGATTTTTTTTTTTAAACAAAACAATGAACTTTTTTTTTTTTTTTAAGTATATACATACATATGGTTCCTATAAATCAAACTTATTAGCAAGTTTTTTTTTTTTTTTTTTTTTCTTAACTGTTAGTTTTGTTTGAGAAAGAATGGTGATAGGAAATTAGAGATATGTATTGAAGGAGAGAAAGTTTAATATGGTAATTAAAAATTTAGGAGAGAGTATTTAATAGGTAATAATTAATCTAATGATTTAGGAGAGATAATATTTTTTAATAATTTAATTCAAAAAAGATAAAAAGGATAATTTTGTAACAAAATGAAGTGTCTTTAGAATTTTTGAAAATTTAAATTTTGAGAATGGAATGTTTTTAGAAAAGAAGTGTAAAAAGAAAAAATTAGATTGTCAAAAGAATCTCTCCTTTTTTTTTTTTAATAAAAAAAAAAAAAATTCTATTTGGAGAAATACCTCCCCATGAGCTTTTGCAGTAGAGCTTAAATTCTAGTAGCATCTACTCAATTTAAAATAGACAATCTCAAAACCCAACTAAATAACTCTAAAAAAAAAAAACTTAAACAGACGTTTGCAAACATTTTAAGGCAATAAAAAGCTCAACCAAACAAGCATTAAATATTCATGATTTTATAGCCCTACTTCATTTTTTTTCAATAATTATATATATTAAATAAATATTTAAGTAGAATATTTAAATAAGAAAAAAAAAATTATGTAAGAACAATTAAAAAAAAATTATGTAAGAATATTTAAAACAATTAGATTTAATTTAAATGAATGGTCTACAATATTGCCACATCATTTGGGCACCAGATTTGGGCACTGTAGCATTACTCTATCGGTATTTTAAAGTTAATAAATGATCATTAGTGTATCTATCGGTATACGTTAGATTACAAGGCTAAAAAAATCTTTTAAATTAAACTAAATATTCATTTTAAAAAAATTACATTTGAAATATCATTTGAATTACGTCATTAATCAAAAGAAATTAGAACTCCTATTAAAATTTAGAGAAAAAGCAATACTCTTTAAATATATATATATATATAATTTCATAATGGATCACACCACATTGAAATTATAATAAATAATCACAAAAAATATTCTATTACTTGGAATTAAAATGTATATCTTGAAATATGTATTTTTAACATTGATTGTTTAAAAAAAATTTAAGAATCAAAAGTTTTATAATAAGTTTTACAAATTAAAACAAAAACTTAAATTACAATGCTTAGATTCTTTTCATAAATTTTTTTTAAAAAAAAAATGACAAGATTAAATTTCAAATACAATATGTTTGTTTTAAACATTAAGTAATTTAATACTAGATACACGAAAGCCTAATTTTATATTTTCACTGAATGCTTCAAATGTTGAGCCAGCCTTGAGTATATGTGATTTAACTACTGTAAAAAGAAATATATATTATTTTGAGGTGGAGGAGATTGAAGTGTACAAGTGCAAGTAATCAGATAAAACGTTTTACAGAAACATCAAACAGTACTACCTGTACTCAACATGAAATATCATTGCCAGTTTGCCACATGACGTAAGTTTCTTCTCTGATTGGTTGTTGATAGCACATGACGCACTATCAGTTATCCGAATATATTAAAGCAAAGTCTTCTAGCAAGCGATTGTTGTTTCTGCTGTTGATGACCATCTTCAAACAATGAGCACCACCCTCGTCGAACTTGCATAGAATTTGTTGCAGACATCACGGCCATCTCAGGAAGAAGGTAAGGATGACTCAATAACATCTCAGCAGTCTCCCTCGGATTTCTTGCAAAACACCTTGTCAAGAAATCTTTGCCCAAATCCGACATATATTCTGGTATGTTGGGCTGTTGCATGACAAAAGCACATTCAGACTCCAAGTTTCTACGAACATCACCAACCCACCGCATAGCATGCTTTCCAGTAAGCATCTCCACCACAACACAACCAAGAGACCAAATATCCAACCCACATTCAATCTCTCCAAACAAAAAAGATTCCGGCGACATGTAGAGCTGTGTGCCGCGAAACCTGAACCTGAAATAATCTCCATATTGCTTCTCTTCTCCAGGCTCTTTCGCCTACCCGAAATCAGCTATTTTCAGATAATTAGTTCCATCTTGTAAAGGAAGGACCAGAATGTTGTCGGGCTTGAGATCACAGTGAACGTACCCCTTCTCATGTACTCCAAAAAGACCCTTCAAAATCATCCTTGTGTAGTCTTGAACTTCACGTTCTGGCAAACGACCTCCGCGCTTCTTTATAAGATCAGAAAGCGAACCTCCAGGCATGTATTCGAGACAAAGATCGTAAGCCCAGCCACCAAGTTGGTCATCAAAACTGACTGTGTCCGTAAGAAACGCGAGAATGTGAGGAGAGCCGTAAAGATGATCAAGAATTCTCTTCTCCTTCTCCAATGACTCCAAGGAATGTGAATCCTCCAATCTCGAGGATTTGACAGCAATGGAAGGCAAACTGGGATCTTCCGAATTGACTGCGAGCGTGACTACTCCGTAAGACCCTTTACCAAGAACTCGAACTTTAACCCACTGCATGATGAAGAAGATGATCAAGAAACGCTGATGAAGATTGAAACTGATGATCAAGAAATGTTGAAGATTGAAACTGAAGATGAAGATGGTGGTGTATGGAAGAATTTTTTATTTGATAATTACGCGTGTGAAGTCTGATTGAGAGAAGACTGAAGAGAGCTCTGTTTTACACTCTGCTTCAGCACTTGACAGCCAAGTAGAATTGGAGGGAGACTTAACTGTCTCTGCTTCACTTTGACACTTAAAACCCTAGAGTATGTATTTGACATAACTTAGAAGTAGAGTTTACAAAACCAAAACTTCCTTTTATAAAAAAAATAACCAATTATGAAATTATTTTTTTATACATTTGAAAAGTCATGGTTCGAATTAACCAAAATAAATTATTACTATTAAAATTTAGAGAAAAAAATATTAAAAAAATAATAATTTCATAATGGATCAGACATGATTGGAATTATAACAAATAATCACAAAAATAAATATTCTATTACTTATAAAATATCTTGAAACATGTATTTTTAATATTGATGGTATACATTTATTTTGAGAATCAAAAGTATTAGAAATTAAAACAAAAACTTGAATTACAATGCTTAGATCCTTGTAAACAAGATTAAATTTCAAATACAATATTTTTATTTTAAACATTTAGTAATTTAATATTAGATACAACAAGACCTAATTTTATATTTTCGTCTAAGGCTTCAAATGTTGAGCCGAATCCGAGCACATCTAATTTAAAATCAGCACAGAGAGCATTAAGTGGTAATATTCAATTAACAGACATAAATATTATATCATCTCCAATGCAAATATGCATTTTGGATTGATTTTTTTTTTTTTTTTAAACAAGCATTACAAGAACTATTATAATAGGATCACCGGGACCTACCAAGATCATACAATACATGTGCGGCTTAGATATTTATTCTCATAACATAAGATAACTACTTCCATAACCCGGGAAGAAAACTCCCTACACAAACTTGTAAAATGCGTATGGTGGAATTTGAACTCTGGTGCACTACCCTAAGAGATGATATGCATTTTGGAGTTTTTAAATAGTAACACATCAGCATTTCTATTCATTATCGATCCAATTAATTGGTAAAAAAAAATAAAAAATGGAGAAATGCATTTTCACATCTCCAATGCAATTATCTAAAATCATTATGCATCCATTTTATAACCAATTATCATAAAATATTTATTTCATCTCTCCTATTTTATTTTACAATTAAATGGGCTCTAATATAAATAGTGGTAAGAGTTAAAATCCTAGTCAGCATTTCGGGTCATTTGTTTGTTTGTTTGAAAAATGAACAACCTGAATTTTAGTGAAGACTGAAACCTAAATGACATGTTTGTTTATTTACTTTTCTCACCTCCGAATATAAAATTGTTTGAAAATAGTTAATTTGACATTTATGCCATATATATATTTGACAGTATCTATCTGTCCAGATATGCAGACCGGGTATTTTTTTTTTAAGTTTTTGTCATTGGTAAGGAGAGTTTCTAAAGTTAGAAACTCATCTCCACATTCTCTAAAATAAAAAATAAAATAAAATAAAAAAAATTGTCACATCAACTCCATATTGAAGTTAGATAATTGCATTGAAAATGTTTTTTCAATCTCATTATCTATCTATCATATGTATTACTCAATTTTCACCCTATGCATAATAGCATTGGAGATGCTATTAGTTTGAAGGAAACCAATATGTTTGAATTCATTCATTACTAAGCAGTAATATTCAACTAATATAGGTAGCATTGAAGGGGGAACAATTTTTATAAATAAATAGAAAATCAAAATTTGGTTCCATTGGGTAGAAGATATGAGTTATTAAAATTATATATGGTACTACAAATAGTGGAAACATGCAAAAAATTGATGAATAAATTGAAGAAAGAGAGCACTTAAAAAAAAATCCTTCAATGATTGATCATCGTCAAATTATAAGTCCCATACTTTTGTTCCATATATATGATAATATGATATGCATCATCTTCAAACCAGTGTATTTTCTTGCCCTTGTTTGTCAAACCACCTTACCTACAAGTCTACAACCATTGCATCGATCGTATTATTTATTGAAAATTTTATATTAATATTATAAAAAGGTTCCTTTAAAATTACTAAAAAAAATACCCCTAAAAACTATTTGAATATTAAAAATACCCTTATGCAATAACACAAAAATTTCTATAGGGATTATTTTGATCCATTTAAACAAAACTTGACTTCTATGATAGTCAAATGAAACTACAAGGACTAAATGGATAATTATTTTTTAAATAACCATCGGTGAATTGATCCTAAAAAACAATTTAATTTAACTTTAAAACTATGAACAGTTGGATTGCGATTCAGCAATCCAACGGTTTCTACCGTTTTGATTATTTTAGTCGCATCAACGACTCACAAATATCTCCAATGTAATTATCTTTTTAAACCCATAATAATAAATTAAAATTATTAATTTTACTTCCTACACCTTTTAAAATACAAAACTATCATTTTACGGTTTTTTTTTTATAAACATATATTGGCTGCACTATTTCTTTTCATTTGCTTCCACCATCACAAAAACATAAAATTATTGTACCTTTCCACATATACAGCTTCTTTTGTCTTGACTCTTGGGAGAGAGAGAGAGAGAGAGAGAGAGAGAGAGAGAGAGAGAGAGAGAGAGAAAAAAAAAAAAACTATTTTTTCAATCACCAAACAAACCATTTATTTCATTTAAAATTTTGGTTTTTTTAAACTCCATCCACCAAGTTTTTGGGTTTACAAACCAATTAAATTAATAAGAATTTGTAGTTGAATTAAAGTAAATGCAATTCATGAGCCACAAAGCAGCACTGACTCATGAAAATGTTGATTTATAGATTGCCTGGTTGTTTCTGGTGGTTTTACCAGTTAATTCATTTATGCTTGTGCATGAACTGTTGTGTTGAATTTCAGGCTAGCTTAGATGAGATTCATGGGAGCTAGAAATTTATATCAATTTCAATTTTAAGAAGGAAAAGAGATGTACACATTAAAAAACTTCCATGTGACAAGCCGTATCTGGCAAAGAAATACAAACAAATCCAGGCCTAATCCAAACAGATCGAAGAACCCTATTTAACCAAGTTTCATGGTGTGAGTCATCATGGCCATGAATTCATCTATGTCAACCATGCCATCGCCATCAGTGTCCACAGCCCTCACCATTTTCTGGCAGTCCTGCAGACTGCACCTCTCTCCAAGCCTCTGTAATATTTCCAAAATTTCTTCCGCGCTTATCTTCCCATCACTGTTCTTATCAAACATCCGAAAAGCACTATGTATGTCCCTTGTTCTAACCCCTCCCTTCTTGTACACTTCCATGAACTCTTTGAAATCAATGAAGCCATCTCCATCCAGATCAACCACTCGGAAAATCTTCGCCACTTCCCCGCTCTTGTCTCCCTGCCCTATAGCTGTCAGAATAGCCTTGTACTCCGACTGGGATATCTTGCCGTCTTTGTTGGAATCAAATTTATCAAAAACCTGTCTCATTTCATTTGTGTTTGGCTGGTAACCGGGCGATGAGGCTGAGTTCTGCCTGTCTTGGGAGAACATCCGGGATGGCTTCTTTGAAATCCTACTTTTTGAAATCTTGTACTGGAAATCAAGAAATCTCACGTTCGACATGTCTACTTGTGTGGTGTTTCTGATCGATGATGAAGATAGAAATCCAAAGTTTGGATGAGAAGAGATGTACAGGGTTTTTAATGTACCTGTTTAGCCTTTATATCCTTCTCCGGATCAACGAAGGAAACATTTTTTGAATCGGAAGTCAGGGATAAAGCTAAACTAAAGTTACCTACTTATTCTTTAATTAGCAACTTGGAAGCAACTATACATCAGAAGATTCTCAAATGACAAGATAAACAAAGAAAAAATTTGTGGTTCCTGAGAAAAGCTTTTAAGAAAAGAATACATTCTTTGGTAAAGTTACAAGCAGTTCCTTCTCCTCAATAAGGAGGTTGTCTTTCTCAGACTATCTGTAAAGCGGACGAGTAAGCAAAACGAATTAATGTTCGGGTCAAGGTGGTTTTTCATTATCCAGATCCTCCATTACTTCAATATCCTTGCGAGCTGTATTCTTCTGCACATATCCTGCAATGGGGATAATATGTTGTAAACAGCCATTAACTTTCAACCACAAGTAGCAAAAGCGAAAAAATTAAAGGGGTCCTTGCAAAAATAGCCCATTCCAATATCAACTTTCAAGGAAATAGCCCATTGGGAAAAAAATAGCATATCTGGCCATTTCTGATATTTACTTTCTAGGAAATAGCCTTTTGAAGACAATAATGCCCTCAACAATTAAACTGTGCAAAATGACTTAATTACCCTGTAAGAATGTGTAAGGACAAAACTGCCATTCCTTCATCTCCTTCAGTTTACAGAAGAACTTTCCCGCTACACCACGAACTGAAGAACTTTCCTGCTACACGGTCATCTTCTCCATATCAAGTTGGGTCATCTTCTCCGTCGACCGGAATCGACCATTGAACTTGGGTCATTTGTCTTCTCCATTTCAGAAGTTGGGTCATCTTCTCCATCGTTCTCCTGTGCACCGGAATCCAATCCGACCGTAATCGACCCGATTGTGCTACCCACCACTGTCAAGTTTGAAATCGAGCAAACACAGTCACAGTAAGTCCCGTGGCCCCACTTAAGCTTCCAATGTCATTGAATATCTCGGTCTTTTACTGTTGTTTAAATAGAATGAGGGATTTATGGTTTTGGATTTGTTGCCCATGAAATGGGGTTTGTGTATGTAGTTAAAGTGTTTGATGAAATGCCACATCAAGGTTTTAAGAGGTGCAGTACTGTTGTAGTTAAGAATCCAAGTATTTTAAGAGGTGATTTTGTGAGGGTTGGTGGACTATGCATATGGGGTTTGTTTGTTACGATCATGCCATGCTAGGGGACCCCGTATGTGTTTGTTTGTGTTGATGGTGTATGTATGGTGTATGTACATATGTTTGTGCTGACGGTGTATGTAAATTTTGTTTGTGGCGATGGTGTATGTATGGTGTTATTAGGCTGGTGATATGGAATCCTTTTGAAAAGAGAAAGGGGGCTAAGCCCGGGAGGAATGTTTTAGGCCTGGGAACCATTCCTAGGCCTATAATATTGTTCCTAGGCGCTCACCTAAACTGCTATACTGTTACTGTTAATGACAAAAATCATGTTTTTCCTTTTTTTTTTTTTTTTTTTTCAGGGTTTAAGGATATCATGTCTTGGCTGTTAGTTCAGTGTGGTGAGCATTGGAAGGGTAACGCATTTACCGATCGTATTTCGTTTTCAGTACGTGTAACAAAAAAAGACAATGGAGCGTACAATGAATTGGTGGAAACGATATACCAGAGGACAGGGGTTAGTAGAGACCAAATTGAGTTGAAACTAACTTCGCATGTGGAAATGGGAGCTGATAAAGTTACATTGTCTGTTGTGAGTGACGACGATGTAGAGTTCGTGATTATGCATAAGGAAAAAGGTTGGGCTGCAATTGATGTTGAATTTGTCAACAAACCTGAGTTTCGACCTCCACCAAATCCAATCAACTCAGCGTGTATGGTATCCCCTATTAAACCCACCGATATTCCACTATCTTCGGCGGCTACTCCAAACCATAAATCAGTTAGTGGGAGCAATAATCCGCTGGCATCTCAGGCTTCACCCGGATTTACGTCAACAGGCAATGAGGAAGTGACGCCAGCATCTACTACCAAACATGCATTTGTAGGTGAAAATGATAGTTCCGAAAGCATCGATACTTCCGGAAGGTCCGATAGTTCAAAAACCAGTGATATAGAAGACGATAGTAGAGGTGATGATGATGATGATGGTGTGCAAGCGGAAACAGTTCTTGGAACAGAAGAACGAGGGGTTAGTGGAACACCCAATAGTTCTTCACCTTCTATGAACACATGGTGGACAATATCAGGCTCAGAGCTTTACTCAATTAAAGTCGTTCGATCTGTGGATGTGTTTGACAATTCAGCATATCAAGGTCCATTATACAAAGGACAGATGTTCAAGGAAAAAAGTACATTGAAGCAAGCTGTAGGGTCGTATGCCTTTGCAGAGAGGTCTGAGTACAGGGTTTCACGATCTTCGAATACACGATTCACTGCCCAATGTACTCAGAGAGGTTGTGGATGGGTTCTTCGGGCATGGAAGTCGAATAGGGAGACTTATTGGCATGTGAAGGCGTTTGTTAATGAGCACACATGTGAGAGAAATGACAACTACAACGTTGAATTTAAACGTGTAAGTGCAGCTGTGATAGGGGATTTGTACGCAAGTAAATATCGCGATCCCGGGCGCATCATCCGTCCTAAAGATATAATTTATGAGATGAGAGAGCAGCATGGCATAAACCTCTCTTACAACAAAGCCTATAGGTCAAAGGAGCACGCTTTGAATTAGGTTTTCAACGATCCGTGGGAATCCTTTTAGAGGTTGCCGTCTTTTTTTTATGTTTTGGAACAATCAAACCCTGGGACTATAACAAATATCAAGACGGACTCAAAAAACCGGTTGAAATATGCATTCATGGCAATTGGAGCCTCTTTAGAGGGGTTCAATTCTGTTATTAAGCCGGTTATTTGCATCGATGCTACCCATTTGAAGGCTAGGACTAGGGGTGTCTTGTTAGTTGCGGTGTGTAAAAACGGAAACGGGATGATATACCCTTTGTCATTTGGGTTTGCAAACTCTGAATGCACAAAGTCTTGGACTTGGTTTTTGAAAAAACTCCGTAAAGGGATCCAAAATCCGGACCATGTGATGTTAATATCGGATCGGCACAATGGCATATTTAATGCAGTTGAAACCATATTCCCAGATGCAGCACATGAGATTTGTGCGTACCACTTGGCACAAAATCTGAAAAGATTTTGCAAGCAAAGGGATGATGTGATGTGGCTTTACTACCGTGCTACGTATGCATACCGTATCGAGGAGTTTGACCGTTTAATGGGTGAGTTGAAATAAACATGTCGAAAGGTGTATGATGAGCTCATGGCCGTTGGGGTAGAGAAGTTTTCACGTGTACATAGCCCTAGAAATAGGACCTCTTTTATGACCACCAACATTGCTGAGTCAATGAAATCTTGTCTACTTGCGGTCAGAAAACTGCCAATCACCGCAATGGCGGAATGTATCAGAGATCTGTTGCAAAGGTGGTTCTACGATCGTTGGACAAATGCAGGTGAAATGTCTACATACTTGACAACGTTAGCAGACGAGCACATCAAAGATTTGACAGATACAGCGAATAAATCTGAGATTCACCCCATTCACTTCAATAAATTTAAGGTAGACGACAAATGGATTCCTAGAACCGTCGACCTTGATAACAGTTCTTGCTCATGCCGTGAATGGGATTTAGATGAGTTGTCGTGTTCTCATGCAATGGCGGTTGCTAGGTATGGTTCCCGTTGTTTTAACTCTTTACATTTTTCTGTTGTGGTTTATTTTACAAACTTTAATTTGTTTTTGTTGGTGTGTTATGGCCTAGGTTCAAAGGTAGATCAGTCAACTCAATGGCTTATGAGCTATACACAACGGGATTTCTTAAACATGCTTATGAAATGAGTGTCAACCCTGTTCCGGATCCCGAATCTTGGGACATTCCTGATGCAATTCGGAACCGTATCGTATTGCCATGGAAGAAAAAGTTTCTGGCAGAAAGACCAAAGAAGTTGAGGGTACCGTCCGCCGGGGAGAAAAGAAAGTTACCTTCTTGTTCAAAGTGTGGAAAAAAATGACACAATAAAACAAGTTGTCAAGAACCATCATCTAGCACAAGCAAACCAGCCAAAAAAGCTCGATCGTGTAGCATTTGTAAGAAAGAAGGTCACACTAGACTGAAGTGCCCGAACAAGCCACCTGAACCTACCTTGATTGACACGGACGAAGAGAAAGCCGCTGGGCCTGCAGTCATCTAAGTGTCTTGGCTGTGACCTGGAGCTGTGAACATTGGATTTTGTTGTAGGGAACTTGTTAACCTGTTTTTTTTTAAGGTTTATAGTGTATGTATGTATATTTGTTTGTGTGGTACACTGGTGTACCAACATCAATAGGTTTATATATCATTTGTGTTCATTGGAAATGCTATTTTGTTTGACTTTTTGTGAATGTGTATGGTGTATGTATATTTGTTTGTGTTTTTGTTGTTGGCTGCTGAACCAAAACAAGTTTACGATAACTGGGTGCTGATATTGCTGTAGTACTTGGTTGGGGCTACTATTATTGATGTTGAAAACAGATGATGAGTTAAGCCCGAGAGTAAGGTTTAAGGCCTAGGAACATTTCTTAGGCTCAAAATGATTTATTCCTAGGCCTTGAAAACTTTCCCAGGCTCAGTTGTTTGTAGTCGCCACGTCATCAGTATAGGAATCGAGACTTTAAGCCCAGGAGGTTGAAGGCCTAGGAATCGGTACTAAGCCTAGGAACAACTCATAGGCCCAAAGTGGATTTAATTTCGATTTAAATAAAATAAAAAAAAATTTCCGATTGCACGGGATGTTTTTATCGGAATTAATTTCGGCACTGTAAATCTAATACGGGATATCGATTCAAGCAACGAGAACACCAAACAAGCTTTTGACATAACTCTTAGGCACTTAGGGGTTAATATTTCTAGGGTTGTTTGCTATCTCTAGTGTTACGAGTACCAATGTACTTGTTCCACCGTTCGATAATCAAGAAACTTCACGTACAGTTATGAATTGATACCCCTTCATCGTTGGACCATGCCGATCGTTGAGATTATTGTGGGGCCCCTATAATTTCGTATACATCGAAAAACTGTAAGGCCTGGGAACAAGTCCTTGGCAACGTTCCCAGGCTCAGTTGTTTTTCGTTGGAAACGTTTGCCCGTGACACGTGTAACGACGGAGCCCACATATTACACGACACGTCATCGTTGCTGTGTAGTGGAGTACAGATGGAACCCACTTCTTCTTCTCATTAAAGTCTCCATCCCATCACCGATCCTTCCCCTTCTTCACTCGTTCTTCACGTGTTCCAAAACAAGCAAAGTTAGGGTTCTTTATCACATTTATCCTGATTCACACAGGGTTTTACCTGATTTCCTTCGTCACATTTTTTCGATTTACATCTGTAAAGTGTGAGAACACCAATGGGAAAGAATTCTGTTTATGTGGTTTTCAGAGGAAGGAAAACAGGTGTGTTTAGTTCTTGGCCTGAGTGTCATAAACATGTTGTTGGTTTTCCAAGAGCATCTTACAAGAAGTTTAACTCATCCGATGAAGCATATAAAGCGATAAGTAGTGTGAATGTTGGTGAGAAGGTACCTGAGAAGAGTGAAAGCCATTCTTGGACTCAATCTTATGTGAATGTTACTGAGAAGGTATCTCAGAAGAGTGAAAGCACTGGTGTGATGTTGTGTTTTTTCGTATTCGTTTTTATTATGGGTGTTATTGTAGGCAAGTTTGTTTGACATCACTTTGTTTGTTCTGTTCTGCTGGTATGAGTAATGAAGTTGCATTTTGTTTGTGCTGTTTATGTTTGTTTACTTAATGAAGGAAAAATTAATTTGTTCTGTTCTGTTATGTATGGACTATAAAATGCACCTGTGAAATGTGTAAAGCATATGAAAAGAAAAACAACTTCCATTACATTAGGACCCCACTTCTGATACAAAAAAAACCTTCACAAAACATGCAATAATAATAATAATAATAATAATAATAATAATAATAATAATAATCAATAGTTGGGCCATATTTATCCCACCATTCAAGAAACCAAAAAGGAATTTGAAGTGGAAAATCTTTGTCAAAATAAACAAACCAGGATAAAGAATTTCCTGGGTTTTGACCATATAAAACATTTGTCCATGCATCTATATAATCCCAGTATGAATATTCAGAAACATGAAAAGGTCTGGAAAACTGGTTTTTCTTATTTGGGTCACCTCCCCATTGGTCAAGGGTAATAATTTTGCAAAGCTTAATTTTTCTGAAAATCAATTTTTCTTTGTCTATTTTGTCAAAAACATCAGATATATAGATGGAATCAGTATCCACTAAAATGAATTCATAAAATATATGTCTTTTTGTTATGTCTTCAGGGATCCTGCAAAACATGGGATCAATAATTGCATCCGCAAGTTTTTTAGGTTCCTTGAAATAATGGTCAAGTAATAGTGGTGTCTCTAACGCAAAGTATCTGTCAAAGAAGGGTTTAATCTGGTATTGATAAGTGGGAGAATTGACTCTTGGGAAAGAGGGTGAAGTAATTTGGGATTGATTTGCTTGGGCTAATTTAATTTGTTTGGAAGAATGGGCACTAATATGAGAAGAAGCGATGGTCTTAAAAGATGGAGATTCTGATCGTAGGGGGGAAAAACTGTTTGATATCTGAATTGGTCCTGCACTAGTGGGCCTAGGAGAAGAAGGCCCAGGTTGAGAAAGTAAAGTTAATGCATATTTGTCTTTGTGATTGGGTTTTGGGCTTTGGATACGTAAAGATAAGTCAGTAGATAAGTCTGTCTTGATAGTGGGCCTGGGGCCTCGGGGCCTGCCTCTGCCGCTACTACTCATGGCTTTTACCCTGCAAAAATTCTCTGGTCAAGAAATCTGGTAAACTATTTTCTGATCCTTTGATATGTTCAATAGTGAAATCAAAAGCTGATAATAAAGCTTGCCATCTAGCAAATATTTGTTTTGAAGCCAGATTTTTGACATCTTTTTTCAAAATAAATTTTGCAGATTGGCAATCTACTTTTAGAATAAATTTTTGATTTATCAAATAATAATAATAATAATAATAATAATAAAACAGTGGTACAAAAAGTCTGTGTTTTTGTTCAGGGTGGTGGAATGTTGAAGTCCATCAACTTCTTCTGCATCTGTTCAACCAGTTGGTAGAGCCCATTGAGTTCGTTGTCCCTTGCTTCAATCTCAATGTTTAAGTTGATGATTTCAGCTTCCAGATTCTGAAACTTGCCCATCAAAACAGTATAATCATCACGTAGCCGTTTTGCATTTTCACGCTCCTTCACGATGGTCTCCTCAGCCATTGCAACCCTTTCATGCATCACTTCGAAAATGGCATTCATCCTGTGACTGCTACTGCCGTTGCTCCTGCTGTTTGCTTCCATTTGAATTTGTAGAAAGGAAACTTGGTGACTTCTGTGACCAATATGCAACTAATATTTATAGTGAAAAACTGAAGAGTCACATTGACATTGATTTCATTGAAGAATGAACCATTATAACCTTTCAAATACCCAATACAAAATGAAACATTGTGGGTTGCTTAAATGAACCAATGTGCCTTACCAGATTTATTGTACAGTTGTTTCTGGAAAACTTGAATCCATTTCCCAGTTTATTGCGGGCCTAGGTCCAATTATCCAAGGCCTGTTCAAATTGTTCCTAGGCCTATCAGACTTTCATGATATGGACCATGGAGTTTTATGTGACTGGGCATGTAGGAGTTTTATCTCCTAGGCTTAGAAGAGTTGTTCCCAGGCCTAACAGACTTTTTCACAATTCATATATATTACGTAGACGAAAGAGGATAGAGGATATTAGCAAAAAGGGGACATGAAGGGGCTATTTTTTTCACAGTTATTGGATAAATACATCATTTAACCAAGACGGTGACTGGGACCATTGTTGATGAGTACAAGTATCCTAAGCCTGGGAACAAATATCGTAGGCCTTTCAGAGTTGTTCCTAGGTCTAACAGACTTTTTCACAGTTCATTTATATTACATAGAGGATATTAGCAAAAAGGGCACATGAAGGGGCTATTTTTTTCACAGTTATTCGATAAATACATCATTTAACAAAGAGTTGTTCCCAGACCTAACAGACTTTTTCACAGTTCATATATATTACATAGACAATAGAGGATAGAGGATATTAGCAAAAAGGGCAAATAAAGGGGCTATTTTTTTTCACAGTTATTCAATAAATACATCATTTAACAAAGACGGTGATTGGGACCCTTGTTGATGAGTACAAGTATCATAAGCCTAGGAACAAATATCGTAGGCCCAGAAGAGTTGTTCCCAGGCCTAACAGACTTTTTCACAGTTCATATATATTACATCATAAACAAAATTCAGGAGCACAAAACAGCCTTATCAGCCAAAACACAGGATTGCGAAGCTGTTGAACTCTAGGGGGAATTACAGACTGGTCCATTGGTGTAAATATCACATGCAACGGCTTTGCGGAAGTTTTTGATATTCTTTTGTCCAAAAATCGATTTCCATGGAGTTGGTACTCCAGCCATAATCAACTCAGCATACTTCATTACAAAGGCACCACAACTGCTTCTGTATATATTTGAGTCAAACATAAGTATCTTTAGGAAATTAAATAAAGTGCATAAACTGTAAGGCTTAGGAAGTCAGACATACCCATCATCTTGTTGTGGAATGACATCACTATGCTGAGATTCAACTGTGAATGGGGTGGCATGTGGCTCCATCTTCACTTCTTCGTAGTAACCGGCATGCTTCAAAATAGATGGCAATAGGTACAGCAGCCCACGAATGTCCTTTAGATAACTACTGAATCCGCTCTTCCGTTCATTCAACGAGTCAAATAATAGTACTTTTCCTTCCTTCAAAAGTACATGGCATAACACCCAATGGTTGGGAACATTGCACAGAATGATGACCTGTATATACAATAGATTAGGCCCATGGTGGAAATATATAATGACAACGCAACTGAGTTTCCATCAACTTACTGAATCTAGTTCCCACCAAGGTACAGAAGGTCATGCCCTGTAACATGTCTGAGGATGTCTGTACTTGGTTGGTAATTTAGTGGAACGAATTCTGGGTAGTCTTCCCAGACATTCACAGATTTTGGAGAAGGTTCAGTAATCTTCTTGCCCCTTTTTTTGCCCTTTTTTTTCTGCTGCGGAGAATGAGGAGAACTAGTTTGTTGCTGTTCAGTTTTTCCCTGCTCATCCTTCTCCCACTGTGCTAGCTCCCTATCCTTGTCCAGCATTTGCATTTCAACTGACCACTTAATGTTTAAGATAGTCTGTCATATAAAAAAAGACATTCATTAGAGCATTATTATATATCAATCAATCATAGGCTCAAAATTAAATGCATTACAACACATTGTCAGAAACATGCATAAACACATTTTCATATACCATATCATATAATAAGGGTGATACTTACGAAGAAAGATGTGGTAACCAATCCAATATTCTGCATGTAGTTAAGTTCACTGCTCGATCGCCTCCTCCACAGGATATCAAAGTAACTATGAATGTGCTGTGTATATTGAAGATGTACGTTACGGAATAAGTAACATAAACCCTTAATAAACAGAAAGAAATATACAGTTAATTATTTTACCAAATCTGATATCCACTTGTCAACGTTGATCAGGTCTTGAAAATGTTGGCGTGTCATGGGCATCACTTGACCCGTATAATAACTATTACCAAATGAATACAGTACATTAGCACAATTATTCAAAAAGGAAGAAATAAACACAAGCATGGCAATATAACAAAATACAGTAATGGAAAATTACCAAACTAGGTCGTCCCTCTTCAAAAAAGCATTGAACTCAACTGAGTCTACATCTTCTAAGATGTGATGTGATTTCTTTGTCTTCTTGGGCATCGGATTTGTGTACAGGTCAACTAGATACCTCGAACGCTTTCGAGCCCTCTGTTTGTCGAAGTCTTTATACTGAACATTAGGGTCGGCCTCTGTAAGTTCTGTGACACTACCGGGAAGGTACTGGTCAATAAAACTCACGGACGGGGATGGATAGTCTTCCAAGTCAAGGATAGATTTTTCCCCCGAGTCCTACATAAATAAAATATGTAGTAAGTAGAAACATATACATAACATAAACAATAAGAACATGAACACTATGAAAGACTACTAATTATTGATCTGAGGAAATGTTATTTTGTTTAATTGGGAATGGTGAAGTGGCTGTTTTGTTGTTCTTGATGGTAGATATCAACGGGTATATAAATGTACCTGCTGTAGGATGCGAATTTGATAACTGAAATATATTTTTTGTAATTATTATTTTCTGTCATTTATGCAAAATTGATTTGCTAAGAAAGTTCTAATGCATTCTGATTTGAAATACTGTCTGTCTTCTTTCCAGGCTTTTAGTTCATTAGAGCCGAACTATGTGTCACCAAGTATTAAAAGACTACTAAACCAACTATTTATAGAATGTACCTGGATTGCAGTAGCCCTAACAACCTTATCGACCTCCACAACAGCAACAACCTCTTTCTCATCAGCCTTAACACCAACAGCCTCACCTTCTTCTTCAAAAGCAGCCCTATCACAATCACCCTTACCACCACAATCCTCCTCACCAACATCCTTATCAGCAGCATCCTTACCACCAGAATCCTCCTCCATAGCATCCTCCTCAACAACACCCTCATCACCGGGACCCTTACCGCCAACATCCTCCTCAATAGAATCCTCACCAACATCCCTATCAGCAGCAGCCTTACGACCGACATCCTCCTTCATAGCATCCTCCTCAATAGAATCGTCATCAACAGCAGCCTCATCTCCGGCACCCTTACGACCAACATCCTTCTCCATATGATCCTCATCAACAGCAACCTTTTCACCAGCACCCTTACCACCAACATTCTCCTCATCAGCAGCCTTTTCACCAGCACCCTTATGACCAACATCCTCATCATCTTGCTCAGGAGCATACTAAACATCAACATAAATGAATTATGGACTAAACTATTATATATAAATAATAATATAATGGCAATATAACTTCATATCTAACCTTCATCTGCTTCCTAATGTTTGCAAATTCATTTGTACAAAACACAATGATACGTTTCTCACTCTCAAGCATAGCAGTATATAGTTGTGACATTGTGGAAGGCACCTGAATTTTGCAATAATTAAAACGCTGCATACAATCATAACATATTAAAAGTCTAAAACCAAATATTGTACATGGAATCATACCTTAGAATCTACATCGGAGAATAGACGCTTCTTAAAAGGAGGGAAATAATCTTTGAAAGATGTATTGCTATTTCTCCCCACAGAGGCTCCTATCTCCTTCAAAACAGAAGCGCCAATACCATCACTGTCATTGTTTGTCTCAGCATAATCAACTTCATCATCATCAGCTTCTTCCACTTCAATTGGACTTATTACCAACGCCAATTTCTCCCTCGTCTTTTCAAGGAGTGGTTCACAAACGTATTTCAACTTCAATGATTTGAAGTAATCTATACTCTTTTCATAATTTTCAACTCCCCAACGATATACATGCATCTACATATAAGGAAAAAACAATTGTTAGCGAATGATCAACAAATAATTAACTAACTACAAAAAATGGTCATTATGTACACACCGATAATGTGAATCTTGATTCAATATGTGAAATCCTTGCACTAAATTCCCATCTAGTGAACCGTGGATACCCCGTACCAACACGCTTTCCAATGATATTTTCGAAACGAGTTACGATCTCCATGGCCCATACCTATACAATTTAAACTAACTTATATCAATCAATGTTTTTCAATCCAAAAAAGTGAAACGAGATACACTAAAACAAAGTTTGATAACATGCTAAATTTTCTAAAACTTACCTGAAGTACTAGAGGGAACCCGGTCAAATTGTAGGTATAATATTTTGATTTCTTTGTCTTCTCTACCTCAGCCTGCAGCTGCTTCCCTTTGTCTTTATCTTTCCCTTTCCCTTGCCCTTTCCCTTTCACTTCTTCTTCTATTGACTTCTTCTTCCCCTTCTTCGTCTTTTTTTTCTTTTCTTCTTGTTCTTCTTCTTCTTCTTCTACTAACTTCTTCTTCCCCTTCTTCGTCTTTTTTTTCTTGTCTTCTTATTCTGCTTGTTCTTTTACTAACTTCTTCTTCCCCTTCTTCATCTTTTTTTCTTATCTTCTTCTTCTTCTTCTTCTTCTAAGTATGTATTCTTATTCTTCTTCACCTTCCGATTCTTATCTTCCTTCTTTGATTGACCTCTCAGTTGGGTGAGCCGTCTATTCAGTACACCCTTCAAAAAATATAGTGTAAAACTAAAGATGTAAGCACCCTATGGAAAATTTTTAAATTCTTCTTCCTTTTCAACCAATGAAAACAGCCACCCCGAGATGGCTGTGGTCCGACCGTCATCCGTGCCAAAGAATTGGCTCACCATATATATACTGATCATCTTGTATGCATCTTCACTCTGTTCGGACGTCATTTTCCTCAAAGTGCCGTACAATATCTCCGCAGTCGGCCTTTTTCCTTTGAAGATTCTTCTAAGCATCGAATCCTCTCTGACTTCGCTGCTATTAGCAAAACCTTTGGGCAGCTGTCCTATCTTCAAGCCGCTACATAAACAAAATTCTTCTTGGCCAAAACGGGCTTGATTATTCCCCAAACCAAATCACATCTCATCTTCTCTTTGTCCTTTGGGGTGAATGATCTCCCTTTTCAATATATTGTGGATAAGCTGCCCGTAAAGTGTCAACGGTTCTTTCAAGTCCAAGTATATGCCGAAAGGGCCTTGTTTGAATTTTTCCTCCAAACCAAATTTCTGGAGGACGGATTTCAACTCTGTAATGAAAAATGGATGACTTCCACTATTTACTCTCGCGGGAACCCAAGTCTCATGGTCTGGGAACAGCCACAAACCCGCATTTGAATTTCTCGGCATCTAAACAATGAAAACAAAAAGATAACATCAGTAAATTTCAGTCCCAGGCTTATGAAAAAAAGTTCTAGGCTCACAATTAAGCGTGTATCTTCAGTCTCATGCTCAACATCACTACCAGGCTTACAAAATAAATTCAAATAATACACATTCAACATCAGTCTTAGGCTCAAAATAATACATACATGCATCCATCATCGATCCATCGGCCCTAGATTTATGAAAATAACTCATATGCCCAACATATACATTCACCACCATTAACCCTAGGCTCTCTAAGTGAAAAATAAGTCAATTTCAGTCCCAAGCTTATGAAAAAAGTCATAGGCTCACAATTAAGCATGTATCTTCAGTCTCGGGCTGAACATCACTACCAGGCTTACAAAAAAATTCAAATAACACACATAAAACATCAGTCTTAGGCTCAAAATAATACATACATCCATCATCCATCCATTGGCCCTAGGTTTATGAAAATAATTGATGTGCTCAACACATACATTCACCATTAAACCTATGCTCCATACGTGCAAAATAAGTCATTTTCAGTCCCAGACTTATGAAAACAAGTCCTATGATCAAAATTATGCATGTATTATCAGTCCCACCATCAACATCATTACTAGGATTATGGAAATCATTCAACATCAACATCAGTCTAAAAATACACATTCAACATCACTGTAGTTCATAGCCTCATAGGCTCAAAATACACATTCAACATCAGTCTTAGGCTCAAAATAATACATACATCCATCATCCATCCATTGGCCCTAGGTTTATGAAAATAACTGATGTGCTCAACATATACATTCACCATTAAACCTATGCTCCATACATGCAAAATAAGTTATTTTCAGTCCCAGGCTTATGAAAACAAGTCCTATGATCAAAATTATGCATGTATCATCAGTCCCACCATCAATATCATTACTAGGATTATGGAAATCATTCAACATCAACATCAGTCTAAAAATACACATTCAACATCACTGTAGTTCATAGCCTCATAGGCTCAAAATACACATTCAACATCAGTCTTAGGCTCAAAATACACATTCAACATCAGTCTTAGGCTCAAAATAATACATGCATCATCCATCCATCGACCCTAGGCTTTTGATAATCATTCCTAGGCTCAACATATACACTACATGCAAAATAAGTCATCTTTAACTCTGCAAACGTTTCTTCCCTCCAAAAAACAACATTGATTTCCAGTCTAGTTCACACCAATCATCAATAACAAGCTTGCCCTTCAAACATAAGACATACCCTCCACCCCAATACACATACAAACACTTCAAACAAAACACAAACACCAAGAACAATCTACCAACACAAACAAAAAACTCAAATTTTAACAAAATTCCCAAATAAAAAAGTAGTTTGAACAGATTATTACCTTCAAATTGTCTCACTCTCTTTGCGTTTGGACTAGGGTTTGGGTGCTTGGTTCAATGACAACGGCGACGAGGAAGAGGACGAGGATGACGGCGACGAGGACGACGAGGATGACGACGACGACGACCGAGCTTCTCCTTCCTCTGCGTCACTGTATTTCTGGGTTTACGAACAACCACTGGCTTCCTTTTTTACCGATATCCACACAGAGCAGACCAGCGATTGTGCAACGACTCCCTCCCTCTCTCTCTCTCTCTCTCTCTCCAGGTTTCGGTTTGCGATTTGCAGAAACACACCAAGAACTACTGGCGCTTGTTACTCTAATTTTGAATTCTGATGTGGAGTTTCTTAATTTTGAATCGTTATGGTAACTGTGGGTTTTATGGGGGGAGGCTAGTTTAGTAAAACATGCAAGTTTGATTGAATAAACTATTTAACAAGGGTATTTAGGGAATTTCCCCTGATTGGTCTTTATTTAAAGGGTATTTATGGAATTTTCCGTGAATGGCCTTTAAGGGTATTGTTGTAAATAGGATTCCCAATGGGCTATATATGCACTTTTTTTCCCAATGGGCTATTTCCTTGAAAGTGGACATTGGGATAGGCCATTTTTGCTAATATCCTCAAAAGGGAAATATTATGATTTGATTATTCAGGATGCCTACACGAAACACCAGATCCAATAACAAGTGTTTTGAGTACACATCTATATTTGGTATAAACAATAGCATTATTGACAATGTCTACACACATCTAGGGATTAGATAAATAATCATTGAATTTTTTTATGCATTCCAAAGACCCTACAAGTAAAGAGTTCTTATAAATCTTCAACTTTATAGCATACCACTGGTCCACTATACATCAAAATATTCTCATATTTCTTTCCTTCAAACACACTAAAAGAGAATACTTGGAGATCGTTGTCAAACATTTCTAACAGCACTTGCAGTGCAAAAGGTTAACGAAGATATGTTCACATTTATTAGTTAAATTGGATTCATCCAATAACTGTATCACTTCAATCAAAATAAGGCATGAAAAAAGAAAAAAAAGAGCACATGGGGTTAGATTTTGAACGCGCTTGGTGAGATTTTGGTGATAGGATTTTTGGTTAGTGTGTAGTCCACGCGCCGCCTTTCTTCCTTGCGTTTTTCCTATGATCTGTTTTGGGATCTGCTTTAGGTATGGAAAATCCGAGCGAGGTTTTCATTTTTTTCAGCTCACCAATGTCCCTAGAGTGCTGAATGCTAGGGATCTGTTATGAATTTGGATAGTGGAGGTTCTGCTAAACGAGCTAGAGCCGAGAGTGATGTTATTGGTCGGAATGATGTTAAAGTTGATAATCTGAGGAAAGAAGTTATGGGAAACTTTCAATCAAAGCTTATGAGCATGTCTAGTCCTAGTTCTTAGTCTGGGTTTGGTGCTCACAAGGAAAAACTAAGAATTGAGTAGGATGATATCATGGTCTCTGATGGTCCCAACGATCTTGTGATGAAGCTTTCTCCCAACTTGAAAGAACAACTGCATAAACCATGGGCTAATGTGCTGATTCTAAAGAACATGGGTCAATCGCATACTCTGAATTTCATGATTACTAAGCTTGCACAGAAATGGACTCTTCTTGGACAATGGCAGTTGACTGATCTTAGATTATGTGCTTGTAATGGTCCATGGGTTATTGCGAATCAATACTTAGTGGTGCAAAGATTGAAGCCTAATTTTGTGTCGGGAAAGGATTCGATCCAGAGTATGCCAATTTATGTGAGATTATCTAAACTACCAATGGAATAGATGGTATCAAATCTATTGTAGAATATCAATGGTATGTGGGGAATGATGTTCAAGGTGGATCTGATTACAGATGCTCAAGCTCGAGGTAGGTTTGCTTGAATTTATGTTGAAATTGATATCACCAAGGCTCTCTTAATATTGATGATAGGTCTATTAGGGTGGAATATGAAAGCTTATGTTTAATTTGCTTTAAGGGTAGAAGATATGGACATAGTAAGGAGAGTTGCAAAGAAGGTTTGGAGGAGCAAGTTCGTGAGGACTTGGGTACTAACTGTGGTGTCCAGACTAATGAAAAGAATGAGAATCTCCCTACGGTCCATGGCTCCTTGTTTCTGTTGGAATTAATGCACTTATTGAGAAGTCTGAGAGTTCATCGGTTCTCAAGAATAGTTGGTATCAGCAAATACTTACTGTAGTCAAATTTGAGTTATTATGTTTTTGATATTTCCTAGTGTATCTGATATTTCCTATTAACCTATATTACCTAGGTAGCATTCCAGAGTATTCTACATACTCTTTATATTAAGTTGTAACTCAGTTTTCAATCAAGAACATTAGAGCTCTGGAGTAGCAACTCAAAATATATTTCACATTATCTTATTCATCAAATATTTCTCTAGCAAATTGGTATCAAAGCCAGGTTTGCTGATCTTGTTGGGTGCTATTTTCTTTTAAAGATGTCATCTTCTACAATTCAAAATCCATCATCTACATATTCTCTCCTTCCAAACTTTGCAGGAGAAAATTATGATTTTTGGAAGGTAAAAATGAAGACTTTGCTTCTGTCAAAAAGTCTTTGGAACATTGTTAATAATGGTTTCACAGAACTTACAGAAGAGAACGAACTTTCAGAACGGGAAAAAGCGAAGCTTGAAGCAAATCGGATGACAGATGCAAAGGCTCTTTCAAAAATTCAAAATAGAGTTACTGCAACCATTTTTCCTAGGATTATGAGAGCCTCTACAGCAAAACAAGCATGGGATAAGGCGAAAGTTATCAAACTCCAAACTTTTTGCAGAGAGTTTGAAAATCTTAAGATGAAAGAATTTGAATCAGTAAAAGAGTATTTTTCTAGAGTGATTGGAGTTGTCAATCATATGAGAACTCTTGGTGAAGATGTTACTGATCAGAAGGTAGTTGAAAAGATATTGATTAGCTTGCCTGAAAAGTATGAGCACATTGTTACAGCTATTGAAGAATCTAAAGATCTCACCACTTTATCAATTGAACAATTGATGGGATCTTTAGATTCTCATGAACAAAGGAGATTGTTGTGTAATGATCAGTCTGTGGAGAGTGCTTTTCAGACAAAGCTCAATCTCAAACAACAAAAACCGTTCAAGAAAAGCAACCAGAGAGGTTATTTAAGAAATGGAATAAAAGGGAGTCTAGCAAAAAGGAAGACAATAAAAATCACAGAGATTATGTTGTTGATGATTTTAAGCCTGCCTGCAAGATTTGCAAAAAGAAGAACCATGATACTTCAAATTGTTGGCATCATGGAAAGCCTCAGTGCTTTAATTGTAAAAAGTTTGGGCATGTTGAAAAAGATTGCAGATACAAGCAGAATGCCAACCAAGCTAAAAAGGAGAACGATGGCGAAGACAGCTTATTTTATGCTTGCCAATCTACTGTTGAAAAAAAAGATAGTACCTGGCACCTTGACAGTGGCTGTAGCAATCACATTTCAAGTAATGAGAATATATTTCTTGATGTTGATTCTACACTTATACCTAAAGTTAAACTTGGAAATGGTGCTATTGTGGAATCAAAAGGGAAAGGTAGAATTTCTATTAAAACAAAAAAGGGAACAAAATATGTGAATGATGTGTTGTTTGTGCCTAAATTAAATCAAAATTTATTAAGTGTTGGTCAGCTTGTTGAAAATGGTTATCGTCTTCATTTTGAGGATGTTGGATGCACTATTTTTGATAAAAAGGAGAAAGATTTGATGATCGCATATGTACAGATGAAGAGAAATAGAAATTTTTCTATTGATCTTCATTGTGGAGCTATCATGGCCTTGAAAAGTGAAGTGGTTCAAGACACTTGGTTGTGGCACAAGAGGTTCTGTCATTTGAACTTTAATGGGCTGAAGCTTCTTAAGCATAAAAACATAGTGAAGGGGTTGTCAGAGATTGAATCAATTGCAGATACATGTGAAGGGTGCATTATGGGCAAGCAACACCGAATTTCATTTCCTAGACAAAGTTCCTAGAAAGCAAGAGCACCGCTGGAGCTAGTTCACACAGATATTTGTGGACAAATGCGAACTCCCTCAATAAGCTAGCAAAGGTACTTTCTCTTGTTCATTGATGATTTTTCGAGAATGACGTGGGTATATTTTTTGAAGGAAAAATCAGAAACTTTTCTTGCATTCAAGAGATTCAAAGCATTTGTAGAAAAATAAGGTGGCTGTAGCATTAAAACAATTCGAAGTGATATGGGAGGTGAGTACACCTCTAATGAATTTGAAAGTTTCTGCAAAGATGAAGGGATTTGGAAGCAATTGACAGCAAGATACAGCCATCGGCAGAATGGCATCACAGAGAGGAAAAATAGAACCATTATGGAAATGGCAACATCAATGCTTAGTGAGAAGTGTTTGCCTAAATGTTTTTGGGCAGAGGCTATCCATACAGCTGTGTACATTCTCAATAGAAGTCCAACCAAAGCAATGAAGAATCAAACTCCATTTGAAATTTAGAGTGGATTCAAGCCTTCAGTAAGACATTTCCGAATTTTTGGTTGTGTATGTTATGCTCACATACCTTCTGAAAAAAGGACTAAGTTTGATGAGAAAAGTAAAAATTCTATTTTTGTTGGATATAGTTCCAACACAAAGGGTTATCGATTATATTATGTTGAAACTAGAAAACTAATTGTGAGCAGAGATGTTATTTTTGATGAAAAGGCAGCTTGGGATTGGAAAGAAAAAATGAACTTGAGCAGCCACCTGTTATTCTTCAATTACAAGATGCACCTCTTTATTCAGCGTCATCATCAAGCTTAGCAAGTTCAAGCACAAGTTCAGATTCTTCTTCTCCAGTTACTCCTCAAACAAGAATACAAATTCCAGAAGGTGATTTTCAATCATCATCAAGTTCTGCAAGATCAAGCTCCAGCAGAATTTTGTCTCCTGAGTGTTCTCCAAGAAATACTCGTTTGTTGAGTGACTTGTATCATTCATGGAATTTTTCTGTAGTTGAACTGGAATGTTTTGAAGAGGCTCAGCAACATGAAGTTTGGAGGAAAGCAATGCATGATGAAATTGCTATGATTGAGAAGAATCAAACCTAGCAGTTTGTTAATCGTCCGAAAGATCGAGAGATCATTGGAGTTAAGTGGATATTCAAAACAAAATTTAATCAAGATGGCAGCATTTAGAAGCACAAGGCAAGGCTTGTTGCTAGAGGATTTTCTCAAAAACCAAGTATCGACTTCTATGAAACATTTGCACCTGTTGCAAGACTTGAAACTATTGTTGGTGGGATGGGAAGATTTGAGGTCACTTGTGGTGCACCTCTGAGAGAAAAACGAATACTCAAATGAAGGAAAGGAGAAGCTTTCTCAAACTTTTTTATTTCTCTCTAATTTTCTTACACCACACCACACATTACAACACAATCTAAATCCCTTTATATAGGGAAATCAAATGAGAAACAAACAAACCAAAATAAATGCAAAGCAATAAAAACAATCTGGTTTCAGCTGGGAGATGGCAGATGGGAGATGGGAGATGGGAGATGGCAGTTGGGAGCTGGTTAGTTGAGGAACTTTCGGTGGACAGTGGAGGAGGTCAACAATGGCTGCTTCTAGATTTCGGTGGCTGGAAGGTGGCTGACTGGAGGCAAGTTTAATTTTTCAACATCCCCCCTTAAACTTGACTCTCCGTGTTTCGTCATACCGAGCATTGTCTTTAGTCTTGAAAACACGTCATGTTTGAGCGGCTTGGTGAAAATATCAGCAGCTTGATCATATGTCCTGCAAGAAACTAGTTCCACCTCTTTTTCCTTCACATGCTCTCTGATGAAATGATACCGCGTATCAATATGTTTGCTCCTTTCATGGAATACTGGATTCTTTGCTAGTGCAATCGCTGACCGATTGTCGATGTAAACCTCTGTGGGATTAACTTGTGGAAATCCCAAGTACTGCAACACATTCCTGATCCAGATACCATGACAAACAGCTGAGCAGGCAGCAACATACTCAGCTTCACATGATGACAATGTCACAATGGCTTGCTTTTTGGATGACCATGTGAACGCTGTATCTCCCATAAAAAACGTAAAACCTGTTGTGCTTTTACGTTCATCCAGATCTCTTCCCCAATCACTATCTGAATAGCCAATCAACCTGCAATCTTCACATTTGGTATATAAAATACCATCATTAATAGTACCTTTTATGTAACGGAGTATTCTCTTTGCTGCGTTCAGGTGAGATTGATCAGGAGTCTCCATGTATCTGCTGACTAGTCCAACTCCATAGAGTATATCTGGCCTGGTACATGTCAAGTATCTCAAGCTTCCAACCAAGCTCTTGAAATAGGTTGGATCAACATCTCCTCTTTCATTCTTTCTTAACTCTAATCCTGTTTCCACTGGAGTTGTGACAGGATTGCATTTTTCCATACCAAATCTTTTCAGAATTTCTTTTGCATAAATACTCTGGGAGATAAAAATACCTTCTTCACTTTGCACAACTTCAATACCGAGAAAATGAGCCATTAGACCAATGTCTGTCATCTCAAATTCTTTCACCATTCTCCTCTTGAAATCTTCAAACATGGCTGGATTGTTCCCGGTGAAGATCAAGTCATCAACGTATAGGCAAGCATATAACAAGCTTCCATCAGTCTCCTTCTTCATATACAGTGCATGCTCATACGAACATTTCTCAAATCTGTTTCTTTGGAAGTAATCATCAATCCTCTTGTTCCATGCACGAGGTGCTTGCTTCAAACCATAGAGGGCTTTCTTCAGTCTGCATACTTTATCTTCTTTGCCTTTCTTCACATATCCAGGTGGTTGTTCCACATAGATTTCTTCTTCAAGAAAGCCATTCAGGAATGCTGACTTTACGTCAAGTTGGTAAATTTTCCAACTTTTCTGGGCTGCCAATGATATTAGCAATCTGATAGTCTCTAGTCTGGCAACCGGGGCAAAGACTTCTCCGTAATCAACTCCTTTCTTCTGTTTATAGCCTTTCGCTACAAGTCTTGCCTTATATCTCTGGACTTCTCCTTTTGCATTTCTCTTGGTCTTGTAGACCCATTTCACTCCGATGGTTTTTCGGCCTGTTGGAAGATTAGTCAACTCCCATGTCTTGTTCTTTTCAATGGATCGAATCTCTTCATCCATTGCGCTTCTCCATTTTTCTTCTTGGTTAGCCTCTTCAAAGCTAACTGGATCACTTGTCATCAGCAGACAATACAGAGTAATATCTTCTTCCACTTGTTCTGTATTTTCATACAGATCTTCTAAGCTACGTGTTCCTCTAGGCCTCATATCTGGAAAGTCATTTTCAATTGATAATGGAGCATCATACCTTTGTGGTGAAGGGGAACCACGTTGAGGAGTCTGCTGATCTCTGGGTATTTGTGGCTCTGTAGCCACTTCTCTCGTCTCTTCTTCATGTATCACCTCTGCAGTTCTGGAAGCTTTGGTTTGATCCCAATTCCAGGATTCATTTTCTTCAAAAATGACATCCCTGCTGAATATTACTTTCTTGGTGACGGGGTTGTGATAACTCTTATTTTTACACATTGTGTAACCCCTTACTTTTATCTTTTATGCTTGTTTCCCGGGTAAAACCGGGTATTTAACGGATTTAATAAGCGTTTCAGGATTCCTTCCAGAAGAGGGGCTTTTGTGCAAAGATGTAGAAATTTTGGGGCAAAAGTGCAATTTTTGGAAGTTGGTTCTGCGCCCTTAGTGGTTTTGCGTTTAGGGGCCGCAGAAAAGGGACCAGAAGATCCCATTTTTGTCACGAATTCTGCGCCCCTGATTATGCTCCCTTGGGCGCATAACAGGGTGCATTTTAGTTTCTAATAGGAACAACTTTTGAAATTATGCTCCCTTGGCCGCAGAACAGGGCGCATAACAGGGAGCATAATTTGCCCGATGCTGTCAACTTCAGTTGCCAATTTCAAGTTCCTTGGGCCCCCAAATTTCGGCAAACCAGGATCTTGTCTCTGACCATTGCCTTGGCTGAGAGAGGGGAGGTAATGATGAGGAATTCTTGGTGGGCCCTCTTCAATTATGAAGCATGATGATGTTGGTTGTCATGGGGAGAAGAGAGAAAGACTTTGGATACCCATTCTTCTTCTTTCCAATTAAGAGGACGACCACACACAACCCTCTCAGAATCCTAACTTCTCCAATCTCTCTCTTCCGCCCTAAACACATCTTCTTCCATCTTCTCCACCAAATAAGGAGAGATCCAAGCTCCCATGGAGGTTTTTCCTCCATGGGAGCTCACCATACACCTCCACCACCCTTTTTACACTACATCCACCCATCTAGGAGTAGATTACAAGAAGAATGGAGTGGTCTTTGGACCAAAAACGAGCTAGGAAATCAAGGAGAGCTTAGAGGAGTTGTCTTCAAGGGTTGTCTCCTTTACACTCATTTCTTTTTGTATTTCTTGTTTTCTTAGATGTAATCACCAATTTGGGAATTTTGTAAACCTACACTTATTGCAATATATGTATGATTGTTCTTAATTTTCTTTGAGTTTTGTTCTACTCTTTGCTTATTCATGATTAAATCTCTTGTTGTGATATTCATGTGTGTGATGGGTCTAAATTAATGTGTCCATGAATGGGATTAGGAGTAGTGTAATTTAATTTAGGAGTAGAGTAATTTAGCATCCCATAATTGTTGATTGATTGATGGATGATCCGAAATACCATGTTTAGAATGATTTGAGTGTTGAGTATTAGCTCTAAAGAGTGGGAGAAGTTTGATTGATGCATGTACTTGCTAAATTAGACTTTGGTTCAATATTCTTGTACTTAATGGGTCTTTGTTTTCAAAGGCACAATTGCTCACCCATGGTTTGGGTTGGGTGATGGATTGATTTAGGGATAATTCCCAAATCAAAAGAATGAACCCATAGCTTAAATTGAATGGTCTTAATGAATAACAATCAACTTGTTGCATGTAGTTGTTTGGTAAGCTTGTTTCCATTTTTAGCCATCCTAGGGAGATTGATAAAACCGAATCCGTATCTAGAGTAAAGACAAACTGAATTCCTCTTTTGCTTGTGTAGTTATAGGGGTATTTCATTGCTTAATGCTTTCACTCGGTTGGCCACCTTGTGGATGATATTTAGGCTGTGTGTTATATATTGCGTGGTTCACATTAATATGTCCAGCGTGATATCCTCTACATTTGACCAGTAAGTTGAGAGATCACTAGGCTGGCGTGTAGAGCTCGTGTGTGTGTCCCACGGTCCTTAATGAATCCAAGCATTTATGCATGGATGTAATCTCTAAAACATCGAGAGAGATTAGAGATTAATTAAGGGGACACGAGCATATAACATACGTGTTGTATGGGTATCTCGTATTCTTAATGCTTTCACTTGGTTGCCATCCCGTATTTGGTTAGCCATTGTGAATGAATTATTGGCTGTAGTATGGCCCACGCGGTTGCGCATTACATGCCCAACGAAATAACCACTGTATATGACCAGACAGTTGAGAGATCACTAGGCTGGCGTACAGAGCTCGTGTGTGTGTCCCAAAGTACTTAATGAATCCATGCATTGTGTGGATGTGATTTCTAAGACTCGAGAGAGATTAGAGATCAATTTAGGGGATACGAGCCTATGATATACTTGCATATTGAGGGACTAAGTGAGTCTAGAGCTTAATTAGGAGGATTGTTACGGTTGAATCATTTCCCTAGTGTAACCACATTTCATGCCATCTCTCCATTCCATCCTATCCATGTATATATTATGGTAGTTAGTTTATTTATTTATATTATTACTTACTTTTCCGAACCCGCAACACACGAGTCCTCTCGGAGTGTTGTAATAATAGCTAGAACCGGTGACGGTCGGCGAATCCCACCTCCCTGCGGAACGATACCCTCACTTGCCGCTGTGCTAGTCCCTGTGACTCGCGCGCTAGCGAGGTCGAACTTAAATGTTCAATCTTTTGACCGACATTGCAACGACGTGTCGTCAGGTTGTATAGCCGGTAACCCATAGTTCTGTCACCGTATCCAACAAGGATACACTTCTCTCCTTTATCTTCAAGCTTGGTTCTTCTTGCTTCTGGGACCTTGATGTAGGCAATGGAGCCAAAAACTCTAAGGTGGCTCACACTTGGCTTGTGAGTGCTCCATGCTTCTTGCGGTGTCTTTGTATCAAGACTCTTCGTGGGACATCTGTTTTGTAGATATACTGCACACAAGACTGCTTCGGTCCAAAAACTTTTAGGCATGTTTTTATCCTTTAACATGCTTCTGACCATGTTAAGGATTGTTCGATTCTTCCTTTCAGCTACACCGTTTAACTGAGGAGTATAAGCTGGTGTAAGCTGATGTCTGATTCCTTGTTGCTTAAGGAATTCCTGGAAAGCACCTGCAGTGTATTCTCCACCTTGATCTGATCTCAGTGTTTTGATATAATAGCCATTCTGCTTCTCCACAAGAGTTTTGAACTCTTTGAAATAACCAAATACTTCAGACTTCTTTTTTAGGAAATAGACCCAAGTCTTCCTGCTGTAGTCGTCAATGAAGGTAAGGAAGTATTGGTTCTGCCCATTTGATACCGGCGTCAATGGACCACACACATCTGTGTGAACGAGCTCAAGCGGCATGGTTGCTTTCCAATTTGCCTCCTTTCTGAAGCTATTTCTGTGTTGTTTACTAAGAACACAGCTTTCACACATCTCATTCGGGTGATGGATGTTTGGCAATCCTTTCACCATCTTCTTACTTCCAAGTTGCTTTAAACTTTCAAAATTGAGATGTCCATACCTGAGATGCCACAACCAGTCTTTGTCATCGATGATAGCTGTCAAACACCTTGGCGTATCATGATGAATTTCGAGAGGAAACATCCTATTCTTCGTCATCTGGACCCGAGTAATCAACTTTCCTCGAGCATCTGTAATGGTGAGTTGCATATTTTGAAGGCTGATATGATAGCCTTTCTCCAAGAGTTGTCCGAGACTTAGGATGTTTGTCTTCATGTCTGGAACATAATAAACATTGGAGATGAAAGCATGATCTCCATTCTTCTGCTTGATCATGACATCTCCTCTTCCTTGGACAGAGATTTTAGAGAGGTCGCCAAATGAGATTTCTCCTTGAACTTTCTCATCAAGTTCAGTGAACAAGTCTTTCCTGCCAGTCATATGATTGCTGGCTCCAGAATCAAGAAACCAAACGTTTTGATTCTGATAAGTTGAGTTGTGTGCCATCAACATCAACGATTCTCCTTCAACTTGCTCTTTCTCTGCAAAGTTAGAATTTTCATTTACCTCATATGCGTTACTTCTGCACTCGTTGCTATAGTGGCCATATTTGTGGCAGTTATAGCATTGAACACTTCTTTTGTCAACATTTGGACGATTGTTGTAACCGCCTCTTCTTCCTCGTCCTCTTCCTCGTGGGACATAGTTCTGTTGTCCACGTCCTCCTCTATTTGCATCTCTTCCTCCTCTGCCTCTACCTTTGGTTTCGGCATTTCCAACACCTCTTCCACGAGATCCTCTACCTCGTTCTCTTCCTTGTTGTGAGGTCCCCCTTTGCTCGTATCTTTTCTCATTGAGGGAGAGCTTTGACTGAAGAGCTTGCTCCAACACTTTGTCGTCACTTCTTCTATTTACTTTCTGCTCATGGGATTGCAATGATCCCACTAATTCTTCAACAGATATCGTCTCCAGATCTTTTGTTTCTTCCAGGGCCACAACTATAAAATTAAACTTTGGATCTAATGATCGCAAAATTTTCTCCGAAATTCTCATGTCTACTAGAGTTTCTCCATTTCTTCTTAGCTGATTCGCAACGACCATAACTCGTGTATAGAACTCAGCAATGGATTCATTAGATTTCATTCGGAGAGATTCGAATTCACCTCATAGAGTTTGAAGACGGATCATTTTCACTTTGTCAGCACCTTTGTAGGTCTTCTGAAGGGTGTCCTAGACTTCTTTCGATGACTTGCAAGATGCTATGATCTCGAACGTGGCTTCATCTAGTCCTTGGTAGATTATGGACTTTGCTTTACAATCCCTCTTTCGATCTGCTTTGAGAGTTGTTGTTTGAGCTTCTGTCAGGGTTCCTTCAGCTTCTTTGGATGCGGGTTCTGTGTATCCATCTTCCACAATATCCATCACATCTTGAGAACCTAGTAGGGCTCTCATTTGTATGCACCAATTGTCATAGTTGTCTTTGGTGAGTTTCGGGATGACAACTTGAGCGTTTCCGTTGGCCATCGAGCTTGAAGTGCTTAGAACAAAATCTGGAGTCTGAATTTGCAAAAACGAAGTGTACGGTTGCGTTCGGAAGGGTCCAAAACCTTGGAAACCAGTCCGAGTTTGTCACAAACCGAGTTCGGAAGCGTCCGAAATGAGCGGTCAAACTTTTGGCAAAAGTCAACCAAAGATAACGGAATATTCCTTTGACTGACGAAATATTCCTGCCGTTATGACGGCGTTAGTGACGTCAGCGTATGAACAGTATCGGGTCACGGGACCGGGTCGGACTTCGGGTCGGACAGGGCAGGTGGATCGGATTTCGGGTCGGATGTCGGGTCGGACTTCGGGTCGGACCTGCAAAACGGGTGAAGAAGATGACTGCCGCGCGTGTTGGTGACGCGCTGGTGGGTAGCTGCGCGTGGTCGGCGCGTGGATTCACTCTCCAACTTCAGGTGGCGCGTGCGGCCTCTCTGGAGCTCCGATTTTTGTGAAATTTTCACCGTTGCACTCCTTTCGACAAGTACAACACACTGGTATGCTCAAATATCTGTTTTGAGCACTTTGATTTCTGGGCCAATTTGGCTTTGGCCTCTGTTTCTCCAATTTCTGGTTCTCCTGGGCTCTGATACCACTGTTGGTGGGATGGGAAGATTTGAGGTCACTTGTGGTGCACCTCTGAGAGAAAAACGAATACTCAAATGAAGGAAAGGAGAAGCTTTCTCAAACTTTTTTATTTCTCTCTAATTTTCTTACACCACACCACACATTACAACACAATCTAAATCCCTTTATATAGGGAAATCAAATGAGAAACAAACAAACCAAAATAAATGCAAAGCAATAAAAACAATCTGGTTTCAGCTGGGAGATGGGAGATGGGAGATGGCAGTTGGGAGCTGGTTAGTTGAGGAACTTTCGGTGGACAGTGGAGGAGGTCAACAATGGCTGCTTCTAGATTTTGGTGGCTGGAAGGTGGCTGACTGGAGGCAAGTTTAATTTTTCAACAACTATCAGATTGCTTTTACTGCACAAAAGAGATGGAAAATTTATCAGCTTGATGTTAAGTAAGCTTTTTTGAATGGAGTTTTGAAGGAAGAAGTATATGTGGAGTAGCCGCAAGGTTTCCTTGCAGGAGGGGAAGAAAATAAAGTTTACAGGTTGAGGAAGGCCCTTTTCAGGTTGAACAGGCTCCATGAACTTGGTATGCTTGGTATGCTGAAATTGATAAATATTTTACTATGAGAGGTTTTTAGAGAAGTCAAAATGAGCATACACTTTATGTGTTGAGGAGGGGAGCTATTATTCTCATTGTTTCAGTGTATGTTGATGATCTAATTTTCACTGGCAATAATGAGAACATGATTCAACAGTTCAAAGATGATATGATGAACACTTATGAGATAAGCGATTTGGGGCTGCTGCATTATTTTTTGGGAATTGAAGTATCTCAAACGAAAAATGAGATTTTCATTTCTCAAAGAAAATACACAGAAAATATTCTCAAGAAGTTCAATTTGCTGGGATGTAATTCTGTGGACATTCTATTAATTGCAAATGAGAAATTAAAGAAAGAAGATTGGGCCAAGAAGGCTAATGCTGTAGTATATAGAAGTCTTATTGGCAGTATTTTGTATCTCACTGCTACCAGACCTGATATAATGTTTTCTGCGGGTTTATCTCCAGATACATGCAGGAACCAAGCCAAATTCACTTTGGAGCTGCAAAAAGAGTTTTGAGGTTTTTGCAAGGTACTCTTGATTATGGAATTTTGCACAAGACAACAGAAAATTCAAGATTAATTGGATATTCCGATAGTGATTGGGCTGGTTGTCTTGACAATATGAGAAGCACTTCAGGTTATGTTTCTTCAATTGGCTCTGGAATATGTTCTTGGGTTTCAAAGAAACAAAAAGCTATTGCTCAGTCTACTGCTGAAGCAGAATATGTTGTTGCTGCCAAAGTAACTTCTCAAGCTATATGGCTTCGTAGAATTCTTGAAGATATGGGTGAAAAGCAAGAAGGTGGAACCATTTTGTATTGCGATAACAAGTCAGCCATTGCTATTGGTAAAAATCCAGTCAGTCATGATCGTACAAAGCATATTGTGGTCAAGTATCATTTTATCAGAGAATCAATTCAGAACGAAGAAATTTTGTTGGAGCATTGCAGGACTCAAGAGCAGCTAGCTGATATTCTGACCAAGGCACTTCCCAAGGAACAATTTTGTTTTCTCAGATAACAAATTGGAGTTGTCAAGAAAGTGCATTAAAGGGGAGTGTTGGAATTAATGCACTTATTGAGAAGTCTGAGAGTTCATCGGTTCTCAAGAATAGTTGGTATCAGCAAATACTTACTGCAGTCAAATTTGAGTTATTATGTTTTTGATATTTCCTAGTGTATCTGATATTTCCTATGTATCTTTTATTACCTAGGTAGCATTCCAGAGTATTCTACATACTCTTTATATTGAGTTGTAACTCAGTTTTCAATCAAGAACATTAGAGCTCTAGAGTAGCAACTCAAAATATATTTCACATTATCTTATTCATCAAATATTTCTCTAACAGTTTCTTATGGCAAACAGGGAAATAGGAATTTCAAAGGAAGGAACGGAAAGAATGGGAATGGTAATGGTTTTAATGTTACTAAGAATGGTTCTGATGGCAAAGCTTATGCTGCTATGAGTAATTCAGATGGTAAAGCTGATTGGAGCAGTGGTATTAGGAAAATGGAGGGAGATTTCACTGATTCTAGAATTGGCAAAAAGAGTCATGCAAGGAGTGGAAGGATTGTTAAGAGCTCTGAAGGAATCCTCAAGACTGAAAGTGGTTCCAGGTTTGATATTTTAAATAAAGAGATGGATGTTTCATGGACTGAGGGAATTGCTACCGGAGGTAATCCTAATGAAGGTATGAAAATTAAGGGTGGAAATTTGTGTTATCAGAAATTCCAATCTGAATGGTAGTCAGGGTGGTAAGTCTGGTAAGGGGTCAAATAAGAGTAGCAAAAAAACTAGCTCAGGTGATAAAGTGATCTCCAAGTTGGCTATTCACCGAGGGGCTGCTGGCTGCTTTAAAGGAAATATTGTTGTCAAAGTTTCAGAAGGCTAATGATCAAGAAACAGTCATGGAGGGACATGGTAGTGCTAGTGTGTTGCGCCAATTTCATAAAGAGGTTACAGAATTTTGATGCAAGACAACTTAAGTAAGCATAATGTGAGTAATTTTGATGTTTTGGCCTCTAATTTGGAGGAGGCTATGGCAGTGGTCTCTGAATAGAGGTTTCTTTCCTTTTCTTTTATTTTTTAATGATTTGTTTGTGAACTATTGCTGATTTGTGAAGTTTATATCACTTTGAGATCCTTGATCAATAATGAGTGGAGCTGCAGCATTTATCATGTTAATAGAGAGAGCAACAGGGTTGGTGATTGCTTGGCTAAGATGGGTCACTCATAAGAACTGGGAATCTCCTCCTTTGAGGATCCTCCTCCTCCAATTTTTGGTGTTTTGGATGATGACCTTAAGGGTCTAGCTGCAACTAGGCTTTTGCTTATTTGCTATTGTTTTCAAGGAATGTAAATTTCCCCATCTCTATTTACTTTACAAAGTTAGAATCAAACTACAAACAGCCCCATAAACAAAATAAATTGGCCATTTGTAGAAGCTTTGAGGAGTTTGACAATCTGTTTTGCTTCTATAGAATTGTGGTGTTTTTAAATATGGTTGGTTTTTGGTGGTTTTACCAGTTAAATTCATTTATGCTTGTGTTGAATTACAGGCTAGCTTAGGTGAGATTCATCATTCATGGTAGCTAGAAATTTATATCAATTTTCAACTTTAAGAAGGAAAAGCGATTTATACATTAAAAAGAGGTTCATATCAACCCTATTTAACCAAGTTTGATGGAGTGATTCATCATGGCCATGAAGTCATCCATGTCAACCATGCCATCGCAGTCAGTGTCCACAGCCCTCACCATTCGCTGGCAGTCCTGCAGACTGCACCCCTCTCCAAGCCTCTGTAATATTTCCAAAATTTCTTCCGCGCTTATCTTACCATCTCTGTTCTTATCAAACATCCGAAAAGCACTCTGTATGTCCCTTGTTCTAACCCCTCCCATCTTGTGCACTTCCATGAACTCTTTGAAATCAATGAAGCCATCTCCATTCAGATCAACCACTAGGAAAATCTTCTTCACTTCCCCGTTCATGTCTTCCTGCCCTAAAGCTGTCAGTAAGTCCATGTACTCTGACTGGGATATCTTGCCATCTTTGTCGTAATCAAATCTATCAAAAACCTGTTTCATTTCAATTGTTGTTGGCTGGTAAGTGGCCATTAAGGCTGAGTTCTGCCTGTCACCGGAGAACATCCGCGATGGCTTCTTCAAAATCCTACTTTTTGAAATCTTGTACTGGAAATCAAGAAAGCTCACTTTCGACATGTCTACTTGTGTGGTGTTTCTGAAGATGAAGACAGAAATCCAAAGTTAGAATGAGAAGAGATGTACTGGGTTTTTAATGTACCTGCTTAGCCTTTATATCCTTATCCAGATCAACAAAAGAAACGTTTTTCGAATCTGAATTCCGGGATAAAGTTATGCTTTTATTCTTTAGCAACTTGGAAGCAATTATTCATCAAAAGATTCTCAAATGACAAGATAAATAGAGAACAAATTGGTGGTTGCATAGAAAAACTTTTAAGAAAAGAATACATTCTTTGGTAAAGTTACAAGCAGTTCCTTGTGTGTGATCCAAACCCTCCTCAGTCCTCAATAAGGAGGTTGTCTTTCTCAGACTATCTGTAAAGACTAATGTACAGGAAGAATGTTAACAGAGGTTGTGAAAAAAGACAACTCATCTATTACTACGAAAAGTATTCCCGAGTATGAAAAATTAATGTTCGTGTCAAGGTGGTTTTCCATTATCCAAATCCTCCATAACTTCAATGTCCTTGCGAGCTGTGATCTTCTGCACATATCCTACAATAGGCATAATATGTTGTAAACAAACCATTAACTTTCAACCACAAGAAGCAAAAACGAAAAAAAAATGCAGATTAAATATTCCGGATTGATGGTTCAGGATGGCCACATTAAACTTTATTCAGTATCAAGGATATTGAAGCATCAGATCTAATAACAAGTGTTTCGGGTACACATAGTGGTTCCCACGGTTCGGTTCCAGTTCATGTGAAAGAAGCAGCTCTAGCCTCTAACAATTACTTCACATCAATATTGTAATTCAGGTGCATGGTACACATCAGATTCCAGGGCATTTCTCCCTTTGAGTTGTATTCAATGTCCCTAAGCTCGTCAAGGTTGTGTGTGGTGGACCACATCACAGATAACGATTTAGCATCTAAGCAATCTCAAAATCAGAGAACACTATGCAGTCCGGGAGGATAACTTACTAGACCACTTTGATTGCATGATGCATAAACAGGCCAATAATTTTACCATTCAACATTTTCCACACAGTATCATCATTCCAATAATCATACAAGTGAATAAACATAATCATCGGTCAAATAGGAGATGATTTGAATTTAAAAAACAATTCTCTGTTAACTGTTAAAGCCGAATTGCTCAAATGCAGGTAAACAAGTATGTCAGGTTTGATAAGTTTCCAACACAGCAATAGAAGGAATGCCTCTCACCAAATATGAGAATTATGATAAACTTTTTCATACCTCCGTATTCTAGAAACATGAAATTGTTTAAGTATATTATTCATTGACTATTTTCTCAAATTTAGATAGATAAATTACCGCTATAACATTTAGCATTGATAAATAAGATATGAAGTGTAAAACAAAAAAAGTGTTCAAAATGAAAATCTTTTACAACGAAATCTAAATTTACAATATGGTAGGCAAAAGATTCCCAAAGATGGTCAACAAGTTTTTTAATGAACACGATACTCTACAATGATCTCGTAATTTTTTTTAGCCAAAAACATAAAGCCCAAGAACAAATATTGAATTGAATTTCATGGTTGTCTAATGTCTAGTGATAAAGAAGAAGAAAAATACCAATTCCAAGGCAAGGTATGCATTTGCAGGTTATCTCTTTCCCCCTTTTACTATAATAGCTGACATATCCCGACCCTTGACAGCTTCGACACTTTCCAGTCCATTCATAAACCACTTCCTTACAATCCTACATGCGAAGAAAAAGATCAAAACAAATTATCCAATAAGGACACACAAGACACTCATAACAGTGACATACAAAGAGGTATATGGTTTCATATACCAGAGGACCAGAGGTCCAACACCAATGAATTGATATTAAATTGGACCAACATAGTTAACAAGCAGCTTCAGGTCTTAAATTTGGTACTGGCTTGGCGTAACAGACGAAATTATTGTCTTTGGCTGATTCTGTTCGATTGTTTCAAATGATATCCGGCGCTAATCATTAGATACAAAACAATCTCCAAATTAAACATTTCTCTAAGCTAATTCTTCAATTACCAACAATCTCCAAACTTTTAAGGGGTTTATACGTTTACTGAGAAGTGAGAAGTGAGAAGTGCCAATTATCTTGTCTTTTCTTACAATCATTTCGGCTTTTTCTGCTGTTTGATTCATCTTATCCCAAGTTCTAATACCAAGAACAAAAACCCCCCAAAAAAAAAAAAGCAAAGAAAGAAAAAATCCCCTCAAGCAACTCTTAGTAAAGTTTTAAAATTTTGCTTTTAATAGCTAAATTAGTATCATATTTTACTTGAAAAGCACTCCAAAAAACGATTACTACCTAGCTCATAAAACACCAAACTCAAAATGAAATGCAATTCATGAGCCACAAAGCAGCACTAATTCAATGCAATAACTTGAAAACACAAAAATGGAATTGGAGATAAAAAATAAATAAAGAGAGAAAGAGAGACCTGAACTTGAGGGTCACACCGCAACCGCTTATCAACCTCCTCAGGTGAGACCGGAGAAGAGTCTGGATAAGTCATAGGAAGAGGAAGTGGGTCGCTGTCATCTGTCAAGTAACTCTCTCTGTTTCTCGACCACTTCTTCTCCCAAGCATTCACTTTCACGCTGCCGTTTCCACCACCGCCAGAGACGAGTCCCTCGTATTCCCGGCCGACCCGGATGCTGACATCGGCCGCGGACGAAGAAGGGAAGTTGACCCACCTGGGAAATGTGGGGCCGGCGGGGAGGTCGCCGGCGGCAGAGCAGCGGAAGGAGGTGGGTGTTAAACTGAAGGAGGGAGACGTTGTTGGGGTTATTGGGTACATGAAATTTGTTCAAGTGAAATCTTGTACGAGGCTTTGGACTTTGGAGATGTAGATTTTTACTAAGATGATTGATTGGGGACCACGTTTATCTCCTGTTTAATTTAATTTTTTATTTTTTATTTTTTATGCATACATATTATTCACATGCACTTTTGACTTTATAAAATTTGTTTCAATTCATTTTAATTTTCGGCATCTGGCATGTAGAGTTTGATTTCAACGAAGCAATAATAAAACCCATAATTTAAAGCGAATTCGTAGGGTTAACGACGCATGTGTAAAGCTCAAAACGGACAATATCTAATTGGTGTGCATGAATTTAAGCTACTGTAACATCATTCGGATTCTGTGCTTATATTATATTTTTGGAAAATAATTGCCAACAACAATTAGAATTAAATGAGAATCATCTTCCTGGCAACGCTCGAGCCTCAAAGGTTCATTTACCACCCTAAAATCTTCATAAAAGCCAAGTACCTAGAGTCCATTTTCTAAAGAAAGTGTATCTGTAACAATTAGGGCATGTTATAAAGAAAGTGTATCTGTAAAAGAAAGTGTATCCATTTTATAGCATTTGATTAGACTCTTTAAGATGGTATGTACTCTACAATTTAACAGATTATCTGTTAAATTGTAGAGTACATACCATCTTAAAGAGTCTAATCAAATGCTATAAAATGAAGTTTATATACTATAATCCAATGTCTGCAGTTCACAAGGAAAAGTTTCAAGAGAGAGACATTTTCGCGCTCTTTCTTGCCAGCGTTAATATGAATGGCACTAATGGATATCTCTCTCTGCTGTCACTCCGTGAGACAATCCATTCCCATCGTTAAACTTCTATATATAGTATCATGTAAGACTAAATTTGACAATTACATCCTAATCTGGCACTAAAAGTTTCGTTGTCGCTCTCTCTTGTAGCCTTCCTCATTGGCATTATACTGAAACTGAAGGATCATTTTTAGGAGACACCCTGAAAGAATTTACAGAATCTCATTAGCGAAACCTAATAAATTTAGTTCTTTAAGAAGCAAAATTATCATTAAGCTATTTTTTTCAGTAGATGACAGATACGCATATGAAAGTTATCTTATTGGAACGATCTTGAAAGACGGGTAGAGGACTGTTCTTACTTAATATCTAATCCTCGCCTATTCTGTACCCCTTCAGGAATTTTGCCATCAAGCTTGTTGTTCTGAAGAAATCTGTTAATCAAATCAGGTCATCAACCTATCTATTTCGTTAAAATTATATCTATAAATGTATAAGATTATGCATGATGTATTGTGGTGCCGAAAACCTTTAAGTAACTTCTTAAAAGTTGAAAAACTCACATTTCATTTAGTTTCTTAAGTAGAAATATTGACCGAGGGATCGATCCTTTAAACCGGTTGTTCTCCAAATGCCTTCATTCGATAATAAACAAAAGCTGGTCATCGTATATTCGTATTGCATATATTTTTTAAGGAACCTGAAAAGTAAAAGTTAACAGGGAGTTGAAGCCAGGGAACATACAGAGTTCGTAGATCCTTTAACGTATTCATTTCTGGAATGAAACCCGAGAGTTTGTTCCCTCCAAGCCAACTGTAAGCAATCATTCAAGTTAACACTGATTGTGCAAAGCAAGCTAATGTAGTACAGGAGCATGAATTTTAAAAATAAAGGGTAGGTTACTTACAGATTCTGGAGTGAAGTTAAATTAGCTACGCTTTCAGACAAAGACCCGGACAGCCCAAAGCTTGTAAGATTCCTGCCATATAATGCGAAACACATCCACCCAAAAAATTAATACATAACAAAACATATCAAAGTGTCAACATGGTGAAGTTGATGTATGATCAGAATCATAGTTAAAACTGTAGAAGAAGAGCACTAGTTTGTTTCAGAGGAAGAATACTAGTATCAATTGTGCCATAAACAAACATAAACAAAAAGATAATCAAACTTTGGGACGAAGTTCGTGGTTTTATGAGTTACTCCCAATTGAAAGTGATGGATTGAAGTGAACTTACAAAGTTATAACCCTGGCCAATTTATCTTTAGAACATGTAACTCCAGTCCACGAGTTCTCGTAAGGCAGGCATGGATCACCACTCCAATCAGAAGGTGGATTTTTTAAATTTTTTGCCAACGATTCCATTGATATCACTATGTAACACAAAACAGATAATGAGGTAAGAATTTGATTTTCTGATGAAGCCGCGGTATATAGATGCAAACTGGCAAAAGAAGTGAAAAAGAAATGGACTACCATCTCTAGTGTGAGTTCTTCCACCAAGAGGCAGAATCTGAAAGATCTCAGCAGCATTGATTATAGGTCCAACGAGTGTATTGTTATGAGGAGTCAAGGTGATTTCAGTCTGCCCCGACAGAGGCCATTCACTCCCGGTAACAGTCACACCTTTGGTCGTGGCATTAACATCCTTGTAAAAATCATTGCCATTTATAGAAACACTAAAGACTCTCCAGCTAAATGGACTCGGGGTGCGACTATCTTGGAAATAAAGTGCAATGTAGTATCTGCTACTAGGAAGTGACACAGGTGGCCATTTGATTTGGAGTGACTTCCCTCGACTGGTTGTGATTGCTGATGCAAATGCTTTTACCGGTGGCATATTCCAAAAATCAGAAGAGGTGACATTGAAATGGCTCTTTACAACAGGGTTCTGGTCCTTATATGGTTGCCATAATCGGTTGAATTGATCATCTGGAAAGCTAAGTTCAAATATATATACATATTCAAGATCAGATTTCTCTCAAACTTATAATCCTACATATTCAAGATCAACATACATCAGTTGAAAAGTCCTCTAATATGTTCTGAAACCATGATTTCTATAAACAGCAAAGTATGCTTGTGAAAATTTCACATGATTAGGATAAATCTCTCCGTAATTCAACCACGACAAGAACAATAAGAAACTAATACATGCCACAGTAAAAATGTCACAATTATCAGAAGGGCTAATATGCATCTTATAACAGTAAAACTAATGTACCTGATCATGTTGCTACTATCATCTCCGAAGGTAGTCCTTGCAACGGTACTAAGCGCATACTTTGTAAATTTCGTAGAATTATACACAGGACCCTCAAGCAACTCAAGTTCAAGAGCTGATATAAACGGATGGGAGGTTGTGTTTTCATTCCTAGCAAGACAAACACTGAGATTCTTTCCGGTAGCTGCCACGATAATCTCATAGTAAGAGCTGAGTCCATTGGCATAATCCTCAGTTGTATTGACAATGCTCCATTTAGTCCCTTCAATGATCTGATCAAACACAGGTGGCTTTTTGCCTCCATCAAAACCTCCATAATAATATGTAGTTCTCACCAAGTATTTCCCTCCTTTGATCACAGAAAACACATAGCAGGATTTTCTAGCAAATTGGTCAGGAAAATACCTCAATGTTGACAAAACAGGCAACAAATCTGTTCCTTTGAGACTAGTTGTGTTTCCGACAGATATTAAATCATTATCAGGTATGTATTTGAGACTCCCCACAGTTTGTTCCTCTGAAGAACCGCAGCTCACAAGCAAACCTGCCACCACCACCACCACCAACAACAACAACAATAACACACAAAAGGTTATAACTTTCTCATTCATATATTATATTTTCTTGACAAACAAACAGAATTTGAACTCAACCCATGAAGGGTTTTCTTAGAAAGTAGTATTATTATTACCTGTGGGGGCAGATTGAGAGAAGGCAGAGAGAGGGAGGCATAGTAGGATGGAGATGAAGAGCAGAGACATTGTTGAAGGGGAAATTTAACCCCCCAAAGAAGGGAAGGCAAAAATGTAGGAAGAAATGTGTGTTTCTTTTTTGGGGGAGCGATAAACAAGGAAAATGTGGGAGATGGAGGAGGTTGCAGCTATGGAGAATTGACACGTCCAAGGCAGAGCTTGAACATAGAAACCATTTTGAGAATCCATGGACACAACCTTGACCAGGTCTCATCACAATCTATTCTTTCCTCACTATCCAAAATAATTAATTTGTTTTTATAGATAATGCTTCGGTACCCTTCTTTTGTTTAGAATTTTAGATACATACTACTATACTAGTAAAATGGCCCACGCTTTCTTACATTATTTTCAATTTTAATAAATTTTATTTATTTAAATTATGAAAAAATAAATATATAAAATATATATTAATCAAATATTTAATGATAACTAAGTAAAATAATAATTCTATACCAAATAAAAATATCAATTATATGGATACATAAAAATATAAAACGATAACCAAGTAAAATAATAATTTTATACCAAATAAAAATATCAATTATATTGATATATATATATATATATACACACACACATGAAAACAATATATTCATAGTGCATTGAATATTAATACTAGAAACAAAAGTCTATGCATTAAATATTAATGAGAGACAAAAGTATCATGCATTACTCATATTTTATCGTGTACTAAGCAAGACTTTATCTAATTTCAAGTCTCAGTTGAGTAAGGGAAGCCTCCATGTTGTTGAGACTAAGATTCGCTATGATTCTGCGACTTCATCAGCCCATGTAGAATTATATCGTGTTGGTATTTCTAATTGGACCGCACCATTTGAGGTAGAAGTTTTTAGGTTCATGTTTCATTGTCTTCTATTGAGGTCTGCGTACCTCTTTAGATTATTGTTTTAGGACTTGCACGCCACTTTGCTTTTGCTTTTCTTCTTCTTTTCTTTTGTTTTCTTTTTTATTTTATTTTAATAATATAGTCGTCTATTAAAATGAATTTATTTAATTAAATGGGTAAGTGTAGCAAACATTAAATGTATTTAATATTAAACTTATGACATCTCTTAAAAGCTAAACAGACTCAAGTACTCAATAATCGAAAGGAAATAAGTTGAATCTTATTTTTGATTTTTAGATGCATAAATTTGTAGTCAAGTCAAATTGGATCTCAAAACTTGAGATTTATTTTATAGTAATTTTTTTTTTTTTCTATATTTGTGAAATTCAGTTGCACTCGAAAGAAAGCTTTGTTCATCAACCAAATTTAAGGAGCAAGTCTAGCAATTTTTGACTCTGCTTTATTGAAGTTTTAATTATTATTTTGAAACGAATCTGTCATACAATGCTAGTAGTTTTTCAACTAGCATTGCAATTAAAGAAAAGTAGGTAATATTTGTTTGATGAACAGAGTTAGTTTCTTAAATTGCAATTGAATTTCAAATCAGAAATATTGAAACAATTTTGACCATAAATTTTTCTGCAATTTGGGGATCAAACCCAAATTTTAAGATCCAATTTGACTACAAATGTGTGCCTTCGAAAACTTATCAATTAGATTCAACTAATTACTTTCATTTATTCAATCTGATTAGATTTTAACAGATGTCATAAGTTTAATCCAACGAATTAAGATAATCAAATAAAACAATAATTCTATACCAAATAAAAAGTAGTATGCAATACAAGTAGTATGCAAATAGTACGTAAATAGTACGTATGTATATATATATATATGTGTGTGTGTGTGTAAATAGTACGTGAAATAAAAGTAGTATGCAATACAAGTATTTTGTCTATTGCTTCTATATGACAAAACAAAAGTACAACAGATTTTCACAACTATTTTAAAAATTAATTAAGTGTTATAATATATTTTATGAAAATCATTACAATGCAAAACATAAAATATTATAATGAAAGTACACAAAATATTACAACCTTGATTTGTTGTCATGCAACTTAGGCAGCTTTTCACAACTATTTTAAAAGTATAGTATCACAGCACATTTCATGAAAATCATTTCAATCCAAAAACACAAAACACAAAATATTGTAATTAAAGTACACAAAATATTGCATGCTTGATTTGTTATACTGATAGCTTCATTTCTTCCTTTTGATATGTATGATTTTTTGAGATAGTCAATCCTGAATTAAAGAAAAAAAAAAGTAAGATTTTATTTGAATATAAAAATTGTAAACAATTATTGACTAATTAAATTTTCAAACCTCTTTTATTATTTTATTTTTTTTGACGAATGACTTATCTTTGAAAGCACTGATTGGTAGATAGATAAAGTCTAGATCACTTTCAGAAGCATTTTCTTCAACATGTGTTTGTGTGTTTGTTTTGTACTGGTAAAAGCATTTTAAATACATAAGACAACGAATGTTATATTAATTAGTAGATCTAAATACAAAAATAGTTAATGAAATAAAAATAAAAATATATTTACCTATGTAGTGTTGTGTCCTTTGATTCGGAAAAAAGCTTTCGCTTCACACCCTTGCTTGTTTTCAAGGTTGTCACTATGAGATGAGGTTGTGAAGAGGTGATAGGAGTTGCTGCAACAATTTGAGGTGTTGGTGATGGTGTGACTCAGCCAGCATTTGATCCACTAATGATTGAGGCAAAGTCTCATTAACAATAGTTGAAACTAAAAAAATCTGACTTGTAATATATTCATTCTCTTGCTTTCCAAATCGGATCATAATTTTTTTTGCAGTGCCTATCAATTTTTCAAGGCGTGGGGGGTAATCTATATGGATCATCATATCCTTGCTCCATGACCGATGTTTGTTAAGATATGCCAAGAAGCTTTTCAACAGCTCTTCCTATGATAAGAAAGTTTGTTTGGTCTCTGTTATCCTCAACAATGCAATTCATTTTGTACCTTAATATAAAATTGATAAATGTTATTAAGTCATATAAAACAAAATATATATATATATATATATATATAAAATTATCAATTTATCTAGCACTAAATAAGATACAATATTATGGTGACTCATAGAAAAATTCAGGATTAGATAAATAACACTTTATATCCATACGTTTCTCTCATTAATTATATATATATATATATATTAAACATGTAATCATATAGGATAAGATCATATTAGAGGTGGCACCGGTTCGGTTTGGTTTCGGTTTCGGTTTTGGGGTTTCGGTTTTGTGGCCACCCAAAACCGAAACCGAAACCGAAACCGAAACCACCGGTTTGTTACCGGTTTCAAACCGCCGGTTTGGTGGTTTAGGTTTTGATTTCGGTTTCGGTTTCGATTTAGTCTGGTTTCGGTTCCGGTTTTTTTTTTTTTCCTTCAATTTTTTTTCCCAAATCCCAATAAATATTAATTCTTCTTCCCAATCATAATTCCAATGAACAAATTATTAAATAAAAATACATTTACAAGTTACAACCATTTTTTCTTTTTTTCAATTTTTTTCCCAAATTCCAATCAATATTAATTCTTCCCAATCATAATTCCAATGAACAAATTATTAAATAAAAATACATTTACAACTATTTTTTCTTTTTTTCAAATTTTTTTTTCCGAAATCCCAATCAATATTAATTCTTCCCAATCATAATTCCAATGAACAAATTATTTAATAAAAATACATTTACAACCATTTTTTCTTTTTTTCAATTTTTTTCCCAAATCCCAATCAATATTAATTCTTCCCAATCATAATTCCAATGAACATTTTTTGAAATAAAAATATATTTACAAACATTTTCCATTGAAATATTTAAGTAGTTCACAATGTTTAGAAGAAAAGAAATTGACATTTATTAATAAATACAACTTTACAATTTTACAAAAAATAAAATAAAATTAGAAATTGACCTTGAAGGCTTGAATTCAAATATACAATATTACAATATAATAAAGTTAAAATTTTTATAAAAAAAAAATACCAGTCTTGCACTTAATTTTTTACCATAATTAAGCTGCATACATATCCTCCATCAATGTAGAGGGATCAAAGACCACGTAATTCTTTTACCTTTAATTAGTTGCTCGGTGTTGGAGGTTGGATGTTGGAACGGAATTTGTTCACTGCCTTCCGTTCTCGTCGTTTGTTCATCTTCGAAGAAGTCATTCACTATCTCCGGCTGAAGTTCTTGTTGTCTATATTTTGCCTTTGTCCAATCATCAACACACGCCTGGATTTCAAGTGATTGTGGACACATAGATGATTGTCTTGGGTCCAAAATATTTCCACTTGCACTAAATTCTTGTTCCACAGCAACTGTAGAAACCGGCGTTCCAAGAATTTGTTTAGCAATAATAGCCAAAATTGGATAATCATGTTGATGACTCCTCCACCAAGCCTGGATACTAAATTCTTCATCATTAAATGTATGAGTGTCTTATAAATACTGGTCAACCTCACATTTCGTTGAAGATGAAGAAGATGTTCGTAATTTTTTGGTTCTTTGGGAACACAGTCGATCCCCTAAACCCCTTAATTGAAATTTTTCAGAATTACTAGTACCACCAAATGTGGGTTGGGGTTGTGAAACCGGCACATTCAAAGACAGACCATATATTCTAAGATATTCATCATATAATTCATAAAGCAATTTCTTAATGGAATCACAATACTGAAGAACATCAACTTCTAAATCTAAACATTTGTAATAATTAACTAAATAATCCTGCAAACATTCAAATTTAAAGCGCGGATCTAAACATGGTGCAAGCAAGTAAATATTTGGAATCTGCCCATAATACTGTAACCTTTTTGTCCTCATGGCAGCAACACATGGACTATATTGAACATCAAAATCACAATCATTGAATGCACCAACAATATTAACACTTTGAATAAGAAATAAATGAGTAGTGGGATAATAAACACCAGATAAAGCGATGGTAGCATCATTAAAAACACGTAACAATTTAAGAATTTTTATACATACATCTCAATGGTTCAATTGAAGAGAAATTGAAGGAACATTATAAGTAATAAAAGAAACTAATAAATCCCTATATTCAACACTTTCACTAAGCAACTTATAAATTGAATTCCAACAAGTGGTAATATCTCGAGAAAATTTTTTGGGATGCATATTATTCAGAGAACAATATTTTAACCATTGTTTCTGGATTTTGTTATGCCTCCAGATATAATTAATATTATCTCTAATTGGTCTAATAAAAGTATAAAGCTCTGCTAATCCAGCTTGAACACACAAATTTAAAACATGACATGCACAACGTTGATGAAATAATTTACCCCCAAAATAGGGATTGCACAAATCTTGTAACATAGGAATAGATGCGGTATTGCTTGCAGCATTATCAAAGCCAATAGCAAAAAATTTGTTTAGGATATTATACTCTTAAAAAATGATTTTAAGGAGTTGAAAAATATTTTGAGCTGAATGCGAGTCATCAAAAACACGAAATGCAAGAATTCTTTTTTGCATGTCCCAATTATTGTCCATATAATGACATGTGACACCCAAATATGAATGACTACCAAAATTATTGCTCCATATGTCGGCATATACGGAAACTTGACCTTCAAATTCAAAAAAAAAAAAAATGTTTTCAATTTGTTTTTTTCTCTTCTGTAAATGCCATTTAGTGTACGTGTGAGAGTGGATCTAAGAACATGTTGCATTGCAGGATTTAATGCATTTTGACAATAATTAATAAAACCAACTTTCTCACCAAAACCAAAAGGTAAGTGTTCAGTTACAACCATTAATGCTAATTGTTCTCTATTTTTTCAGACGTGTAATGAAATAATTGATTAGAAGGGGTTGCGTACCTGGAGATTTGGGATTGGTTACTCGATACCGCGTATTCAGATGGGTGATTTTTTTTTATATGGGTCCAAAACGTGCCATATCCGAAGTTTCTTCCAACCTTGTATGATCTGGTGCAGTAATTGCACTGGATTTGGAAACCATTATCTAACTTAGTTTTCTTCATATACACTTTGAAGAGTTCGGACTTCAACGGCTTTTCTTCTTCACCTTCACCTGCAAAAAAATCATCTGAAGAGGCTGGGGGGTTAGATAGATTTTCATTACTGTTGTGTGTATTTTGAGCAGGGTCGAGTCCGTTGAACTCGGGAATTGTTAGAGGAGGATTAGGAGTAGAAAGGGGGATCGGATCCAAACTGATCTTGAAGGAATTGGTGAAAAGTCACATCATCATAACTGACAGCATCACCAATATCTTCCAAGAAGTTTTGCATTGGACCCTTTCCTTTATTCACATTTCTTGAACTATCTCCCCCACTTGCCATTGAAAAATATGAGTAAAAAATATAGAGTAAGCAAGTAAAAAATAATAATAAATATTTATTATAATAAATAATAAATATAAATAATAAAATATAGAGTAAAAAAAAATATTGTTGGAATAAGAGTGGTAAGTAAGTAAATATATATATATATATATATGACTGAAAAAAATATATTGTTGGAATAAGAGTGGTAAGCAAGTAAAATATATATATATATATATGAGAGAAAAAATTATATTGTTGAAATAAATATTGTAAATCAATTTGATGATTGAAAAAATAGTAGATAGTAAAAAATATAAGAAATAATTTATATATGAATGAGAATTAAATAAAATTGTAGAGAGAATTGAGAATTTGAGATTGAGATTGAGAGAAGTTAAGAGAATGAGAGTGGTGTAAAGAATAATGAAGTGGGAGGGTTATTTATAGTATAGTAAAGAGGGGTGGGTTTACAAATAAGATAAATAAAGGGGTGAAAAAAAAAATTTGGCCGTTGGTATTGAATCAGATAGTCAGAACGGTCATTTTTTTTTACACGCTGCCACGTGGCAGCGTCAAATTAGTGGCTTTTTTTTTTTTTGGTGCCAGTCAGTAGAACGGTCAAAATTTTTAAAGACACTGCCACGTGGCAGCATCTGATTGGCTGAATATAAATTTTTTTTTAAACTGACCCAATTAGATGTTAGAACGGAAAAAAATTTTAAAGACGCTGCCACGTGGCAACGTCTGATTGGTGGGTTTTTTTTTTACTCTGCCAGTCAGAACGAAAAAAAAAATCCACCAATCAAACGCTGCCACGTGGCAGCTTCTTTTTGGTGGATTTTTTTTTTTTTATATAAACCGGCAATTAAAACTGTCGGTTTCGGAGGTTTGGAGGAATCCCAAACCGAAACCGAAACCATAACCACCAGTTTCCAAACCGCCAGTTTTGATTCCGGTTTGTCCCATCTGGTTCCGGTTAAACTGCGGACAAAACCGACGTTTTAACCGAACCGTGGTCACCACTAGATCATATGTTTAATATGAAAAACTTATTAAATTATATTATATCATTCTATTGTGAATTATTATTAATAGTCCTATTATGTTTATCCTTTAAGAGACAATGATGATATTTTTTTCTACCTTGTAATAATTGAAGGCAGTTGGTGACATTGATTAAAAGATATAACTTAATATGATTGTATAAAAATAACAAACAATTAATGAAAAATTATAATTATTTTTGGATTCTAATAACTTTTAATATGATTGTAAGAAAACAACATATAATTAATAAGAAATTATAATCATTTTAGAATTCTAATGAAAAATGCCTTCACCCTTAGTTCTCATTTAACTTTTTCTTTTCTTTTATCTCTTTTTAATTTTCTTAGTTCACAATGGGGAGGAACTTTTAGAAACACAAATACATATATCTAATAGATATGAAAATTGACATACATAAATTGCTAATACGTATGATGAAAACAATAACATAAATTTGTAATATAAAAGATTAAAACAATATGTAATTATTGACAGTTAAATTCAAAACATAATTTAATAGTAATTAACATGGTTCTAGAGCTTTATTGAGTGGTCCATGGGTGAAGCACGAAAACGCTATAGAACTTGGTTTGACATTTTTGTGACAATTAGAACATGATTTATACCACTATCCTCTACTGAGATCACACTCCATTATAGTTGCTTGACATGCAAAAGCTTTATTCTATGCAACAATTAAACATTAGTGAAGGATAAGATACAAAATTTTGCTAATAGAACAAATTTCGAGAAAAAAATATTTAATTGATTTTGTAAGCTATAATTTTAGTTGATGTGATGTTACTTTATTTGCAAGAAGAATCAAGCAAATATAATTCTTGAATTTTTTTACTTTCAATGTTTTTAATGGTTTCACTGTTTAGTTCACTCCTTGCTGATGGAGGGAGAGTAACAATAGGTGATTCCATATTTTGAAACCTTGAAACAATAATTATATAATGAGTCATAAAATTAAAATAAGAAAAAAGAAAACAAATAAGATAAAAATTATGCAAACAAATAAATTACTTTTTCTTGTATTCAGAAAGTTGTGGGACATCAGGGTTGAAGAAGCACGTGGTAGAATATGAGCTGCTAAGCACTGGTTTTCTTATAGTATATAAAAAATTGTTAATAAAGTTAATAGTATTGTAACTGTTACAATATAAAATAAACAAGATTAAGATCAACCTTGATATTCTTTGACTTTCAGGCTTGTTATAGCAATGAACACAGGAGGAGAAAGTGTTGTCAATATTTTTTCATCAAAGTTCATCGCAACATTTGTCCATAAAATAATTCTGATTTCCTCATTTCTATCAACATAAGAAGAAAGATACGAAATAGATTAATATTATGTTTTTATATCTTGAATTGAATGAATAAGTAAACATATCAGTATATATAAATATAAAAGTTAAAAGTTGATATTTACTTTATATTTTGAACATGAAGATCTTTTTTTTATATATATCTAATATGATGAACTGACACCACTTCAGTTGCCTGCAGAGCAATGAGACATCCAAATATATCTTTCCAAAAAAAAAAAAAATTATGTTAGTGTCCAAAAAATATAAATATAAGATTTACAATACGAAATACTTTATTAATTATTCAATTACCTGTAAGGATAACATCATTATCTACTCTTGATAGAAGTTCATCAAATTGAAGAAAATTAAATCTATGTCTTGCTATTGGTGGATGAGTGTCTTCAAGATGAAATATTTGAACTCTTTTGTTCAATTCAAGCATCCCATCGTGTAGAACTATTATGTTTGAAGTTTTGTTACAAACAATATGAAATTTGCTAATTTCACATATGTCCTCAGCTTTCAGAATTGTTTGAAAGTGTTTCATCTCCCATGGTTGAATGGTAGCATGTATTGTATCTCCCTTAATAATAAAATAAAAATGTTAAAGTCAAGAAATGAGTTTTTTAACCAATTCAATAACTATTTTGAAATACTTACATTTTTGTCAATAAAAACACATTCTAGGCTCAAGGCTTGAGAGTTGCTTCCAATAATTTTTATTGTCCACATTCTGCACACTCTAACCCTTATTTTATTTTCATGTTCAGATGGCTTCAATGCATAAACTGGTGTGATATCCATTAAGCTGGAAAGAAATTTAAGAATGTCAGTAATAAAAAAGAATATGAGTGAAAAATAGAAAAGAAAGAGCAATTATTTGAAATGCAAATAACAAAGACAAATATTTTGAAACAACAATGAAGATATAATATGTTAAGAAGATTCAATTTACTAAAATAAAAGACATGAGTACCTTTTGATAAATTATCAAGAACGTCTTTATAAATAATATTTTTTGTTTAATTAGAAGTTGCATCAACATCATGAGCTATTAAAATTTTTAAACCTTTGTTTGATGTAACTCTAGACATAACAACATACAATTGTCCATGTGTAAAAACTAGTTGGGGCAAATACAATCCAACACTTTTAAGAGATTGTCCCTGACTTTAATTAATGGTCATTGTATAGCAAAGTCTTATAGGAAATTGACGTCTTCTAAGAATAAATGGCCATTTGCTATCTGTTGTTGTCAAAGTGATCATAGGAATAAAAACTTTATCACCAATGTTACTACATGTTATATCTTAGCTTCTATAATTCTATCAGCCATTTGAGAAATAATCAAGCGTGTTCCATTACATAATCCAACACTCTGATTTAAATTTTTTAGCAGCATAATCGGCATGCCAATTTTTAATATCAATTTATTTGATGGCAATTCGTTGAACTCAAGTTGATTCAAAAATTCCACCAGATAAAGAATTTCAAGGTTTTCAACATTTTCTATGGAAGAACACAAAGAATCTGAACTCAAATATGTTCAACTTTTGCCAGGTACAATACCTAACACATAATCATTTATTTCTGAAACATTTTCATTTTGTGGACCGACAATTGCTCACTCTCTAAGATAAGAAGAATCATTAAAACCTTTCTCAAAGTCTGTGTATACAGCATAAACAATGCTGTCTATATGATTGTCATCAAAATGAACCAAAAATTCATTAGGTACACTTTAATCCGTGAACTTTCTTCATCATGTGCAATTGTTAAATCACTAATATCACCATTTCCAATTCGTAATATCCTACTTGCAAAATCAGCTAATTCTTGTTTTTCTTTTTCATCTAATCCTACTTTAGAAAGTCTCATATTTTCTTTCAAAGAAAATAATTGGAAATGAGGCTATAAATACGAACTTGTTAAAGAAGCATCAACAATATTAACTCTATCGCCAGCTTACACAACATGCAAAATCTGTCTAAAATCACCACCTAACAAAATTGGTTTTCCACCAAATAGACATGTTTCTGCATCAGGATTTGAACCTCTTAAAATGTCACCAAATGTTTTGTCCAAAGCTTCAAAACATTTTCTATGATTCATAGACGCTTCATCCCATACAATTAATGTAGCATCTTGAATTAATTTTGCAAGTTGTGTGCCTTTTTTTATCTCACACATTGAACAATCATTAACAATCAACAGAATTTTAAATCTGGAAAGTGCAGTTCTTCCACCAAGAAGCAATAGTGAGGCAATTCCAGAAGAAGCTACTGCAAGGACTATTATGCCCTCAGATCTAGTTTTTGCTATGGTTGTGCTCTACAAAAAAGTTTTACCAGTTCCACCATAGCCATGGACAAAAAATAAATAAGAATTATTATTTTTAATTGTTTCTATAACACAATCATAGATTTCCTTTTGTTCTTCATTCAATTGTGTTAAAAACAAAGAATATTGTTGTTCTAGTAATTGAACATCATAATTCAGTTCCTCTCTTAGAGCTTTATTTTTTATTGTACTCATCAGGTGACTATCTAGCAAATGAAGATTATGTTCAATCAAAGAACTATTTGATGCGTTAAACAATTGTTCTAACTCATAAAAAACATTATTTTGAAGCTCATCATCAAATAAAATAATATTTGACATCTTAAACACTATTTTCATTCTATGCAAAATATATATCATCATACATAAATTTCCAATAAGCTCCAAACAAAACAGATGGTTCACTAACATCACAAAACAATATTGTAAGATCCTAGATCTTTGTTGGCTTCATTCCATTGCAAAACCCTCTTTATTTATAATGGTTAGTTACTTAGGTGGTTCTTGGTGAAAAGAAGCTTCAAAGGAGAAAAACAACTTCTCATGCAAATATCTTCTTCAAGAGGAAAAGTGCATACTTGGATGCTAAGGTATAAAGATACTTCTTCCTCTTGCAAGGCATAAGCGCACACACATACAATTCATATATGTGTGTCCCTGCATCGTTGTTCAAACATTTGATATAACACATTCACACTCATTTAAATTTGCACATGCATTATTCTCATTTTGACAAACTTTGTAGAATTGCATGTTTTATGACTATCGCTTGGATATGGCATACTTGTGTGACATTGTGTTTATTTGTTTGTGTTTCTTGTATTTTGGACTTGAACATGATCTCATATGATTCCTAATTGAGTCCCGATCATTTCGATTACTCATTCATTAGGTTGAGTCCAAACGATGTAGCTACACTATTTTGTGTTCTCATTCATTGAGTTGTCTTCATCGTCATTTTTCGAGATGAATTCTCAATCTTTTGTCAAAGTTTTATAGTCATCGTTGTGCGTGAGGGAGTCACGATTCATAATCCTAGAATAGATTCAAAACCAGAGTTTGGAGGCCCGGATACAGCCGAAGAACGTGAGAGATGCGCGAAAAGAGCTTACTCGGCCAAAGGCCAAGCAAAGAAGGCCACGTGTGGACCACGTGTGACACACGGCCAGACTGCCCCTCTGCCCACGTGTGCCATATGTGCCACACACATGGTGCTTAGGTAGCATGTATGATTGACTGCCCATTCCCCCCCCCCCCCCCTCTCTCTCTCTCTCTCTCTCTCTCTCTCTCTCTCTCTCTCTCTCTCTTTCTTTCAAATCCTCTCCATTCCCTCCCATTTCATTCTAAGAAGAAAATTGAAAAATATAGAAGTGTAGAATTTCTTCTTGATTTTTGGTATCTTGTTTCAATTATAACTTTCTCATTTCAACACCGAATCACTTGATTCAAAAGCCAAAAATGTTTGTCTTAATGAGAGCTACAAACTCTAAGCATTTTTAGAGCCAAGTGACTTCTGGATTTTTTGCTGACACCAGATTTCAGTCCGAGGTTCATCTTTGTATGTGAAACATCTTCTTCTTACTTTATCTTTTATTCTTTCTATTAGATTGATGAAATATGTTGAGAATGATGTTAGTTCACACTTTAGGTTTGTTTGATCAATTGATTATTGAGTTTTAGCTTTGTGATCTCATTTGAACATATTTTAGCTAAACTTGATTTACTTGAAATTGATTTTAGAAATAACTTGTATGATGTGCTTCATAATGATTTCTAGGTTTAATTTTATGATCTAAGAACTGAGATTTTTGAGTGAAATATTGAATATTCTAATCTTGTTCTTATTGATTCACATGCCTTGATTTCTAGATACATTTGTGATTGTTTGTTGAAAGCATATTCTAGATTATCATTGAGCATGTTCATAGAGTTTGATTGATCATCTTGCTTTATTTGATTGTGTTTGTTTCCATTTGCATCACTTAGATCATTGCCTTGTGAAAGGTTAGAGTCTCTTGTAAAAATGAGTGAAGCTTTGATTTGAGCTAGAAGTCTTGGTTAGGAAAGTTTCCCAGATAGCCAAGCAAAAGTCTTAGCTAGGAGTGTGGTATACCGGATGGTTGAACTAGGGAAGCTTGACTAGGATCTTGGTGATCTAGATAGCTAAGCAAGGAAATCTTCTTAGAGGCTTGATAGTCTTAGATAGAGAGTTACTTCCTAGAGGTGTAGGACACACCTTGGGTAGGGAGTAAGCTAAGTAATTCACTTGGCCTTGATGGTAGATTAGGAGTTGATAGCTTATGATGGATATCATGTGTTGATTGCCTTGAGTGTGTCAGTCCTTTTCATCATAGTGAATTGCTTTGCCGGTGGTTGTGGTATCAACCCATGGATGTTTCCTCTTCAGAGGATTTACCACGTAAAAATCACTTGTGTTGATTTTAGTGTTTTTAGTTTCTTTTCTTACTTTATATTGTATTGCTTATAACACTTGTTTAATTGAACTCATATCATCTTGTTTAAGAAATTCTATTATGAATCTCTCTAAGTGTGTGTATATTGGTTGTGTGGAAAAGAAGTTAGAGTTAAAGGAATTTCAATTGGTATCAGAGCGGGTATCTAGAAGTAATTAGATAGATCCATATTATAGTGTTTGTGTTTTATTTTGTGAAAAATCCATTTTTGTTACTATGGGTGATTCGATGCTGGAAGGTGCTTCTAGTGGTAAACCTCCATTATTGAATAGTGGTAACTACTCCTTTTGGAAAATTAGGATGAGAGCTTACATTAGATCTATTAATGAAAAAGCATGGATGAGTATTGAGGAAGGTTATAAGTTGCCTACCAAAAGGATTGAAGATGACACTATGATTTCGAAGCCTAGAGCCGAATGGACGGCCATTGATTTTGATAATGCTAAGTGGCATCATCGGGCGGTGAATGCTATTTTTGGAGGTGTAGATAGTACTCAATTTAGCTACATCCAAAACCTTGAATCGGTAAAGGAAGCATGGGATACTTTGCAAACTACCAACAAGACTATCTCCAATGCATATGCCAATGTCAATGCTAAATTTGGCACAAAAAAGTGTAAAATGTTATATTTTGCACATCAATTTAGCATTGTGCTCCAATGCATAATCCTATTTAAAATACTATTTTTATTATTTTATTAATTAAAATTATAAAAGTAAACACTTACCATAAATGCATTCATTATTTCTTTTAATGTTCCAGTACAAAATTCCATTAATGCATTCATTATTTCATTTAATATTTATATAATGGTATTTTTGTAATTAAAAAAAGAGCATTTATTGTTGTACCAAATTTGACATATGCTATATTGTGTGCTAAATTTGGCACACAATATAGCATATGTCAAATTTAGCACATCATTTGGCACTACATTGGAGGAGGATTTTTACACCATATGTTAAATTTTAGCATTGACACAATTATTTGGCATAGCATTGGAGATGCTCTAAGGGTACATTGGCGGTTCGAAAGTCTAGAGTACAAATACTTACTTCTCAATTTGAAAGTCTTGTTATGAATAAGGATGAGATGTTAGTAGACTTCCAAACTAGACTATTGAGTATCACCAACCAAAGTTAAACTTTGGGAGAGCTATATTCACAAGAGAGAATTAATTGGAAGATCTTGAGATCCTTACCTAAGAGATTTAATACAAAGGTGACTGCAATTGAAAAAAGCAAGAATGTCGATCTTATAAGGGTTGATGAGTTTCTTGGGTCTCTAAAAACTTATGAGCTTGGGTTCAAGCCGAAGATTGAGGGTAAATGGATAGCACTCAAGGTAACCAATTAGAAGAGTGAAGATGATGTGGCTAGTATGGTGAGAACTCTCAAGAAATTTCTAAAGAACATATGTTCTAAGAGAGAGGAAGTCAAGAAGAAGATCACTCCAAAAGAAGTAGTAGATTGCAAGGATAAATCTAAGAAGAAGCTAATTCGATGCCATGGATGCAACGGGATTGGATTTATCTCTTTCAAATGTGCTAATGGGAAGAAAGAGTCTAAGAAAGGCTTAGCAATGGCGGCTACTTGGAGTGATGTGAGTGTGAGTGATGTATAAGAGGAAGAGGAGTCCTCAGATGGACGAGAATATACTAGCAATTACATTGCTCACCCAGCTATATATGAAGAAAGATTTAAGGATAATAGTGAAAACTCCTCAAGTAATGAGGAAAGTGAAAACTCTTTAAGTAGTGAAGATAATGAAATCTCCTCCAATGATGAAGAGTTCGAAGCCTCTTCAAATCAAGATTATACAAGCTTCAATGACAAGATCCTTTAACAACAGAATGAAGAGAACAACAAGTTGAAGTTGATCAATGCCAATTTGGTGGTGATAATTAAAGCTTTTGCCAATGAAAAGAGAATATCTTTGGAGAAGTTGAGCAAGCAAAGTGAAGTCATCAAGGAGCATAAAATGACCATTGAAAAGTGTTTTTCAAAGATGGAGAAAAGTGCTCAAGAGTTAGATGATTTAAAAAAAAAGACTTTACTATGAAGTTGTTTGCCATGGAAGGAGAGATTGAGCAAAAAGAGAACTCTTTGACTATCGTGAAGATAAAAGAGTGTGAGCTTAAAGATGAAGTCAAAGCTCTCAAAGAGTCTATTAATGGAATTTCATTAAGCTTGATGAAGTCATAAAACTTGGAAAGCATCATGGAGATATGAGTGGCTTGGGTTATGTAGAAGAAGTTCAGAAGACTCCTACAACCAAGAACAAGTCAAGAAATTCTAAGGAGAAGAAAGACTTAACTACCATTCCTTCCAACATCAAAGACAAAGACAAGAAGAGCTATGGAACTTCTCAACCAAAGCATGCACACCAAAAAGGCAACTTTTCTAAATTCATTACGGTTTGTCATTATTGTAATGTGGTTGGTCACATTAGGCCTAAGTGTTATGAATATATTAGGTAATGCAAACTAGGAAATGTGGAATATGATAAAAATGTGAAAAAGTTACCTAATCATTCTCCTAAGCATGAGTTTAAGTCTAGAGCTAGACATAACATCTCTAAGTTTATCCCGGTTTGTCATTTTTGCAATGTTGTTGGGTATATCGAACCTAAATGCTACAAGTATATTAGACAATGCGAACTAGAGAATGAGATGCATGCTAGTGAGATGAAAAGACTTCCTTTGGTTGTTTCTAAACATGTTAGGGCTTTAGAGACTATGCATGATGAACAAGTTAATGAAAAGAAATCAACAAGGAAAGTTTAGATTCAAAAGAATAATGTGCATGTTTGTGAAATAGATAAATCTTCTATGAAAATTTTTAAATATGATAATAGCTTTGATGCTTTGAGAAATGTGTATATTGATTATATTCATGTGAAGAAACCTACAAAGAATATTTGGATTGAAAAGAATGACATGCATGTTAATAATAATCATGATAAGATGAATGTTAAGAAGAAGTTAGTGAAGAAAGGTATTAACTATGATCATTTGAAGAGTCTTGATGAAACATTTGTGCGTGGCAACAATGATGAGCTTGATATGAGTGATATTTTCATAAAGAAGATAGTTGATGATTTATCTTCTAAATTTCATATTGCCATGCATAATGATCATGATGTTGTTTGTGTTGGTTCACCTAAGACCAATATGGTCAAAGGTGAGTGCTCTCATGCTTGATTGAGTAGCACATATGAGAATATTTTTGTTCTTGTTTGATAAGAGTTCCAAGTTTGATGCTTGACTAAGCTATTAGTAATGTGCTAGGTCTAGTATTCAAACTTGGTATCTCTAATCAATTCATGAGCCTAATATTCTCATACTAACTACAATAGTCAAAATTTGTTGATTAACTTTAAAAAAGTTGAATTTTGAAATCTATTTGGTGAAATTTTTTGTTAAGACTTTTAAAGAAAGTAATTTTCATGTAATTGTTTGAGTTGAAAGTGTTTGGTCTTTATTCTCTTGGGATGACACACCAAAAACTTGTTGTCATGATGACAAACAAGCCAAGAGAACACATAAAAAGAGCAGAAACCTTTCATTGATGAAAAAGCTTGCTAAGGTATTTTTCTATTCTAAAAGCTTGCTTTCTAATTCATCTTTTTAACTTTATGTATGCATGACATCATAGCACATAGATATTAGGTATCATTTCATTAGAGAACATGTTGAGCATTCTATTGTTACTCTAGAGCATATGCTTACTAAAAAATCAACTTGCGGATTTGTTCACTAAGCCCTTGGACATAAGAGGTTTAAAACTCTTTGAAGATCCATTGGCATGATTTGTGTTGATTATTGTTTATGTGTGATTGTGAGTGGCTTGATAAACAAAAACTTTATTTTAATTGATATCAATATCTTTTAGAGTTACTCACTTGAGAAGTAATGATCTTAAACAAATAACTTTTGTTGTTTCTAGATCATGCACTTGAGCCTTAAATTTTTTTTTATTTTTTTTTTAAATGCACTAATGCTTCTCTTATATGTTCTAGTTTTGAGTATTTGTGGTTGAAAATATATCGATTATGGATGCATCTAAAAACCTATTGCTTAGTACATGATAGATGACCTATGGTATGTATCCATTATGTTTCGGCACTATATAGTATTCAACGAGTTCCCTCATGGAAAGGGCTACACACCTTGGTTGTGCAGCCGCCTAATATAGGAAAGGGCTACACCATTGTGATGAGTGAAAGCTGCCATAAGGTGTATATGTTTATGTTAGAAAAATCAAAGAAATGTTGAAAAGAATCATTAAAAAAAAATCTTTGATTCTAAGCCTAAAAGAAATGAAAAATAAAAGGCTTAATGGTGTATAGTTGAGAATTGTGAAAAGCTCGGGTTGTTAAATAGAAATGAGTAAATGAGCCACATGCACACACACGCTCACATGTTGATATCTATTCTATTTTTAAAGCAAAAATCTAGATGAATATCGATTTGACATAGATTGGAAATGCTTTAGTTAGATAGGTGTGGATAGAGTTTGCATGTTGATATCACAATTACTCCTTGTATATATGTGAGAAGCATTCACACACACACATTTTGCTTATGTGCTTGATTCACTAGCAATGTGAGAATATTTTTGAGAGATTAATGAAAATCTATGATTCTCTCTTGGATTTTGAAAAGTGATGACATATTTTCTCTTATTGCTTGAATGTGTGAATGTGTGAATGTGTGAATGTGTGAGTCCCTTATGAACAAATCTACTTATTGATCATTATGTGGAGCATATGTTAAGGGAGAGCTTAGTTTATTCAACTTTGTTTTCTATACGATTTGTTTGCTTAATATCTCGTTATTTATCTCTTGTGTCCTTTGTCTATTTCTTGACAAAAAGGGGGAGACAATGTATACCTCACCATGTTTGATAATATGGAGGAGAAAATTGTACCAAGTTTGATAATATGGGGGAGAAAAATGTATACCTCACAATGTGTTAGTAATGTCCTCTTTGTGCTTAATTGAGACTTTGTCTTAAGGGGGAGGATTCTTGTCTTAAGGGGGAGAAAAGAATTCTTGCCTAATTGGGTTAAGGTTCTTAGGGAGAACTTTAATGTGAAAACATTCATACACTTGAGATAATTCATTTTTGTTTGAGATAAGGGAAGTTTCTTATTTGTTTATGTGATAATATCTCACCATTCTTCTTTGGAAGAAGATCTCTTGTTGGTTTGATTCTTTTCTCATAGGTACCTTGAAGATCAAGAAGGGATTCTTGAAGACTCATGAAGACTTGAAGACCTTTTAGTCTAGGGATCTCTTTGTAATGTGAGGATGAGAGAATGCAATAACTATGAGTTTTTTGGAGTGAATATTGTATGGTGAGGATGAGGTTTTGCCATGGAATAGCCAAAGGGGGAGATTGTAAGATCCTAGATCTTTGTTGGCTTGATTCCATTGCAAAATTCTCTTTATTTGTAATGGTTAGTTGGTTAGTTGGTTAGGTGTTTCTTGGTAAAAAGAAGCCTCAAAGGAGAAAAACAACTTCTCATGCAAATATAGTCTTCAAGAGGAAAAACGCGTACTTGGATGCTAAGGTATAAATATACTTCTTCCTCTTGCAAGACGTAAGCGCACACACACACACAATTCATATATGTGTGTCCCTGCATCGTTGTTCAAACATTTGATATAACACATTCACACTCATTTAAGTATGCATATGCATTATTCTCATATTGACAAACTTTGTAGAATTGCATGTTTTATGACTATCGCTTGGACATGGCATGCTTGTGTGACATTATATTTATTTGTTTGTGTTTCTTGTATTTTGGACTTGAACATGATCTCATATGATTCTTAATTGAGTCCTGGTCATTTTGGTTACTCATTCATTAGGTTTCGAGTCCAAACGATGTAGCTACGCTACTTTGTGTTCTTATTCGTTGAGTTGTCTTCGTCGTCGTTTTTCGAGATGAATTCTCAACCTTTTGTCGAAGCTTTATAATCATTGTTGTGCATGAAAGAGTCATGATTTGTAATCTGAAGACAGATTCAAAATTAGAGTTTGAAGGTCTGGATACGACCGAAGAACGCGAAAGGTGCGCGAGAGGAGCTTGCTAGGCTAAAGGCCAAGCAAAGGAGGCCATGTGTGGACTTCGTGTGGCACACGGCCAGACTGCCCCTCTGCCCACATGTGCCACATGAGCCCCACATGTGGTGCTTAGGTGGCATGTCTTGATTGGTTGCCCATTTTCCCTATCTCTCTCTCTTTTAAATCCTCTACATTCCCTCCCATTTCATTCTAAGAAGAAAATTGAAAAATTTCTTCATGATTTTTGGTATCTTGTTTCAATCATAACTTTCTCATTTCAACTCCGAATCACTTGATTCAAAAGCCAAAAATGTTGGTCTTGATGAGAGCTACAAACCCCAAGTATTTTTAGAGCCAAGTGACTTTGTGATTTTTTTCGGAGAGCAGCTTTCAGTCCGAGGCTCATCTTTGTATGTGACACATCTTCGTCTTACTTTCTCTTTTGATCATCTCTTTTATTCCTCCTATTTGATTGATGAAATATGTTGAGAATGATATTAGATTTTTTTGATCAATTGATTGTTGAGTTTTAGCTTTGTGATCTCATTTGAACATATTTTAGTTAAACTTGATTTACTTAAAATTGATTCTAGAAATGACTGGTATGATGTGCTTCATAATGATTTCTAGGTTTAATTTCATGATCTAAGAACTAAGATTTTTGAGTGAAATATTGAATATTCTAATCTTGTTCTTATTGATTCACATGCCTTGATTTCTAGATACATATGTGATTGTTTGTTTAAAGCATATTCTAGATTATCATTGAGCATGTTCATAGAGCTTGATTGATCATCTTGTTTTATTTGATTGTATTTGCATTCATTTACATCACTTAAATCATTGTTTTGTGAAATGTTGGAGTCTCTTGTCAAAGTGAGTGAAGCTTTGATTTGAGCAAGAAGTCTTGGCTAAGAAAGTTTTTCAGATAGCCAAGCAAAAGTCTTAGCTAGGAGTGTGGTACACCGGATGGTTGAGCTAGGGAAGCTTGATAAGGATCTTGGTGATCTAGATAGCTAAGCAAGGAAATCTTCTTAGAGGTTCTATAGTCTTAGATATGGAGTTGCTTCATAGAGGTGTAGGACACACCTTGGATAAGGAGTAGGCTAGATGATTCACTTGGCCTTGAGGGTAGATTAGGAGTTGATAGCTCATGGTGGATATCGTGTGTTGATTGCCTTGAGTGTGTAAGTCATTTTCATCATAGTGAATTGTTTTGTCGGTGGTTGTGGTATCAACCCGTGGATGTTTCCTCTTCGGAGGTTTTATCACGTAAAAATCACTTGTGTTGATTTTAATGTTTTTAGTTTCTTTTCTTTCTTTATATTGTATTGCTTATAACACTTGTTTGATTGAACTCATATCATCTTGTTTAAGCAATTCTATTGTGAAGCTCTCTAAATGTGTGTATATTGGTTGTGTGGAAAAGAAGTTCGAGAATTTGGGCATGCACGTATTTACCACCCCCCATGTATATTCTACATTATAAGTGGTTAAGGAAATTTCAAATATCATCACTATACATAATTGTCTTAATTGGGCTGAAGATACTGTGTTCACAGCTTCTAACAATGCTTGGTTTCATTCCTTTTCATCACCTAATAATCCAAGTGATTTACATGCTGTTTGAAAGGTGGGCTCACAAATGCCATAAATTGATCGCAAATCTTAAAAACTTAAAGCACATTTTTCAGTAATTTAATAACATTCTTAAGTAGTATAATTTACTAGCAGCAGGATGAACAAAAGCTATTCTATCTAAGGAACCACCTCTTTTTATACATACCCATTCTCTCTCATCATTGTCCCAAATAAATTTTGATGAAAATTCAATATATAATAGTTCACGTGCTTCGGGATTTTTGACATTGGTCTCAAACCACTGTGTCAACATAATTTTGCTAAGTTTGCTTACATTAGCCACTTATTCCAATTTAGCATGTTGATTAAAGAAAATGGTTTGATGCAAAGGCAAATGCACGAGTAACCCTTCTATGGCTGGTTCTCTAAAATGAATTTGAAATTGTAACATTCTCCAAACTACTTCATATGGACATATATATATATATCTAAAGTTTAGGTATGCTACAATTTCATCAAATTGTTTATCCTCAAACACAGCTCTTGCTCTATCAGTACCTTTAGTTATGTATTTGAAGAGATATTTAATAAGCATGGACTAACAACATGATTCAACTTTTATATGTGCTTGATATGTCAATAACAATTCACAATTATAAGGTACAACAAAAGAGTTATCAATCTTGATACCATTTTTAACAACAAAAACATTTTTATTTTCTCGCCGTTTATATACAACAAAACTGTTGGAGTTTTATGAAGACTTCAAGTCAACAAATGAAAAGCGAAAAGCAAATTTAATTCTTTTTGTCTTTTGTGAAAATGAAATGCAAAGATAATTTGTATTGTTGGGATTGGTGAAGAATGATAAGCAAAGTCAACAAAGGAAGCAAGAATGAGAAATTAAGAAAGCTTCACGTTGTGTCTTTCACATCGAAGAATGAGAGCGGTTCGCAAATTGTGAGCAACGCTGTGTGTTGCGCTATGTATTTCAACAGCGGTTTGGACAGCGATCAGACATCAGAGGTTCATGCTGTGTGTTGCGCTGTGAATTTCGACAGTGGCTTTGATGGCAGTGTTTGTCACAGAGGTGTACGCTTTGAGGAGCGTTGTGGCACCTAAAACAGTCATGCACAAATCCGCGTGCAATGAGATTTGCACAGTGAAGAAGAGGAAAAAGTAATAGACTCCAAATAAGATTTGGCCAACCCTAGTGCTCCCATATAAATATCACCATTATGTAAATCCTAATGTGTGTGAGAAAAATTGCTAGAAAGATAAAGAGCAAATTGTAGAGAGACTAAGAGAGAGACTGAGAGATTGTAATCAACTTTGAAAGTAGTGGATTGAGTGCGGTGTACTCTGTGGATGAAGGCAAATTACTGAACCACATAAAATCTTTGGTGTCGTCTTTTTCTTCTTATTGCTTTCATATTATCTCTGTGTGTTTAGATTTGTGAGTGTGATTAAGTCATTATCTTATAATACTCCTTTAAAACAGATAGAATATTTCTTCCAATTTGAATTTAGCAAGACTCCTCGATAGGAGCAAAAGAGTGTTGGATGGCCAATCGCCCTCGAGATTGCACTAATAACTCCCTAATGGGCAAAAGAGTTTCAGATGACTATTGGCCCCCAAGACTGCACCAGTTGTGCAAAAAAAAAAAAAAAGATTCACCGATGGAAGCAAAAAAGTCTCCGACGCCCAATGGCCCCAAGTTGCACCAATTGTGCAAAAAAAATAATAATAATAAGACTCCCCGATGGGAGGAAAAGAGTCTCGGATGGCCAATTGCCACCGCGATTACATCAATTGAGCAAAAGCAAGACTCCCTTATGTAAAAATGTCTTTGAAGCTCAATACCTTCGAGACCCACATCGCTACTATTAATTAACACAGTTATACGGTATGGAATAAACTTTTATAATTGTCTTTGTCTAACTCTTTTTGTTATCTTGTTTAAAACTTAAAAGGAAATATGCCTAATAGCTAACCCGCTTACTGTTAAAGATTACTACGGAATTTTTTTTTTAAAAAAAAAACGACTTTGGAAACAGTCTGAAGATGAACTTATAACTGCAAAAAGTTTGTTAGAGAACAACACAAAGTTTCTTGGATAAAGTGCATATTGATGTTGGTAGCCACTGTTGAGCAACATCTTAGTAATCTATCCATTGATAGTGCTACAAGCAATTTTCCTAAGGAATTATCTCAGGCTGAAAAACACTACAATGATCTTGAAAAAACTAAATTGTTCTGAGTGGGAAAACTAGATTAGTTGTCTTGGAGAAGCCAATTGTAATAGCATATTGCATGGAAAAACTACTATAAAAACTAACTATGGTGCTTGTAACACTTCTGCTCTATCTATCTTAAATCAGCCAGACACAGTGGAACTTACAAGGGAGAAGCTGAATGCAACAATGGAGGGGAAGAAGTGCATGCAACATGATTAAGGGTTGGCAAAGAGTTATATCATTTGTAACAATGACCAAAAGAGAAGACTTGAAATATCTCTTAACAAAAAAGTCAAGAGTCAAAATGTGTGTTCGAATTTAGCAAGACTCCCTAATGGGAGCAAAAGAGTCTTTGATGGCCAATCGCCCTCGAAATTGCACCAATAACTCCCTGATAGGAGCAAAGGAGTCTCAAATGGCCACTGGCTTTCGAGGCTGTTCCAATTGTGAAAAAAAGTAAGACTCCTGATAGGAGCAAAAGAGTTTCAGTTGACCATTGGCCCCTGAGACTACACCAGTTGTGTAAAAACGCAAGACTCCCTGATTGGAGCAAAAAAGTCTCTGACAGGCAATGGCTCCTAAGACTGCACCAACTGTGCAAAAAAACAAGACTCCCCGATGGTAGCAAAAGAGTCTCGGATGGCCAATTGCCCCCAAGATTGCTCCAATTGAGCAAAAACAAGACTCCTCGATGGGTGTAAAAATGTCTCTAAAGCTCTATACCTTCGAGACCCCCATCGCTACTATTTATTAACGCAGTTATACGATATGGAATAAACTTTTATAATTGTCTTTGTTTAACTTTTTATGTTATCTTGTTTAAAACTTAAAAGGAAACAGGTATAACAGCTACCCGCTAACTGTTAAATATTACTTTGGAAAATAAAGAAATAAATAACGACTTTGGAAACAATTTGAAGATGAATTTATAACCGCAAAAAGTTTGTTAGTGAACAGCACAAAGTTTTCTTGCATAAAGTGCAGATTGATGCCAATCGCTATTGTTGAGCAACATCTTGGTGATCTATCCTTTAATAATGCTACAAGCGATTTTCCGAAGATGGAATTATCTTAGGCTAATAACCACTACAAGAATGCATTAGAAAAACCAAATTGTTCTGAGTGGGAAAACTCGATTAGTTGTCCTGGAGATGCTGATTTTAATAGCATATTGCATGGAAAAACTACTATAGAAACTAACTATGGTGCTTGTAATACTTCTACTCCATCTGTCTTGAATTAGCCGGACACGATGGAACTTACAAGGGAGAAGCTGAAGGAAGCGATGGAGGGGAAGAAGTGCATGTAATACGATGAAGGGTTGGCCAAGAGTTGTATCATTTGTAACAATAACCGAAAGATAAGACTTGAAATATTTCTTAACAAAAAATAATCAAGAGCCAAAATGTGTGTTCGAATTTAGCAAGACTCCCTAATGGGAGCAAAAGAGTCTTAGATGGCCAATTGCCCTCGAGACTACACCAATAACTCCTCGATAGGAGCAAAGGAGTCTCAGATGGCCATTGGCCTCCGAGGCTGTACCAATTGTGCAAAAAAGTAAGACTCCCGATAGGAACAAAAGAGTTTCAGTTGACCATTGGCCCCCGAGACTGCACCAGTTGTGCAAAAAAGCAAGACTCCCCGATGGGAGCAAAAGAGTCTCCGACAGCAAATGGTCCTCGAGACTGCACCAGTTGTGCAAAAAAGCAAGACTCCCCGATGGGAGCAATAGAGTCTCGGATGGCCAATTGCCCCCGAGACTGCACCAATTGAGCAAAAGCAAAACTTCCTGATGTGAGTAAAAATTTCTCTGAAGCTCAATATCTTCGAGACCCTCATTGTTACTATTAATTAATATAGTTATACGATATGGAATAAACTTTTGTAATTGCCTTTGTCTGACTATTTTTGTTATCTTGTTCAAAACTTGAAAGGAAACATGCCTAACAGTTAACCCGCTTATTGTTAAATATTACTATGGAAAATAAATAAATCAAAAACGACTTTGGAAACAATTTGAAGATGAACTTATAACCACACAATGTTTGTTAGAGAACAACACAAAGTTTTTTTGCATAAGAGCAACATCTTGGTGATCTATCCTTTGATAGTGCTTCAAGTGATTTTCCTAAGAAGGAATTATCTCAGGATGAAAAACACTACAATGATGCATTAGAAAAACTAAATTATTCTGAGTGGGAAAATTCGATTAGATGTCCTGAAGAAGCCGATTGTAATAGCATATTGCATAGAAAAACTACTATAGAAACTAATTGTGGTGCTTGTAACACTTCTGCTCCATCTGTCTTGAATCAACTAGACACAATGGAACTTATAAGGGAGAAGCCATATGTAACGATTGAGGGGAAGAAGTGCATGCAACATGATGAAGGGTTGGCAAAGAGTTGTATCATTTGTAACAATAACCAAAAAAGAAGACTTGAAATATTTCATAACAAAAAATAATCAATAGTCAAAATGTATATTTGAATTTAGCAAGACTCCCCGATAGTAGCAAAGGAGTCTCTGATGGCCGATGGCTCTCAAGGCTGCGCTAATTGTGTGAAAAAGCAAGACTCACAATGGGAGCGAAAGAGTTTTAGTTGACCATTGGCCCCCGAGACTGCACCAGTTGTACAAAAAAGCAAGACTCCCCGATGGGAGCAAAAGAGTCTCGGATGGCCAATTGCCCCCGAGACTGCACCAATTGAGCAAAAGCAAAACTTTCTGATGTGAGTAAAAATTTCTCTGAAGCTCAATACCTTCGAGACCCTCATCGCTACTATTAATTAACGCAGTTATACGGTATGGAATAAACTTCAATAATTGCCTTTATCTAACTCTTTTTGTTATCTTGTTTAAAACTTAAAAGGAAACATGCCTAACAGCTAACCCGCTTACTGTTAAATATTACTAGGGAAAATAAATATTAAAAAAAAAAACAACTTTGGAAATAGCCTAAAGATGAACTAATGACCGTAAAAAGTTTGTTAGAGAACAACACAAAGTTTTCTTGCATAAAGTGTAGATTGATGTTGGTCGCCATTGTTAAGCAACATCTTGGTGATCTATCATTTGATAGTGCTACAAGTGATTTTCCTAAGAAAAAATTATCTCAGGATGAAAAACACTACAACGATGCACTAGAAAAACTAAATTGTTCTGATTGGGAAAACTCGATTAGTTGTCTTGGAGAAGCCGATTGTAATAGCATATTGCATGGAAAAACTACTATAGAAACTAACTATGGTACTTGTAACATTTCTACTCCATCTGTCTTGAATCAGCCAGATACAATGGAACTTACAAAGTAGAAGCCAAATGCAGCGATGGAAGGGAAGAAGTGCATGCAACATGATGAAAGTTGGCAACGAGTTGTCTCATTTGAAACAATAATCGAAAGGGAAGACTTGAAATATTTCATAACAAAAAATCAACAAGAGCCAAAATGTATGTTCTATCATCTGTTATTACAAAACACGGGGGGACCTCGAAATAACAAATAAAAATTTCAAACAACAGAAATTGAAAAACAAAGTTCGGGAGTCGTCCTAACTATGTTTAACGGCCTTCCTTTTCATTTCTCGTCCTCCTTATCTCCCGCTAACCTCTCATCATCCGAGGAAACCTCTATGGGCTTATCATCCGAAAGTGTAACCTCCGTAAATCGAGACGAGATATCCTCGATGGGCGAAGGAAAAGACTCTCTCTAGAGTCCATTATCTTTTTCAACTGCAAGTTGAAGTTGGAAAGGTCCAAATCAGGGTACATCTAAGTGAAGATCTCATTTACTTCCTCTATCGCCCGATCGAATATCCTCACCTAGGTATTATAGAATTCCTTAGAGGCTAAAAACACATCGACCGCATTGTCACCAAGGCCTTCCCTTATGTCTTTGATGGGGATGTTCACGACACCGATACGAGTACGGTAATCGTGAAGCTTTGTTTGCTTTTCTCTAAACTTAGCCTTAGCCTTCTAGTATGACACTGAGTCTTTGCCCGCCTCCACCTTCTGAGACTTAATTGTCCTTAGAGCAATTTAAAGCTTAAAACATCAGATTTTGCTGCTTTAAGCTTCAGATATCTCTCATTTTTTTGCCTTATATTTCTTCTCCATCTCCAGGAGATTCCCCATGGCATGTTTCAAGGTCGGAAGAACATTTACAACATTGAAATATCGAGCATGGAAGAAAACCACTTAAATAAAAACAAAACAAATACCTGCTAGAAGGTGCCTTGAGACTACCTGACCTAGTCAACATTTGACATCTTCCCAAAATGACTCGCCTCATTGCTCCTCAACAGATTCTTCCCATAAGTGCACTAGAACTTCACGCCAGAGTCGGGATTGATGGGTTCGGCCTTCGAGTCGAACTTCTTGGTCGAAAGATCACCATAATAGTTAGGGGAGATCTTTGGATCATACATGTATAAATCTGTAAGACAGTCTTTGCCGAAGTCGACTACCTTGACAGGGGCTCTAGTATCCACCGATTGCTCACCCACCGATACAACCAAATGGATGGCATCGATAGGCTAGCTACTGAATTCTATTACGGTCACAAAGTGGACTTCCCCACTACCTGAGTCCTCTTTGAAACCCGATCTACATCCATGGATTCCTCCCACTTTCGTAGCGATGGCCCAGTTGGGATCCGACACTTCTGCTTCGAGGGATCCACATCTTTCGCTTTGTCCGCCATCCTTTTCTTGGCTCCCGTGGCCAATTTCCCTACACCAAATGATTAGAAACGCTGAAATTACAAAAGAAACAAGTACCATACCGATGGACTTAAGATAAGAAAATTTTCATTAATTTTCATTAATTTTCTTCTCTAGGTTCCTTTCCACCTTTTTTTTCCTAACCTTCGAAAGCACTGAGATGAAACCAATATCTCGTAGATTCCGGTCATCTAACAAAATATCTATGTGCATTCTGGAAGGTGAATCGGGCCACGCTTTCGATATATGCTCTCGCTCCATCTTAGAAAGATCCTCCAAAGGAACACGCTCCCACACAACTGTCGAAACACAATAATCAGATAATAAAAGAAAGAAACAAGCAAAATAAGAATACTGATAAATCAACAAAAGAAATAACACCTAAGAGATTGAACATCGAACGAACACTCTGTGAACGACCACCAAGTTGGATGTCTTTTCTCCAATCACCGTTCATAACAAACCATGTCTTCTTCCACTCTTTATTTAAAGATGGTAGCTTGGTAATCAAAGGTTCGTCGCCCAACTTATCACATTAAGTAAGAGCCCACCAACCGTCACCTCACAGTTTATGCGAGTAAAGGCTATAGCAGTGTGCAATCTCTAGGAAGGTTAGAGCAGGAAAGTTCATGCTGCACCACAAAGTAGGATCCTCTAAGCATTCAAATTTAACTATGTCGGAGCAATCCATATCTCCCTCAAGATCCTCCAAATAAACGGTTGCAGAGGTAACCTGGCGCCGATCTCCAAAAACACTAGGTGAAAAGCTATGGAAAAACATGTGGGGTTGTTTACCAGCTCCCCCGTAGCTGGTAATCTAATACCCACTGATTTAGAAATTGAAAACTTCTTTTCAATCCATTTGATTCTCGCTTCAGTCATCTGATTCTCCATCACATGGTTGATTGTGAACCTACCGTGATCCATCTTGTGTCGATAATACTCCTCTAAATTATACCCGACAGTATAATCACTGGGACCAGGCTGTAAAACTTCCAGATCGACTAGGTTCAAGGCATCACCTTCTCCAAAGAGGCTAGCAATGCTACTCCCTTCGAAAGTCGAATGTGATGAAGACTCAGAAGAACTAGATGAGAAGACTCTCGACGGTCCAGTTTTTTGAACCATTGTTCACGGATGATGTAAAGAAAACAAGAAAAATAAAATAAAACAAACAGTTTATATCGAAGGCTAACCTTGCTTCAAAACAATTGCTTGGAACACCGATATGGCTCTGATCGCTTGAAAATTCACAAATGAGAAGTTGAGAGCTCAACACCCCTATTTATAGCCTTCCAACCATCTATTGGGCCAATTGGAAACGATGCGGTGGTTACCCTTCCAAGACGATAGTCGGGTAACCGCTGCACCCACCACACGACACATGGCACCACTTCTAGGGGGCTGGAAAGTGGGCCAAAACTCAGTCAAGCCCATAACCAATCGCTCTGCCCTGGAACCCTGTACACTCTGGTCAATAGGCTTGAAGGGGAATTGTTGGACACGATTATAAACCTCCGTGAAGACTACTCCCAATTCAATCTCGGAACTATATAAGCCACCAGTACGGTGGAGTCACTGCCTATGATGACTCCAGGAGAATCCCACCGAGGGTCTCTCAGTAGAAATGCAGGTGGCGTAACACCTGTCAACGTGGCAAAGATACTCACTAACCTTGACCAATAACAAGCTGACACAATCCCAATAGTGTTAGAATCAAAACCTATATAAACCCACATTTTTCGCCATTTGGGGGATTGGAACTTTCCTACAAAATCTAAGACACAAAGCCCAGTACACAGTAGTCAGTATTCAAGCTCGCCTAATCCACTTAATGAACCACTAATTGGGATAGACACGGATGACAAGGTCTTCCGCCGTTTGATTAGTTAGGGAGACCCACTTTCTTCCTTAACAACTTCATTGGTTATAAAGTGTTTAAGGGCAGCACTTATCAATTCGGGTTAGATAAAAATAAATAGTAAAATCAGGTTATTAAAATATTACCGGATTTCATTTTCACTCGGGTTGGGTTATATATCGAGCCTAATAACCCGACCCAAAGACTCGAAGTTCTTTTAATATAAAAGAAAAAAGAGAGATTATCAGTTTTCTAATTGTAAATTATCGGTTTTTTAACTGTATTTCTGTTTTTAGTGCCTGTGGTCTCTATATTTTCATAATCCATCAATTTGGTTCCTCAGTTAGTCAACGTTAGTTAAATTTATGAAAACATAGGGATCACGGACACTGAAAACGGAAAGACAGTTAAGAAACGATAATTCAAAAATAAATAAAGGGCCTAAATTGATAATCTCCCAAGAAAAACAATAAAAAATAAATAAAAAACCTAAACCTAAAGTTCATTTCAGCCACCACTGCTCTCTCATCTCCCTCTCTGTCATTTCCCACCCCGAATCATCTCGCTCTTCTCCGTTCACGGCAACCGGCGTCGCTCGTCTGCCATCCAAGTCGCTTCCCTCCACGCCGACTCCGTTTTCATCTCTTCCACGTCGCTTCCCGGTAACTTTACTCTTTAAGATTGAGTAAATATAGGTTTTTGCTGCAATTTAAAGATTATAGCTTACAGGGTTCCCTTTTTGTGGTTCTTAGAATAATTTATAAATGTGTTAGTATGATTGTATTGTACATATTGATGGTGTTGTGATTGTGTATTTCTTAGTGCACTAACTAATTAAACGTTTAACCTTCATAGCTTGAGTATTTTATCAACTACTGCTTCAAAATTGGTTTAAATGTAATAATTTAAGATTGATGTCAATTTCATGTCTGAATTAACATGGGATTGGTTTGATTTTTGATGAACTTTTCTTTATCTATAATTTTTTTGCAGAGAAGAAGCCAAAGTGACTCAATTGAACAGACCAGCAACAATGAAAGTATTCGAGATCAGTGACGGAACCACTCTCTCTCTTGCCCTCTTCACTGACGTCACCAACTCTAAGTACTGTGTCTCTCTATTTAACTCAAAATTAGGGGAAAAAATGAAATGAATTGGTCATTTTAGCACTTTTTTATATAATCAAAAATACCCATTTAGTTTATTCACTTCTTGAAAATATTTTTGAGCTTCATGAGAAAAAATACAGGTTTTTAGTGGCATTACTATTTACTACATGTTTTTAAGCTTCTGGTATGTAGACAAGTTTGTATCTTGACAATGTTTATGCATCTTGTTGTGTGCTTATGTTTTGGAATCCAAGAAAGTGTTGCTCTTGGACCTTGTTGAAGTTTAATTGGACTCTTAGAAATATAAGATGCAGTCGAGTTATTTTTTTTTTTTTTTTTCTAGATGTGAAGTACCTAATGAGAATTCAGGCATTTTAGCTTCATGGTATTCTGCTTTCATGTAAAGTTATTAGTCAAGCTTCATTATGACATATTAGGGAACTTGGCAATCACGGGGCCACCCCAAATGAAGTTTCAGATAAGAATTCATTTAGTGCTGATTAATGGTGGATTTGGATTAATACCCTTGGTCGCTCTTGAAGTGGGCGCATTTTTTTGTTTCAAAATATATATTAGTGCAGAAGTTTTGATATTAATGAACAATGGTAAGATTTGAGTTGAATTTATTTATATACTAAAATTTATTATAAGCAAATTGTCATTCAGGGAACTCTTAGAGTTTATGCAAGCTGGGACGCTGGAACCAGAAGTTGCTTTTCTTAATGCATCGCTTGTATGATTCCTTTCCAAATCGACCTTATTTTTTATTCTTTATTCAACTTTCTCTATTGTACTTTGTTGGGGCTCTTCTTATGTTATTGATATGAACAACTTTGACAGATTCCAGATGTTTTCCCTCTTCTAGCTGCTGCACATAAAACACTTGTATCCAAGTCACGAGAATCTTTGACAACACGCACTCTTCATTCTGAGCTTGTATACAATTACTCAGGATCTAAGCATGTAATCTTCATAAACTGTGACTGACTTTCGATGCTCAAGATTTCACATGTTTTTAACTAACTATGGCTTTTATCCTCACTAGATTACAGAATCTTTGAAAAGATGTGGCATTTCAGACAGCTCAACCTACGTACTTGCAGCTCGTTTCAGTGCTTCACCGGATGAGGTGAGTTGTGTCATGAATATTGTCGTACATTAGTATATCTAAGACATCAGCCATCCTTGTTATATAATAATATGTTCGTATTCCGTCAGATGAAAGCTGTAGAAAAACTCATAAATGGAAAGGAAATTGATTTGGAGGAGCTGGAAGGGAGAGCAGATAAAGCCCATATTCAAAAGGTTTGTTAGTGTAATGATCTTCAGCAGCGTTAAATCGAATATTATCCTTTGTATTGATGCTTTCAGTCAACGATGGTCAACAATTGATTTCCTTTTTCAGCACTACAAAATAACTGCCGTGGAACTAGGGATATCCTCTCTGGCAGACGCTATTACATGCCGGATTGCTGCTCGCGATGCCTTGTGAGAGGCTGATGGTCGTCTTATTTTTTTTTTCCTTTATTTTCTCTTTGTAACATTCCATGCGTGTTTCTTTATGGTAAACTGAAACGGGAATTAATGAGATTAATCTCTATGAACACGGTTTGAAATGTAACTCTTATTATTATAGATGGGTCTTTTCGCACTTTACTATTTAATGACAAATGTTATAGGCCCGGAAAGATTTTGAATCATTAAATGTCGGTACACTAAAAATGTGATTATTTTTACTTGAATGAGAGTAGGAACCTGATAAAACGCGGATCCAAACACGGGATATATACGGAGTGCTCTCATTTTCTTCGCTACCAAGTAAATGTTGGACGTTATATCAACGCTAACCGGTTATAGCCGGTGACATGCGGAGAATACTACAAAAGTTTTCGTAATTGTACTCATGCCCCTTAATTATTCTGTTATTACTTCACTTCCTATAAATTTTCATATATTGACTTTTGTTAATGAACTCCAATATTTTTGTCCTTATTTTTCACTCTCTTTTTGTCATTTGCAAAAACTAAAAATTTAACATTTAAATTACATGGTTAACAGAAAATTTCAAAAAAAATTCTACAATTTTATTTATAAAAGTTTATCAATTAATCTTAGTTTAATAATTATGACACTTGCAAAATTAAATAGTCTAATCATATTTAATATTTATCTCTAATCTTCTTAAAAATATGGTTGGAAATTACTTGTTTGGAAAAAATACAACAAGTTTTTTATATTTAAAGTTCACACATATATTACAATTATTACAATTGGACTATCGAGATTTGTTAAGATCAGAAAATATATATACGATCCACATAACTATTCTCATAAATTGAGAGAATGTTTATAAAATACGTATAGTGGTACTTGAACCTCTCACTACCACTGGGGAAGGGATATGCACTACTATCTCTACTAAGAGTTGATGTGAATATATAAATGAATATACACGTCTAAATTTTCTCTCCATAGAAATGATTGAACACGTCCAAATGATTATCAATGCCATAGAAATCAAGGTTCCTTATTCATCTTCTATATTTATAGAAGGATGAAAATGTAATATAGTAAAAACATTTGTACGAAAACATAAATATTATTTATAAAAAATAAAATAAAGGCTAATTGGCACAAATGGCCCCTGAACTCTTCAAAAAGTTGCATTATACCCCCTAAACTTTTTTTTTCGGCACTAAACCCCCTGAACTCTCGTAAATTTGCAATCGCTGAAGGAATCTACCCCCTGGTGAGGGGGCAAATTCCTTCCGCAATTGCCAAATTACAAGAGCTCAGGGGGTTTAATGGCGAAAAAAAAAGTTCAGGGGGTAAGGTGCAAATTTGGGTATAGTTCAGGGCGTATCCGTGCCAATTAGCCTAAAATAAAATAAAATAAACTCGAAATGGATAAAGTCAAAAACTGGTGATAGTCGGTGAACAAATCTCGTATAAATATATTTTTAACGTGCACTTTGATCAGAAATCTACTCTCAAAAGTTTCAAACAATTTCGAAAAACTTTGGCTCCAGCGATCATTTCCTTCACAAAAAGAATTCACTGTTTTTTCTTTTCTTTTCTAAAAGCTGAATCATGGGTACCTCTCAAAGCCGCGAAGATTACATCACAGACTCCGATTATGAAGAAGAATCAGAGTCGGAAGAATCATCCCAGTACGACGACGCCCCAGAGACAACAAGCTCTCCTTCTTCTTCTTCACAACCAGGTACGAAAACCCTAAATTCTCTCGACGAAGTTGATGCCAAGCTCAAGTCATTGAAACTCAAATACCCGATTCCGAAAAACCCGATTTCGAAAAACCCGAATCTTAAAAACCCAGTTAAGCTTTATCGACATATAGGTGGCAACACGCCTACAGCCAAATGGGTTGTCTCTGATAAGATCACTTCTTATAGTCTCGTTAAAACCCAAAAAATCAACGGTGGAAATGACTCTGATGATGACGAAGAGAGTGAAAATTCGGATTTTGGAAATGGGTTTTGGGTTTTGAAAGTTGGGTCAAAAGTTAGGGCTAAGGTTTCGACTGATATACAGTTAAAAATGTTTGGTGATCAACGTAGGGTTGATTTTGTTAGTAATAGTGTCTGGGCGTTGAAGTTTCCTAGTGATCCAGAGTATAGAAAGTTTGTGACTGAATTTCAAGATTGTTTGTTTGAGAATGTCCATGGGTTGAGAGCCACTGAAGAGAATAAAGTGAAAGTTTACGGGAAGGATTTTATTGGGTGGGTTAAGCCTGAGGCGGCTGATGATTCGATGTGGGAGGATGCAGATGATGATGTAGGGAAAAGCCCTGAATATGTGACGCCGTTGAGGGGAAATCGGCATTTGTTGGAGGAGTTTGAGGAGTTAGCGAATGGTGGTGTGCAGAGCTTGACATTAGGAGCCTTGGATAATAGTTTCTTGGTTAGCGATTTGGGCGTTCAGGTTTATAAAAATTTTAATAATGGAATTCATAATAAAGGTGTGAGTGTGAGGTTTGATGGTGGAAGTTCTCAAATTGGCTCGAATTCGACTCCTAAGAAAGCTATGTTAATGAGAGGGGAGACGAATATGATGTTAATGAGTCCGATGAAAGAAGGTAAGCCTCATGCTTCGGGAATTAAGCAGCTCGATATAGAGACAGGGAAGATTGTGACCGAATGGAAGTTTGAGAAGGATGGAGCCGATATTACAATGAGAGATATTACTAATGATACTAAAGGATCGCAGTTGGATCCGTCTGAGTCTACATTTCTCGGTTTGGATGATAATAGATTGTGTCAGTGGGATACGAGAGACAGGGGTGGGATTGTGCAGAATCTGCTTAAGGGTGATTCTCCGGTGTTGAATTGGAATCAGGGGCACCAGTTTTCCAGGGGCACCAATTTTCAGTGCTTCGCAAGTACGGGTGATGGATCGATTGTTGTTGGTTCTCTTGATGGGAAGATAAGGTTGTATTCAAAGACATCTATGAGACAGGCTAAGACTGCTTTTCCAGGGCTTGGTTCACCCATTACCCAAGTGGATGTTACTTATGATGGGAAGTGGATTTTGGGGACTACAGATACATACTTGGTGCTTATTTGCACACTATTTACTGATAAAGATGGGAAGACTAAGACTGGTTTTGGTGGGCGTATGGGGAACAAGATACCTGCCCCAAGATTGTTGAAGTTGACTCCCCTGGATTCACATTTGGCGGGAACAGATAATAAGTTTCACGGTGGCCATTTCTCATGGGTAAGCTTACACTGTTTTATTCATCAGCAGTTATGTAGTTGTTATAGATGGTATATCATTAATTGCATTTTAAGTTATTGTCGTTTTATATTTGGCTTGCATGTGAGATTTCGCTTCAGTTGATTGTGCGTCTCCTTTTATTTTGTGCATTCACTCTTTAACCTGCAAGATTTAAATGAAAGTACACTTAAATGATCTTCATAATTGAATTCTGTAATTGTTTTCTGTGCCGGCTCATTTACTGCTAAGTGAACGCTGAACTCTTTTCATAAGCAATTATGTTTTAAGTTATGCTCTTTCAGTGAAAAATGCATTAGATGAAAAAAGATTAATGCTGAAAGTTCATTGCAATTATGCTATATATAATTAATATGCTTTTACTAATGTACTAAATTAACAATTCTCGTTTTAGGTTATAATGCTGAAATTGGAGATACTATGTAGTTGCCTTTACAAAGTTTGAGATGCTAGTGGCCCCATCATTGGGGCACCTGATGCATCGTTGTGTTTGTTGCATGTATGTATGGATTTCTGTTATTTGGATGAGGAATGGTCCCTCTCTCTTTTGTTATCTATTAAGCCCTGCATTTACGCAAACTGCTGAATTGTTTTGATTCCTCAAGGCTGCTATTACAGTAAACCAATTGGTTGCTGTGTTGGTTTGCACTATGTCATGCCAATGTATGCTCATTGAGAGATTTCATGTACTGCTGAGTTGTGTTTGCCATCTAGTATGTTTAAAAGGGATATAATTTAGTTATAGGTTGACTGACAGATCTTCAATGTATTGCTGAGTTGTGCAAATGCGAGAGGTTTCCATATTTATCTGATCTGACGGAGGAGTTTGTTGAATAGTAATAATCTGACAAGATGATTTTAATTAGGGATAAAGAAAACTAATTGCTAGTAAAGAGCACAAACATTTACAATTTACTATTATAAGAAAACTAATTCATTATTTCCTGAATTTTTCGTAATTTTCTAATAAGAAAACTACAACGCTGTCCTCTGAATTGTTCCTTAAGGCATAGGTATTTAAATGATGCACTTGGCATTTGTCAATCATTATGCATATACAGATGTAACTTTTGAAAGAAGAATTTGATCTCTAGCTATACAGTATATGCTAATTAAGACTGAGAAATTGCTTGAGCTGCTTATAGGTTCACTTAACCCTCGACTTTCTTTGCCTGTTATGCTATACTTTCTTTCAGTATCTTGTGTTTTCGTTTAATACTTAGAACTTAAATTAGTATATCATTTGCACAATTATCTCACATTTATTGAATGTTGCATTTCAGGTAACTGAGGGTGGCAAACAAGAACGCCACTTAGTTGCAACTGTGGGAAAGTTCAGCGTGGTATGGGACTTCCAGCAGGTGAAGAACAGTGCTCATGATTGCTACCGTGGTCAGCAAGGTCTCAAGAGCTGCTACTGTTATAAGATCGTGTTGAAGGATGAGTCCATTGTACAAAGTCGTTTCATGCACGACCAGTTTGCTGTCACGGACTCCCCAGAAGCTCCGCTGGTGGTGGCAACACCTCTGAAAGTCAGCTCAATCAGTCTCTCTGGCAGGCGATGACTTTACTTTACCGAACCATCTTTGTTTATATGCTAGTCTTCTTTTCTTTTCTGTGTAGGATTGATTGCTTCTGCTGCTGAACCCCTTGAATTTGTTTCTCTTTTCTTTTTTTTTTTTTTTTTTTCTTTTTTTTTGGGGGTGTTGGATATTTGCTTCTTCTGCCTTCTGCTTGTATACATTGTGTTTCTTTCTTCTTGTTTCAGTTTCAACTTTCAAGCTTGTAAAATCAAATATATATATATTTTTTATTTTGGTTAATGGAAGTTGGTTTCTTTGCAAAATTGTTAAAATCTCATTAATTCATGAAATTCAAGGGTTGTGACTTGTGAATGTAGGAATTTGAGGAATCTGGTTGCTGTATCATTGGACATTGGATCTATAGAAAATCCCAGTTTATGTCATGATTGGCCAAAAAATCTGTACAAACTCCTCTCAGCAACCTTATAGCCAACAGAAAGAGAAATCATGAACCGGAATAGAAGAGGTTGCCCCATCCATGAGTAAATTTTTCATAGTACTCATTAGACCGGACGTCTCTATCCAAATAATAGGTAGTAATATAAACTAAAACATTTTAGAGCTACAAAGATTGTTATTAGGAGCATAAACTGATATATTTGGAAATTGGAACTACAAAGATGGTTTATTAGATCGTGTTAGGTACAATGAAATTTTGTAGAAGATTCTGATATTGACATTAGTATTAATGTATTATGTCTATGGTTTAAAATGAGCAATCTGTTCCCAAGCAACAATAATAATTATAATGAACCAAGTCTTGAATCTTAATCTTATCATCTCAACATCTTTGTGGATTTTAATGTTGTGATTAATGCTTTATATGTTAAAATTGTAGATCTTTATTCAGCGTGGTCTTAATTTATGAATATATATTAGAGTTTGTAGTACTTAATTCTCAGTTAAGATGTTACGTCATCTCTAGCGAGTCAAGATTGGTTTTATTTGATTAAAGTTAAAGGGTCAAATTCTTTATAGTTTGGTCATTAGGCCCAACAGAAAAATGATCGATGAAAATGTTAGTTGAGAGGTAAGTAATTATAATCCCATTTGTAAATTAAAAAGATGATTAACAGACATGGTAAGGATTAGACATGACATGTCAATAGGGGTATAGCTCAGCTGGTAGATTGATGAGTTTAGGGTTTCCGCAAAGAATTGAGATCCCCTACCCATCTTTTTTTTGCTCATCTTTCAAGCATCCTGTCACTGGCTTAAAGTTTGCGCAGCCAACCCGTGCGGCACTTAGACAACTTTAGGCAATGTTGCTAAGTAAGCCTTGATTGTCACTCTCACACACACAAGAAAGACTAGAGAAAAGGGAATAAGAAGAGCTTGGTTGGAAGTAAGACAAGTTGTATTGCTTATAAGGAAAGCTTTACAATGCTTGAATGCTTGAAGGCTTGGATGCCTTACAAATGAGAGGAGCTACCTATTTATAGTTGTCCACCTCCTCAATGGACGGTTGGGATCAATTTGATCCAATGGTGGAGGTTTGGCCTCCAGAATGTTCTACACCTATCTAGAGTTCTCTACATGTATTTACATGCCTCTAGAATTCTATACACATATCTACATCATTCTAGATTATTCTATATACATCAAGATAAGAACAACCTAGAATGGTTGTGTTGCTAGAGACTTCCGGAAGCATCCGTTGCTAGGCCTCTCCAGAGATCTCTAGAATGTTCCGCCAACTAGAGACTTCCATTAGTGTGTGGAAATCTCTAGGTTCTTCCAGCAACTTGGCCTTGTTGTGGACTTGTTCGGCTCCTTGGTTGGAATCCAGATCTTGGACTTCGCGGGGCGTGACAATCCGCTGACATGTGGCAAACAAGCAAACAAATGGTTATGATTAATTTATCTTATTTTTTTCTCTCTCCACCTAACAAACAACACCATATTAATCAAAAAGTTAAAATTTTTTTCTCTCCTCTCTCATCATCGTCTTCCTTTCTCTTCTCTCTCTCTCTCTCATCTCCCATCACTTCAAACCTTTTTTCTTTCTACTTGTTTGTTTCATAATTCTTCATACACTCTCCATTTCAAAGATAGTTGTTTATTTTTATTTTTTTTTTCAACTAATAAGCTGATCTAAAGTCTAACTTATTTTGTTTTTTCAATTTTGCTTCTAAGTGAGATTTTCCCAAAATCAAACCAAAAATCACAGTTCCAAACCCCAAAAATCCCAACCGAAATCGACCCCAACCCCAGCGAAATCCAAACAAATAGTCAAACCCAAAAAATCAACAAAATCAATCACCGCCACCACCACCAAACCGCCATCCATCTAAACACAAAAGCCAAACCACCCACCACAAACACCGTCAAATTGAAACTACAACAACCAAACCCTTTTGATTTTTAAAATTTTTGAGGTGGAGATGAGAGATTGAGTTGGAGATGGAGAGGAGAATCAAGAGAGAGAGAGAGAGAGAGAAATAAAAGAGAGAAGAGGAGGACGGTAATGAGAGAGGAGGGATAAAATGATTTTTTTTTTTTACTTTTTGATTAATACGGTGTCGTTTGTTAGGTGAAGAGTAAAAAAAAAAAAAAAAAAAAAAAAAAAAAAAAAAATTAATTTTAACTATTCGTTTGCTTGCTTGACATATGTCAGTGGATACTTGAAAGATGAGCAAAAAAAAGATGGGTAGGGGATCTTAATCCTTTGGCAAATGACTCCTATGTCAGTGACTCGAATCTTACCAATAACGAAAGCTTAAAAAAAAAATACTTATTCCCGAATTAATAGATATTTCCAAAAAAAGAAAAAGAAAAAAAAAAAAAAAGGGATTAGACGTCCCATACTATCGATTTAACACATATTTGGTGTTGATCAAGAGATAAGAGTGATACGGTGTGTGTGGTTGACAACTTTGGTGGGGTTTGTCATGTAATGGCTTCTCAAAAATTATGAAATTTGATAATAGAAAGAGACATCTCACAAACTCACAAACTCACAAGAAGAATGACACTTTCTATCTTCAAAGATTGAAAACTCACTATGTTCTTCACTTGTCACCTAATTAATTTCCCTTTTCTAATTATCAAAATTAAATTTTTCAATAAATAAATAAACAAATCATAAATTATTAGAGTTCCTCGAAATTAACAAGTTTAAGATGAGCTTAAAACGACAATAGGTACGTAGCTCAGTGGTAGATAGATAGATAGATAAGTTTGGAGTTTAAGTAAATGACTCACAGATCAACGGCTCGAATCATACTGATGAAAAATATATTTGATCACATGCTGATTTCTCACAAAATAATTATCTAAATTGGCATGCTAATCATGTGCCAATTACTACTAAATAATATTAGTACCGTACGCGTTGGCGTGTTAAATAAAGCAAAGGCTGACGTGACTCGTCAGTGAGACTCAATCCCGCTAAACTAAGCTACCATAATAATTCTTTTCATTATCAACTTAAATTAATTAAATCCAATATTTTACACTTAATTATATAATAATAATAATAGTACTAGTAGTAGAGTGATACTAAACATCTAAAAAAAAAAATTCACGAATTCTGTTATAAATGATGATGTGGTACGTGAAGTGTTAACATCACATCAATCACCATATTATATAAGATATTAACACATCACATACTACATCATTTGAGATAAAATTTAGGAAAAAAAAATTTAGGAAATATTACATTACTCTAATAATACACTCAAATTTCAAACACTTACGTTTTTACATGTTCTCACGCGCTTTTTTATTTTTTATTTTTATTTTTTGTGGTGTTTCCCACTACTTTATTCCTTTATTTTATTTTATTATTATTATCATTTTCACAACACGACAACAACGTGTTAGATAAGTATATACATATTTTAATCTGATAAAACGCACGAGTTAGAATTAACAGTGCCATGTCACCAACACAAAGTGTCACACGTGTCATCCTTTTTGGAATTGGAGAATATTATTATGATTACGCGCTTACGCGCTCCACTGTTTCCTTTTTAACTGAGTCTAAGCTTCTGTAACACTCGTGGGTCCCAATTTGGTCTCCTCCGCAGCCAAACGGACTGAACTTACTTAGAAATTATCAAACTCGTACACGGTACACCGTACAATCTTATCATTTTTACAAATTAAATTAAATAAATGAATTTTTATTAGAATCTGGAGTTTTACACTTGAAAAAATTAATTAACTGTGAGATTGAATAATTTTTTGCATCAAATATTGTACGAATTAGCTGAAATTCTTTCGTAGAATGCAAATAAATCAACGAAAGAATAAAAAAATGAATTTAATTGATAGGAATGAAATCAATTAACAACTGAAAGCATTCCCGGTAGTAGCAGAATCAGACGAATCACCATTAAAATCCATCATTGTCCACATCCATTGTTCAATCTCGTCTTCTCTTAATTTGTCCCAGAATTCTGTTTCTCTTGCAGGGTCGACGACATTACTCACGACGTTTTCTTGAAAATATGTTTGCTGCTGCTGCTGTGGTGGTTGTGGAGGTTGCGGTAATTGCGGCAGTTGCGGTGGCGGTTGCGGTTGTGCAGCTGCTGGTTGGTCGTTTGTAGTGGTGGTGGTGGTGGTTGTGTTGTCGGGAAATGGAAAATTGAGCTTTGCTCTGGGACCTCGGAATTCGATGGCGGCATTATCGTAGGCCCTGGCGGCGTCCTCCGCCGTGCTGAAGGTACCAAGCCAAACCCGGGTCGCTCGCTTCGGGTCTCGGATCTCCGCCGCCCATTTTCCCCACGGCCTCTGTCTCACTCCTCTGTAATTCTTCTTCGCTCGTTTCTTGGGTTGTTTCTTCTCCTCCTCTTGTTGCTGATTTGGCTGTTGCTGATTTGGCGGGAAAAAGTTACATCCTAAACAACCCGGAATCCTACAAACCTGACACGTGTCCAGATCGAACGGTGGAAGCACACTGCTTTCAAAACCCATACTCGTTGTCGAGGTAGCGGCGGCGGAGGAGGCGGCAGTCGTAAATTGATCAACCGGAGGTTGAAAGTAGAAAAAATCGGAACTTGATGTGTTGCCGGAGACGACGTTCTTGAGAGTTTCGACCATGACGGCGAGTTCTTGGTCTCGAGTAAGACGCGGTTGATGTAGCGGAGACGAAGACGACGTCGTATGGGGGTTAACGGCGGCGGGTCTGGGTCGCTTGTAGGACTTGTTCATGTTTGTCATCCCAAAATAGTCACTTTGTGTGTTTTTTTTGTTGAGTGTGTGTTTTGGTGAGAAGTGGGATTTTGAGAGTGTAGTGAGGGGGGCGTGTATATATAGTACGAAGGAAGAGGATGATGAGGTGGCAGACAGCTTGTACACCGTTCACACACGGGTTTGAAGATACTTTTGATGGCACGTGTGGATTTGGTCCAGGTGGTGGTTACAGACTTACATGATACAGTTTTTGGTGTGACATGGCACCTGACGTAATCATTTCCGGACACGGGACTTTTTATCTTGGTAGTTGTGAATCTTTAATTGCTAAAAAGGTGTAGTCAGTTCAGTTATATCAGTCCAAGAAGTTTCCCTTTTTTATTCAACTTCTAGAACATCACTGTCTCTATTAACAAAATAAAATATTTTATAAGACAATATTTTTTTTTTTTATAAAAAATATGACAAGGATAAGATAAGCTGATAAGGATATCTATTCATTACATCGAGATATATCTACTCTCACAATAAAAACAGTTTTCGGAATTATATTTAGATACATGATGAGATTAATATGTTGAAAAATAAATATGAATTGTTTAATTAAGTTTTCGAAATTTACCATGTGCTATTTAAACACATGAATGACTAATGAGATCCAAGAACACATCCCATAAATTGTATATTTTTCGTATAATTTATGTGCCATATATAATATGGGCCAAATTTTTTAAAAAATTTGATATAATTCTATACGAGCACTTGTGTTATATAACTTGTACATTTGAATTAGTGATTAGAAATTTAAGGTAGATCGACAAAATATAAGTTGGTAGCATGACTTTCAAGAAGTGACATTATGGTCAAAGGACTATTGACCGACTTGGGACTTTTGTTTCAATGATCATTAAATATTTCCTTGAAAATTTATAAACATTTATCAACCTTTGTATAAGAGATTTTTTCAAACAAAATTAATGAATTTGATTTTAATTAGTTTAAACTCGGCAAAGAAATTTGAAAAATTAAATATAAATTTATTTATCATGTGAATCTAATAGGTAAGAGAGAGTAAGATTTCTGTTCATATTCATGTGTTTTAAGGGTACGTAATGAAAATAGAAAAGTTAAATCATAACGATTCATATTTATTCCCTCAATCCAACTCTACACAACATCTTATATCTAAAAGTACAAAAATAATTCATATTTATTCTCTCAATACATTTATTTATATATATATATATATATTCTCTTTAGGATGAACTAATTTTATTTATACACTTCAGTCAAAATCTTATTAAATTAACTTAATCAATGACTCACAAGTCTAGTCATAATCTTAAAGTTCAGTTCGGTCCTGATGAAAGAAAAACTATATATATATAGTTATATACAGTCTCGTTCACATCAATGCACACTGATGTTACTATATCAGTACCAATGTATGTGGACTACTGATTATGAAGAAGTTTTGACAAGTGTATACACTTTGAGTCAAAGTATTTAAATCTAATGGTCTACATCCAATGCATTAATATAAGTTATATCAGTGTGCACTAACTTAAACATTTATATATATATATATAATCTTGTTTGGTGAAAGCTGGGATACCATAGCTTTCTAGGGCTCAAAGTAGTTTTACTAGTGAACTTGTCAACCCTAACTTAAAACAACATATTATATTTTAAAAAAAAATATGTGGTCTCAAATTATAAGTTTTAGCTGATAGTCAAAATAATTTAATAATTTGGTATAGAAGTTGAAGATAAGAGAGTTCTTAATTAAGACTAATTAAATTAACTCTAGAGCTCTCAAATAATCAATCATACTTAATAAAATACAATTATGGTTGTTTGTTGATGTGATACGTTTGTGATATTATTTGAAACTTTTTTTCAAACTTGACTAGAGTGGTTATACTTATATCACTAAATTATTTTAAGCTTTATTATGTTGAAAACAAACAATCAATCAATCGATATATAGAAAATAACAGAACCAAACAAAAATTTATAGAACAAGAAGAATGTGATGTTTATGAATATATATATATATATATACACATATAGAATATTTGTAAACTGTTTATATATAAAATAAAAAAAATTAATTAATAAACTAACTTCGTAATCTGGAGATAGAGGCTTATAGTGACTTGAAATGTGTTATGTAATTTTTCGATCCTGGAAATTACATAAAGAGAATTTAGGATAGATTGTATATTTACAATCCTGGGAATGTACAATAGAAGAATTTAGGAGAAGAAAAAGGAGTCTGATAAGAGAAGGATTTATTTTATATCATCATCATGTTCCTCTCAAACACTTGTCACCAGCTTTTATAGGCTGAGACTTTAAATGGGTTACAACATTTAAACAAAACAACTGACAATCTATCAACTAAGCAAAATAATAGGGATGTGCTCCACAAGCAATCGTGGGATTGTTCCACCTTCCACTTTCACAACGTGGTCATGAAAACACTCATGAATCCCCAACAACAAATTACAAACTATCACCTAATAACAGCAATTAATAAATCATGAATGACATGGCCATTTGCTTTTGCACATATCATTCCACCCTTCCCAAATTGTCCTTGTCCGCAAGGACGAAATTAGGATAGGTCTTGGAAAAACGCTAGTGAATTTCCCATGTAGCATCTTCGAAGGATACCTTCCCTTGTGAATTATACATTCCCTTGTTCTTCGGTTTGCCAACAACTAGAATGGTTTGATGATGATTGGTTCTAGCCATAACATGGAAGGAAATTTCCGGAATTGGTTCTATGAAAGCCGATTCGTTAGGCAATTCTTCGAGTGTGGCAGAAAAATCTGATTCACTTTTTTCACTCCTTTCACAAGCCTTCTGGCTTGTAATCTGACAGAACGAAACCTATATAGTATTAGAAGATGGGGTCAATTTTTGGTTGGGTGGGGGACCAAGTAGACCAGATGTGGTGTTGGAGCGGGAAGTGTTGGATTGGTTAGGGGGGTGTGCAGATTCTCCAGGAGTGAAGGGGTTTATTTCTCCATCTACTGGTTTCTGAAATTGAGTGATCCGCAAAGCCTGCAAATGGGTCATGATAGTTTGCAAGGTAGCATTAATTTGATCAAGGCTTGACTCGTGTCGAGCCAAGATTTTGTAAACTCCATTACAGATTTCGGCATTCATAAGAACCGATCCTGGCTCTGATACCATTGTTATGTAATTTTCCGATCCTAGAAATTACATAAAGAGAATTTAGGATAGATTGTATATTTCCAATCCTGGGAATGTACAATAGAAGAATTTAGGAGAAGAAAAAGGAGTCTGATAAGAGAAGGATTTATTTTATATCATCATCATGTTCCTCTCAAACACTTGTCACCAGCTTTTATAGGCTGAGACTTTGAATGGGTTACAACATTTAAACAAAACAACTGACAATCTATCAACTAAGCAAAATAATAAGGATGTGCTCCACAAGCAATCGTGGGATTGTTCCACCTTCCACTTTCACAACGTGGTCATGAAAACACTCATGAATCCCCAACAACAAATTACAAACTATCACCTAATAACAGCAATTAATAAATCATGAATGACATGGCCATTTGCTTTTGCACATATCATTCCACCCTTTCCAAATTGTCCTTGTCCGCAAGGACGAAATTAGGATAGGTCTTGGAAAAACGCCAGTGAATTTCCCATGTAGCATCTTCGAAGGATACCTTCCCTTGTGAATTATACATTCCCTTGTTCTTCGGTTTGCCAACAACTAGAATGGTTTGATGATGATTGGTTCTAGCCATAACATGGAAGGAAATTTCCGGAATTGGTTCTATGAAAGCCGATTCGTTAGGCAATTCTTCGAGTGTGGCAGAAAAATCTGATTCACTTTTTTCACTCCTTTCACAAGCCTTCTGGCTTGTAATCTGACAGAACGAAACCTATATAGTATTAGAAGATGGGGTCAATTTTTGGTTGGGTGGGGGACCAAGTAGACCAGATGTAGTGTTGGAGCGGGAAGTGTTGGATTGGTTAGGGGGGTGTGCAGATTCTCCAGGAGTGAAGGGGTTTATTTCTCCATCTACTGGTTTCTGAAATTGAGTGATCCGCAAAGCCTGCAAATGGGTCATGATAGTTTGCAAGGTAGCATTAATTTGATCAAGGCTTGACTCGTGTCGAGCCAAGATTTTGTAAACTCCATTACAGATTTCGGCATTCATAAGAACCGATCCTGGCTCTGATACCATTGTTATGTAATTTTCCGATCCTAGAAATTACATAAAGAGAATTTAGGATAGATTGTATATTTCCAATCCTGGGAATGTACAATAGAAGAATTTAGGAGAAGAAAAAGGAGTCTGATAAGAGAAGGATTTATTTTATATCATCATCATGTTCCTCTCAAACACTTGTCACCAGCTTTTATAGGCTGAGACTTTGAATGGGTTACAACATTTAAACAAAACAACTGACAATCTATCAACTAAGCAAAATAATAAGGATGTGCTCCACAAGCAATCGTGGGATTGTTCCACCTTCCACTTTCACAACGTGGTCATGAAAACACTCATGAATCCCCAACAACAAATTACAAACTATCACCTAATAACAGCAATTAATAAATCATGAATGACATGGCCGCTTGCTTTTGCACATATCAAAATGTCCTAAGACAGAATTTCTCACCTTCTGGTGCTTGAAGGACGAATGGAGACTGCCCCTAAGATTCAACTATCTATCTTCTGTGTTGAAGCACTCAACCCAGAAGTCTAGCAAACTACAATGTTTTTTTTTTCTCTCTCAAATTTTGGAAGACAGATAGATAAAAAAGAAAGTTAGTAAGTAAATATTTTTCAAAGTAACTTGTTTTAGAATTTAAAGACATGAGATGTCTGTTCAGAACAAATACAACTTTTGAAAGAAAGTAACGTTTATTGAAAAAAAAAAAGTTACAACTCTTCCTGACAAACTTGAATTTTGAATTTAAAAAATTATTTTTTAAAAAACAAAAATAACCACTCGAAGGCATCTTGAGCCCAAGAGCTCATAGTCCATGTATCATCTATTTATGGGAGCTCCAACAAACCTGGGATCAAATCCAAGCATGTTGGCCATTCGATTTGTAGTAATCTCATAATCACTTATACGTAAGAAAAAGACTTTGTTTTTTGTCGATATGGGATTGATGGTTTAAATCAAACCATTTTAACATATTCAACAAGCTAAATTCTCAACCAAATGAGCACCCATACTTAATTTAGGTGGTGTGATCTCTACTTCCATATTAGCGGAGGCCGGCGGGGATTTAAGTGTCTTCATGTTTATATATATATATATATATATACACTTAATATATATATATGTCTTCATAAAAATTAAAGTCCCTATTTATCTGTCTTTTTTTAGATCTAAGTCAGTGCTTTAGTTGTTTTGTCCAAGAACCGACACTGTTGTAGTCAGATTGAATCATTTTTCAAACTTTTTATAAAAAAAAAATCATGTATCTTAATTATTAAATCAAGAATGCAATACTTAAAAGAAAAATCTAATGAAATCATACAAGGTAGAATCCCCATATTATAAAAAGTATGAATTCACTAAATATATATATATATATATTGCAAACTTTGTTTATCGTTAATGAGTGGTTGAAACTTGAAACTTGGAAAAATAAAGTTCCAAAATAGAAAGTTTTATTTATTTATTTATTTTCTTTTTATATATGATAATGATTGATCGATAGCCAGGAGACAACTGCCTCATCACCGTACACATGTAGACGGTTTCGACCTTTTTTTTTTTTTTTTTTTTTTTTTTTTTGTAAGGATAAGGTCTAATTAGAGCTAATTACACAGAACCTCCCTGAGGTTTGCCCCTTTACACTAAAAAACAACGTTATCGAAAATTGACACTCAACCCCCCTGGCGTTAGTGTTTGACCGTTAACTTAACGGTTGACCACATCAAAATGCCAAAATGACTTAAATACCCCTATTACCCTTTATTTAATGAAATTAAAATTTAAAAGAGTAAATTAAATAAAGAAAAATTAAATAAAAAATAGATGATCTTCACAATTTTTTTAAAAATAAATAAATTTTTAAAAGTGGAAAAAATAAGAAAATAAAATTAAAAACGTTTTAAAACCAAAAACAAAAAAACAAAAAAACAAAAAAAAAAAAAACAGAAAAATAATGGAAAATAATTTAAATTTTAAAAAACAAAATAAAAAATGAATGTAATTTTAAATGGAAAGAAACAGAGACGGATGAGATCTGGTGGAAGAAAAAGTATCAACTTCATCATACAAAACTTCGTTTTTGTTGCTTTTACCAAAAAAAATATCAACGAAGTTTTGTACAATGAAGTTGATACATTTTGATGTGAAAACGAAGTTTTGTAAGAAAAAATTATTTTCCATTATTTTTCTGTTTTTTTTTTTGTTTTTTTTTTTTTTTTTGTTTTTGGTTTTAAAACGTGTTTTAATTTTATTTTCTTATTTTTTCCGTTTTTAAAAATTTATTTATTTTTTAAAAAATTGTGAAGATCATCTATTTTTTATTTAATTTTTCTTTATTTAATTTACTCTTTTAAATTTTAATTTCATTAAATAAAGGGTAATAGGGGTATTTAAGTCATTTTGACATTTTGATGTGGTCAACCGTTAAGTTAACGGTCAAACACTAACGCCAGGGGGGTTGAGTGTCAATTTTCGATAAAGTTGTTTTTTGGTGTAAATGGGCAAACCTCAAGGAGGTTCTGTGTAATTAGCTCTAAAATAAAAATCAATGATAAGAGACTTACTATTTAGCCGCCTCAATTTTTTTGTAAGTCTTTCTCATAATATAATTGTCATTTGAGCTTGAACTTTCCTTTGAATTGACATTTCTTTTATGAATATTTTTCTTTAAAGAGATATTAATATTCTACTTATGTACTGCCAAATACTGGTGAAAATACACAAACCACTAGTCACTAACTACCAAAGAAGTAGAAAATGCATGTTTATATACACATATTGCCTCCTCAGAAAATAAAAAGATTTACACCCTTTTAAGTGAACAAAAAACACGTCCCTTCAATTTTTGTAAATGCATGCATGCAATGGAGTTGGTAAATTTAATTACTAGCTTTCATATAATGATATATGAGTTCTTTCTTGTAGTTTTTGTGTATATATATATTTTTAGTTTAATTGCTTAACGGAAGAAAATTTGTGGTTCTAGTCATGACTTAAATTTCAATAACAAAATTTTCATTTATTCAAAAGATATAGATATGGGTACTTTTCTTTTCACATGATGCTTTCTACAAATCCAATTTTAATATGTCTAAAAAAAGAAAAGCTGATTTTGATTAGTGGTCTGTTTAATTAACCTATATTACAAGAGAGGAAAAATAAAATGAATAATAGATGTGTAGTTGACAAAAGAATAGTCTCTCTTGGTAGGTAAGTTTGGTCCACAACAAAATAGACTTCTACGGACTATGTACGTATTACGTAGCAAAATTGGATTATACAAGGGAAGTCCATGATCATGAGTGGTTGCATGAATAAGTAATTGTGGTCCATGTGTTTATGTGAAAGAAGAGATTCAATCCACCATCGGTCACCGTCTAATGTAATTTAGTGTTTAGTGGTGGAGGCATTCATAAAAAAATAATGTCTTTATTTCAACATAAATTATAGAACCGTTTAAAGTACACTAAAGAAATCATATGCAAGTTATATATCATGATTCACGAGGGAGAAGAGAAAATTAATACGCAATATAGAGGGAGAGGAAAATATAAATTGGAAGAGAAAATATAAATAAGATTTTAATTAGGAAAGTAAATCTATGAGAGAGGAGAGGGAAAAGAAAAGAAATTAATAATAGATAATGTAGAAGAAAATAAAAAAACAAATCAATTAATTAAATCTAAGCCATCCAAATCTCATAAATCCAATGGCTTAAAAATCAGTGTCAAATCTTGTGTTAAAAATTGTGTCCCCCAATCGCTCCCGAATTTTAATAGTGTTAAAAATTGTGTTAAAAATAATTTAAATTTTAAAAAACAAAATAAAAAATGAATGTAATTTTAAATGGAAAGAAACAGAGACGGATGAGATCTGGTGGAAGAAAAAGTATCAACTTCATCGTACAAAACTTTGTTTTTGTTTCTTTTACCAAAAAAAGTATCAACGAAGTTTTGTACGATGGAGTTGATACATTTTGATGTGAAAACGAAGTTTTGTAAGAAAAAATTATTTTCCATTATTTTTCTGTTTTTTTTTTTTTGTTTTTGGTTTTAAAACGTGTTTTAATTTTATTTTCTTATTTTTTCCATTTTTAAAATTTTTTTTTTAAAAAAAATTGTGATGATCATCTATTTTTTATTTAATTTTTCTTTATTTAATTTACTCTTTTAAATTTTAATTTCATTAAATAAAGGGTAATAGGGGTATTTAAGTCATTTTGGCATTTTGATGTGGTCAACCGTTAAGTTAACGGTCAAACACTAACGCCAGGGGGGTTGAGTGTCAATTTTCGATAAAGTTGTTTTTTGGTGTAAAGGGGCAAACCTCAGGAAGGTTCTGTGTAATTAGCTCGTCTAATTATAAAGCGTGGACCAACTCACAAGTCAAAACTAAGAAAAAATAAAAAATAATAAAAAAATAAAAATTGTTCAAATGAGGATCGTCAAACTGAAAATTGAAAACTCCAAACATCAACATCTTCGCTTTGAATTTCAAATGGTCTGGAAACTATAAGTTAAGAGACAGCTAAGCTCAGAAAAGGTGACCATTTGATGGACGGTTTCGTTTTTGTACGAATTTAATGGTGTTCTATGCACAGTATAAACGGCAAAACATAACAGTGAGACAGCTAAGCTCAAAAAAGGTGACCATTTGATTAACGGTTTCGTTTTTGTACAAATTTAATGGTGTTCTATGCACAGTATAAATGGCAAAACATAACAGTCCAGCCCTCAAATGTGTAACTCAGCCGATAGATGGGCGAATTTAGAGTTTAGACAAATAACTTCCAAGTCAATGGTTCAAATACTACCGATGGCAAAAACTTTAAAAAAAATATCCGGTTTATCTAATTAGATAGATAAATACTGTAAATAAAAAAAATAAAAAAAAACAGCCTATATAAGTTTTTTTCTAGTAAAATTGTATCTATATCCCAAATTAATATATATGTATTTTTTCAAAATTCCAACATTGCCCTTAAATAAGACTATTAAAATGACAAAATTTTATAAATATTTTACAATTATATATGAATGAATATCCATCAATCCATGGAAGAAACTTCCATCCTTTTGTATTCCCACTAGCTCTATCATAATGATCAATTTTATTATTTATTATAATGTAATTCATGTATACTTATGTAATTCATGTATTTTATACACTTTGTGATGAGAACAATTGAGGAATAAAATACTTCTCTCTTTGATTTATTATTTCTCTCTTCTTATATTTTAAGTTTATGTTTTATATTATTGTTTATTCTTATTCCTTTTATAACACATTATTAGCACGAATCTCTAACCATTATAGGTTTCAAATTTGAAAGTTTCTTGTTTGAAGACAATATGTCATATGATCCATATTCGATAAGTGATAAGAGATAACACATCTAATGAGACCGAGAGATCCAAAAAATTGTGAAGTATTTCTTTCTCTAATTTTGGGCTAACAAAAAAAAAATGGTTTATATTATTTCTCTTATTAATTTTGTTCTTAATATTTATTGGGTTGCCAATTAAAGAAAAGAAAGATTGAATAATTGTATTGCAACCAGAAGATTGCAAAAATGAAATTAATTATATTACAACTCAAAGATCGCAAAATCAAAGAGCCTAAAGTTCAATTTGATATATATTTGATAATTGTTAAATCAAATAGCCCGAAAATCGATCTGATGTCCGAAGATTGTAAAACCAAAAAGCATGAAGCTCAATTTAGTGTTTTGATATTATAAAATCAAAAAGTCTGAAGCTTAACATAATCTTATTAGAAATTATGAATTGCAATCAAATCAAAATATGAAAATTTTGAATTATCGAATAAGAACCCGAAGTTCTAAGTTTCAATTGATGTGATTACTTTTGGAGCCCGAAGTTCTCAATTCATGATTTTCAATTATAAACATGAAGTTTATATATGAACCGGAGGTTCTAATGAAATTATAAATTTTCATTAAATATGAATTTTATTTGGAACCTAAAGTTTTTGATCTATAAATCATAACCATAAAGTTATGATATCAATAGAACATTAAGTACTGATATAAGTATGGCTATAAAGTGCAAAAGTAACTTATCTTTTTGTTTTTCTACATTATATATATATATATATATATACCTACCTCTAATTGATTATTTATATTTCACATGAATGAGACATTTTTGATCTATTTCTAATTAGTTATTTATATTTCACATGAAGAGACTCAAACACTATGAATGAAATATTTTTTCTTTTTTATTTTTTTCTCCTTATTAAGGCATGTAAGGTGTGAAATCTTATATTTCCGTATACTAGAAAACTATAAATTTTTATATTTCACACATCTATTAACCATGAAATGTCTCTATTATTTATTCAATGACATTTGAATTTATTCACCATGTTATATATAATTTTATAGTCCATTGAATTTTGTGACATTTAAAATTATTAGTTTTATTTTAAGTTGATTTACATTCATGTCTTCTTAGTGAACTTGTCAACCTTCACTTAACACAATAGATTATATATATATATATATATCAGTGTTCTAGTAGTCGGCCGACTAGGCCGATTAATCGGCGTAATACAGTTAGGCAGTGGGTTGCTGTGGCGAAAAGGCTGAAGTCGGCTGCATTCCACGCTCTCCGACTAATCGGCAAGTCGGCTACGTGGCGATCAATGGTTTGGACCACGCCCAGCCACTTTTCATCAGTTTTTCCCTTCAATCTTCATCGATTCATCTCAGATCACACAAATGATTGATGAAATTCATCTCGGTTCACACAAATTTCATCACAACCAAACAGATCGCAAACCTAAACCAGATCACACACATAAACCATCTTCGACCAAAGAAGCTTCCTGCCGCTACCACCACTCCGTCGCCAAGATCACCGAAAACTTCTGTCTTCCGTCGCCGCCGTCTCCGGTTCGCAGCCGTCTCCAGTTCATAGAATTGCAGGTCAGTTCTTATCTCTTTCACTTTCATGTCTCAAAGAAGATGATTGATGAAATTTGAGGATTAATTTTAGGGATTTAAGGTTTTGTCAAAGAAGAAGAAGATAGGGAATGCAGAGAATCAAAGAGGATTTTGGGGATTTTTGGACAGTTGCAGACAAATGGGAAAGAAGAGTATTACGAGATTGACTTTAAGTTCTCTATTGGGCTCCTTGGCAATTTGGGTTAGCATCAGCTTTGGGCCAATTAGGCCACTGTTACAATTAGTTTTCCACTATTAAATTGGGCCAATTGTGTCTTTGGATTGTGTATTTGGATTTGAATTTTTTTTTGGATTTGATATTTGTGGAATATGTCTTCAACGTTAAATTTGTTTGTAATTGTGTTTTCCGATTAATCCCCGATTAATCACCGACTAATCGGCCTGGCGCTAGGAGCTGGGTCTCCGCCCGACTAGCGCCTAGCGCTTACTAAAACATTGATATATATAGTCTTTCTATTATCAGTTTGTCCTGTCAATAAATATATCAGGACGAAGAATGTGAACCATAGATTATGAAGAAGTTTTGACAAGTGCATACACTTTAAGTCAAAGTATGTAAATCTAGTGGTCCATATTTTTCATCATGATATATTTATTGTCAAGACGAATTGATAATAGAAATATATATATATATATATACGGGGTCTCAAATTATAAGTTTTAGCTGATAGTCAAAATAATTTACTAATTTAGTATATAAGTTGAAGATAAGAAAGCTCTTAATTAAGACTAATTAAATTAACTTATAATTTAAATAATCAATAATAATCAATCATACTTAAATAGCTATTTATGTAATAAAATACAATTATGGTTGTTAGTTGATGTGATACGTTTGTAGTAGTATCACAAACTTGACTAGAGTGGTTATATGTACTTATATCACTAAATTATTTTAAGCTTTATTCAAGTATTCAACAAGCTAAATTCTCATCCAAATGAGCACCCGCACTTAACTTAGGTGGTGTGATCTCTGCTTCTATATTAGTGGCGGGATTTAAGTCTCATCATATTTATACGGAGTAGCTGCACAAACGCCTCCTGAGTTTAGGTCTAATAACATATATATATGGACTTTTTACCAAATATTACACAAACATCTCTTACTGTTAGTTGACTTCCATCCAAACTAATAATTAACCATATTTTTTAGTATTAAAAGTCCAAAATACCCTTAATTACTTATTTATACTTTATTTTGTTCCCCTAAAAATAAAATAAATTATATAAAAATGCAATAAAAAACTTTTAATTATATTTTTTTTCAATCAAATTTTAAAAGACAAAAATATATAAAACAAAAAATTTAGAATTTAAAAATATATATATATATATATATAGAAAAAGGAATAAAGGAAATTTTTTAAGAAAATAAATGGAGAACAAATCTCAAATATACAATTGATGGGACTTGGATCCACAATCATGTAAAACAAAACTAGATTTAAAGTTTTTGACATTAAAATACAATCATTATTGATGATTGAAAATTGAATACAATTGTGGAATCTCATTTATTGCTAAAAATTTTGTGGCTTGGATGAAATTATATTGATAATTGAAAATTGAATATAATTGTGGTTTGTTGGTTTATGAATCATCAATAATGATTGTAATTTAATGTTAAACTTAAAATCTAGTTTTGTTTTTTATGATTTTGTTTTTTTATGATCAAAGTCCCAGCAATGGTGTATTTGAGATCGATATGTTCACCATTTCTTTTCTTAAAAATTTTCTTTTCTATTTTTTTCTAATTTTTTTTTTAAGTCTAAATTTTTTGTTTTATATTTTTTTATCTTTTAAAATTTGTTTGAAAAAAATATAATTAAAAGTTTTTTATTTGCACTTTTATATAATTTATTTTATTTTAAGGGGAACAAAATAAGGAATAAATAAGTAAATAAGGGTATCTTGGACTTTTAATACTAAAAATCTGGTCAACAGTTAGTTTGGATGGAAGTCAACTGACGGTAGGAAATGTTTGTGTAATATTTGGTAAAATGTCCGTATGCGTGTAATTAGGCCTAAACAGCTAAACTCGGGGGACGTTTGTGCAATTACTCCTATTTATACAAACACACACACACACACACACACACACACACACATATATATATATGTGTGTATATATATACAAAAATGTTCAAGTCAGTACGTACTGATATAACTTTATCAGTGTGTTGGATGAGGTCCATTAGATTTATATACTTTGACTCAAAGTATCAAAGTATATGCACTTGTCAAAACTTCTCCATAATCAGTGATCCACATGCATTGATACTGATATAGTTATATAAGTGCGCACCAATGTGACGAGATCGTATATATATATTTTATAAATAATATCTTCATAAAAATTGAAGCCCCTATTTATTTGTCTTTTTTAAGATCTTAGTTCATGCTTTGATTATTTTGCCCAAAGAATCGACACTGTCGTCATATTGAATCATTTTTCAAACTTTTTATATAAAAAAAAAAAAAAAAACACCTTGTATCTTAATTATTAAATCAAGAATGTAATAATTTAAAAAAAAAAAAAAAAAAAATCTAATGAAATCATACAAGGTAGAATCCCCCGTATTATAAAAAGTATGAATTCTCTAAAAAAAAATAAAAAATAAAAAATACAAGTCCTTTGGTTGCAAACTTGGGACTTGGGAGGTGTATTATTATCATAGTTTGTTTATCGTTAATGAGTGGTTGAATAGGGATGGCAAAATTCCCCGTGGGGATGGGGCCTCGTGGGACCCGCACTTTTGGGGTGGGGATGGGACGGGGACGGGGATGGGGATAGATAGTATAACCCGCAATGGGTATGGGGTGGGGATGAGTTTTATACTCCCCGCCCCGCCCCGCCCCGCTCCGCCTAAAATAATACTTAGTTAAACTACGTAGTTTCAAAGAAAATTTTGATTTCATACTTTATGTTTATGTTTGAAAATGATTGAATTACTTTTGAGAATTATGTTTATGAGATTTTTTTAATAGTTTCTTGGAATTATTTACTACTTTATATATTATATCATATGCAATGGTTATATATTTATTATTTAAATAAAATATATATATATATATATAAATGGGGTGGGGTACGGGGAAAGCCACCCCGCCCCGCCCCATTGCCATCTCTATGGTTGAAACTTGAAACTTGGAAAATATGAAGTTCCAAAATAGAAAGTTTATTTTATTTTATTATTTATTTTTTTTGTCTTTTTATATGATAATGATAGATCGATAGCCAGGAGACAGCTGCCTCATCACCGTACACGTGTGGACGGTTTCGACCAATTTTTTTATTTTTATTTATTTATTTATTTATTTTATTTTATTTTAAGGATAAGGTATAATTATAAAGCGTGGACCAACTCAAAAGTCAAAACTAAGAAAAAAAAATTTAATGAGAATCGCCAGACTGAAAACTGAAAACTCCAAACATCAACATCTTCGCTTTGAATTTCAAACGGAAATGGTCAAGTTCTGGAAACTATAAGTTAAGAGACAGCTAAGCTAAAAAAAGGTGACCATTTGATGGACGGTTACGTTTTTGCACAGTGTATTGGATGTGGGGTCGAATTTATAGTTTCAATTTACAAATTTAATGGTGTTCTATGCACAATATAAATGGCAAAACATAACAGCCCAAGGACGTAGCTTAACTGGTAGATAGATGAGTTTAGGGTTTTGGTAAATGACATTCAAGTTAGCAGCTCAAATTCTACAACCAATGGCAAATGAACGAGTTTGAGGTTTGAGCAAATGACTCATAAGTCAGCGACTCGAATCATACCAATAGCAAAAGTTTTTTTTAAAAAAAAATACCGGATCTAGATAGGTAAATAGATAAATACCAAAAAAAATAAAATAAATAAATAAACATAACAGCCGATTCAAGCTTTTTCTTGTAAAATTGTATGTATATCCCAAATTAATATATATTTTTTTTCAAAATTTCAACATTACCCTTAAATAAAACTATTAAAATGATGAAATAAATTTTAGATACACCTTATATATCATATCAACACAATCTTTAATATTTTAAAAATGTATAATATATTTTGACCGAATTATCAAATATTTACTAAATAAAAAACTTAAATAGTGATTATTTAAATTAAAAATATTAAATAACTATTATAAATATTAAAAAAAACATAGAAAACCATTACACATCATCTTTTAATAGAGCCGGTTGTATACCTCCCTAATAGCCACACCTTCCATTATGCTTTTTTTTTTTTTTTTTTTTTTTTAATGAAATATACGTATAAAAAGAGATGCAAGTACAAGCGAAAAGTTTTTGACAGAGTAAATATTCACTCTTTCCTCGTGCCATATACCCAACAATTGAATCAATATGTGAAAGGAGTCAAAGGACTAATGAGGATGCCCCATATGTTTCCATCCATTACAAAACAAAAGGCATCAAATCGGTAAATATCATGTCATGTGTGTGGACATCCCCCACTTACTAATACACCCTGTTTTTGGCAAGTGCTTAGTTGTGCACAACAATGTCAATGTCCTACTACTGCTTTTGGAATCAGAATTTATCTATTTCTGGCAACCCAAATTCAACTGCTGTCTCGCATCCCATTTCTTCATACCAAAATTTCTAAGCAATTTCAACCCCAATCAAGTCATAGTGTACTATAAGCTTGATTTAGCTTCTTAAACTTAATCTAAAAGGACGATTACATTCATTCATTCTCTTTTAATTACCGAAAAGAATACTCATTCGGTCTAACAATATCTCAAGTTTGAGTCATTATACTAATATATATATATTAGGGATGATATGTGCTAAAAATATCATTAACTATTTATTTTATATTTTAAAACATTAATTTAATCAACCTCTTCTTAATCAATATGATCATTTTCAATGAACTTAAAAAGTAACAGATCCATCTATTTATTCAGACTGGATTTGACTATCCCTAATCTCACCCAAATTTAATGAGAACACTGTTGGGTATGGCTCGAATTTCAATGGTTATCAAACGGGATTCAACCAATGCGGAAACTTCCTGAAGACATAGAAAAATGTTTGGAAGTAAGAGATCGTATCTGAGGGAGGTTTGAAGATTGAAGAAGAACTGAAGAATCAAATTCCAGAAGGAATCGCGGCGTGGACCTCGGTACAGACAGAATTGCACAGATAGCGGTGCAAACTGCATTCCAGTGAGATCACGTGGTGTAGACCGCAGCATAGGCAAAAGGCACCAACTGCGGTATTTTTGAGCGGTGGATTCTAGAGATTGTCCACAGTGTAGCTAGGGTGTGGGTTGCAAACCGCAACCCAAACCGCGGTAATAGCGGATTTTGCCCAGATTAGGAAGGTTGCATGGAAATATGAAAGGTTTTCTTCTAGAAGTTCTTGTGTTTATCGGAAAAGGAAAAAGAAATTGTCTTCATGCGGAATAGGAAAGTCTTGTGCTTAAAGGAAAATAATTTCTCTTTACAAGAAGACTCATCATAAAAAGAAATAGTATTATCATAAAAAGAAATAGTATTTATGTGAAACAAGTAAGTCATGTACGTATAGAAGTATGATTTCTTTTTATATTAAACTCTCTGTAACTTATATAAATAAACCATAATAATTAGGTTATTATGTGTGGAGCAAAATAGCAAATACTAGAGAGATCTCAAAAGAGTGGGCATTGGGTATAATCGGGTTTGGGGTATTTTAGAGAGAAAATCAAGAGTGTGTGGTTGTAAAAAATTACTACATAGTGAAACTCTCTCTTGTTGTTCCGACGGCCGTGGTTTTTTCCCTTCTTAGGTTTTTTGTGATTGGATTGATTGTTTTATTTCTTCCATCTTATTTTTCCTTGTTATTATTTGTTTATGTCTATCTGGCAACGCTTCCGTGTAGCAAGTATTGCTGACAACTGGTATCAAAGCCTCATGTTGCCTAGTAGCAGCTTAATAGATGGTTATGACTGGAAGGATAGGTTCAATGAAATTCGATATTGATAAGTACGATGGAAAAATCAATTTTGGCTTGTGGCAAGTTCAAGTCAAGGATTTGCTAATCCAATTAGGATTAAACAAGGCGTTGAAGGGCAAGTCAAATCCTGTAAACTCTAGAAACCCTAACGACTTTGGAGATTCTAGTAAAGATGTTACTGGTACTAGTTCTGAAAATTTTGTGATGAGCGATGATGATTAAGAGGATTTGGATCAAAGGGTTGTGAGTTCGATACGATTATATCTGGCTAAGAATATTCTTGCAAATATTCACGGAACATATTTAGCGAAAGAACTTTGGGAGAGACTTCAAGAATTATATCAAGCGAAAAGCGTCTACAACCATTTCTACCTGAAGGAGCAATTTCACTTACTGCGGATGTCTAAAGGTACAAAGGTTTCCGATCATCTAGGAGAGCTCAATAGGATTATTTCAGAATTAGAGTCAATTGGAGTTAAGATCGATGGAAGACAAAGTGTTAAGACTCATTTAGTCTCTTCCACTGTCCTATGCACACATGAAGCCTATCTTGATTCCTGGGGGTCCGACTATAAGTCTTGGGGATGTGACGTGTAAGCTAATCTCTGAGGAAAGAAGGCTGAAGAGAGAAGGTAGATCTTTTGATAACTCTGCCCTCTTGATAATAGGAAGAAGGGGAACTCCAAGAAAGTAGTCACTTGCTGGAACTGAGGACAAGCGTGTCATATGAAGAAAGATTGTAGCAAAAAGGCAAGTGAGGCTAAAGGCTCTAAAGAGGGGGATTCGACAATCGCCTCTCTTGAGTATAACAACTACAACAATACCCTTTAAAAGGGGCATGGACATCTTTATGGCATGACCGCTAGTGGCCATGGAAGAGGATGTATTGCTGATAGTGGGTCCACAATTGCGCACGGGCATTGGTTAGGAAAGTGATGTAAGGTGTGTGGTGGACAAGGATGTTGATGGCTGACGTACTCCCCAAAAATCCTAACATGAGGAGTTGCACCAGAATTTCAGAAAGTAATTTCGACATATGCCAATGAAATCTTAGGATAGGTATTCCTAAGTGGTTATACCTCGTGATGGGTATGTTGATTCTTGGTTTGAGAGTCGTAGTTGAGAACATAATTTTGAGAATTCTCGCCATAAGGGAGGATTGTTGGATATGGCTTGAATTTCCAATGGTTACCAAACGGGATTCAACCAATACGGAGACTTCCTAGAGATATAGAAAAACGTTTCGAAGTAGAAGATCGTGTTTAAGGAAGGCTTGAAGACCAAAAACGTGGACCGTGGTATAGACAAAATTGCACAAACAATGGCGCAAACCGTGGTACATTCTAGTGAGATCACGTGGTGTAGACCGTGGCATAGGCAAAAGGCACCAAACGTAGTATTCTAAGCGGAGGATTCTAGAGATTGTCTACAGTGTAGAGCGTGTGTTGCAAACCGTGGCCCAAACCGTTTTAATAGCGGATTTTGCCCATATCAGCAATATTGTGTGGAAATAGGAAAGGTTTTCTTCTAGAAGTTCTTGTGCTTATCGGAAAATGAAAAAGAGTTTGTCTTCATGTAGAATAAAAAACTAAGAAAGCATTGTTCTTGAAGGAAAAATATTTCTCTTTACAAGAAAACTTATCATAAAAAGATATAGTATTTATGTGAAAAAAGTAAGTCTTATACGTATATGAATAGGATTTCTTTTTATCTTAAACTCCCTGTAACTCATATAAATAGACCATAATATCTAGGTTATTATGTGTGGAGCAAAATAGCAAATACTAGAGAGATCTCAAAATGATGGGCATTGGGTGTAATTAGATTTGGGGTATTTTAGAGAAAGAATCGTGAGTTTGTGACAGTAAAAATTTACTACATAGTGAAACTTTCTCCTGACAGCCACGGTTTTTGCCCTCTTTAGGTTTCCACATAAAATCCTTATGATTGGAGTGATTGCTTTATTTCTTCAATCTTATTTTTCCTTGTTAACAAACACACACCACCCCAGTCCCCACGTAAATATATGTTTTTTTTTTCCTTCTTGATCAATATGATCATTTTCAATGAACTTGAAAAGTAACAGATCCATCTATATATTCAGACCGGAATTGATTGTCCCTGATCTCACCCAAATTTAGTGAGAACACACACCACCCGTCTGTTTTTTTTTTCCTTCATCATCTCTCAATATTAACCGCTAATATCAAACAAGGGAGAGTTTTAACCAGAGAAACAATTATACAAGAATTGCCTATTATTTATACAACAGAAACAAATCAAGGAGACATGCGCTTGATGGTTCTTTTTTTTTTTTCGCATCTCTGCCCCTCATCAAGAATCACCGGACACCACTACTACAACCAATTGAGTGCATACAAAAATCTACCAAAAGGTCAGAAATATAATCTTCCCAGAGCTTATAATATCATCAGTCAGAACAAAAATGTTGAACAAAATCTTCCACCTAATCGTCATCCTCCGAATCTGCATTATGTTAATAAACCTTCAGCAAACTAATAATTAGGTGCTAGACAGCCCAGAGAGGTTTTAGAAATCTCCTATAGGTATAACAGAAAATGAGAATCAATTTATACTGAATACTTTAAAAGGCTCACCGGATCTTATGTCTTCTCCGACTTTTCCCCTATTTTTCAGTTGTCGCCTGATCATCAAGCATATTAGAATCCACCAATATATGTGGAACACCAATAGCATCAGTAACATTGTATTGAAACCATAGTATATGAATGTAGGGTAAGTCTCAGATAGGTTCAAGACCTGCTGAAGATCATAGCTGGAAAATGTCAACCATAAATGCAGGATTAGTACACGGAGCCACAGTATGTATAGACGAGGGAAATGAAGATAAATAATTCATCATGCAGGCGAACCTAGTAGATTTGATGACCCAAAACGGAAAGAATATAAGTCGTAATACGAGCCATGATACAGCGAATAATCCAAAGAACGCACTTGCTCCAAGCTCCTTCTCAGAGTACTTCAAAACTTTGGCTGCCTCCATAAATACATCACTTGTATCATGTAGGGCGAGAATAATAGAACCAATTTGGAAAAAGCTGCAAGTAGAGAAAGCATAACTTTTATTCTCACTCGATATCCATAAAGCTTTTGCCTAATTCTAATATACTCTAAACACCAACCAATAAAGGGGCAGAGGAATGTTACATTGTCAAGGAATCAGTTTCTCTCTTTAAAAGAGTTATCTTAGATTACATGCTACGTTGAATACATGCTTAAGATCAACCGATAAGAAAGAAATTTCAGCAGATATTTTTTTGCAATTGAGGCACAAAATTGAGCTTGAAGTTTAGATTCATTTAAAATTTGACACTAAAAAAATCATTTACAAAAGGCGGTTGATGTGATCTCAGCTAATGAGGGAAAAGAAAAAGGTGAGACTAACAGCATAATTAACATAAACATGTAACAATTGAAATGTCCAAAAAGTTTAAAAGAAACCTAGCATGTATGATTTCTTATGAAGTATAGCTATGTAGTATAACATAGCCAATAACGTACAAAAAATAAGTGTTACCAGAATGTTCAATGCCACAAAGATTAGAATAATAGTATCCTGGAGGAACTATGAAGACTGGTGTGAGAAATGGAAAATGACTTGTGTAATCTCATTTATAAAGAAATATGTATGGATCTGTCCATGCATATTGCTCCAAATCCACCCCATAAGTCTTCACTTCATATACAAGTACATGCTACACCACCAATATTAATTACCCATATAGTATTACTGAGAACTCCCACACATGGTGCTCCAACTCTACCCCAAAATGCAACAGTTTATGGACAATCGATTACACTGTCATATTACTGATAAAATGGACATATTTATAGATCAGGAGAAACTAACAATGATAATTTCTGAACTAGCTATCAATTGTTGCAAATTCATATAATCAGTTTATTAACACATATGGATTTATCTTATTATCTGGGAGCCAAATTTTAATTTTACTTTCTTATACAGCATGAACCAATTGTTCTTGCCAAGAAGTATTGAAGTTTTTTCACGTTCAGCAAACAAACAAAATATACTCACAGTATACTTCATTATCATTTGAGATATTTAACCTTTTATTGAAAAGATTCATTATGCTACATGGCTGGTACATGTTAATTAAACAACAAATGCATGCACAGATTAGCTCTATGGTATCCGTATATCAAAACTAAAAGATTGCAAAGACAAATATGGACGCAACAAGTGAATCCAGAAGTAGAACTGGATAAGAATCAACAAGAATAGACTTGTGACTTAATGATATTTATTACTAGCTTGCCACTCAGTATATTTAGACAAAAATAAAGATTTATTACCTCGTAAAGTATGAGTAGCCAATCAGGAGAGAAGTAATTACATGATGAGACATCATCACAGAGAAATCCTTCCTTCGAGTCTCCCATGTAAGAAGGGCAGCAATGCTATAGATGTAAAACCCAAGTTGGCACATGTAAAAAAGCTTTATTGGAAGCCTGAAACGGAAAACGTCATGATTCAGACAATTTAGAAGAAGAATCACCTTAAATTGACTACAGAACTCAAGTGTTAGGTGCTTCAAAAAAAAATTCTCATGTGTTAGGAACTCTCCCAAAGTTAGAACCAACACATTGACACAAATGAAAAGATAAATCGATAATAAGAAATAGGCACGTGTAAGTGAGGAGACAAAAGATATATATTCCAAAACACACATAAAAAGATTCATTGCTTGACAGCCAAAATATTATCCCAGCAGAAGGGCACTAAGTGCAGTATTGGATGCAGTCTTCAGATCGGAGCAGAAAGATTGCAAAAACTTGATAGAAGCACATACTTAACTAAATTATGAGCTAATTCATTTGTACATGAAGATACATGATTTTTAATTATACAATGAATTATACAAATCTAATAACACAAGTAGATCTGCAAACCTTCAAACTTTTCATGGATATGAATGACTAGAAAAACTAGAGTAGGTATAGTAGTAACCAAATCCACCTTGAAACTAATGGTGAAAAAGATACATGTTCACCCACCTAGTAAGAAATTAAGATTAGACAAAAGAAACTTCTGTCCTATCTAGCTTAGTTCTGGAAACAAATCTAGAAAGAAAGAAAAAAAGAAACAGAAAACAAAAACAAAACTAGAGTTTAAGTCACGGGGGTCATTATTGTGAGGGGTAGTGAGCTAATGGCGTTTTCAACTAAAAATTAAAAAGAAAATAAGGGGAATATTTCCATTTCAAGGCACTTGATTCTTTAAATCAAAATAGAATTTCAATTTATAACTAAGGAGCAAAGAGAGGCAGTTAAAAAATAAAACGAATGTTGTCATTTCAAACATTAAATCCAACCAGCATAACTATGCACACAAGGGACCAGTGTGCACTAACTAAATCTATAGTATTCATCAATCCAGTACCAGTAGTTAAGAGTGAAAATGCAGGCTTAAGTTATACTCACGTCAATTCTTGATTTGGCCAGCCCTTGAAGTATAATTTTGTATCTGTGAACCAAGGCTCATGATACGCAAATTTGAGAATCCAAAATTGGACAGTTGCGTAGTACGTCAGCTTCCACAAAGATTCTGAAATTTTTCCAACTTTCGCCCTTGTAGCATCATTCATCTTCAAAGGGACGGCTCTTTTACTCAACAACCAGATGCCCAGCCTCTAAAAGGAGGTGAAGAATTTTGGCACATAAACAAAAAAAACCAGTGTTAATATAACTGATACAACTGCACACATTCAAACCAAAAGTATTTATATAAAGGATCAATGATATATATTATCACAACCAATATGTGAACAGAAGCATTGCTCCTTCCATCGAAGAAACATATATTTATGTTCTTTGTTGGAGAAAGTTAGACTAGAGGCAGCACACCATTATAGAAGAGGGTGGAAAGTCTCAATTACTGAAAATTTAAATGGAGGAAAATGAAATAACACTATATAAATTCTGGTAGTCCAAAATACCATTATTCACTGGATTAATGTCTTAGGATGCATCTATTCAGGAAAGAAGAATTGGGAACTGTGCAAAAATCATAAAATACTTTTCTTCGTCATCATGCCATCTAAAAGATATCAAGTAAGAATTAGGAACCATAAAATAAAAATTGATATTTGGCTTCATCATTATGCAAAAGGTATCTTGGTGTAAATCAAATTCTTCCAATAAATGTGACTAGTTGCCTTTTCAGTTTTCATATACATCGCCAAGGCGCCAACAACCCATTTCCATCCACAGGCCATCCTTGCTCTTCAATGATTGGGCTCCTCCATGACCATCAAGGCATCAAACATTTAATTCCATCGGAATCGACTAGCTAAAAAAGTTAAAACGAGGATGAATTAAAAAATGTCCATTAGTGTCTGTACAGAATTCCCCTGCTACCCAGCCTCAAGTATACAGGAGAATATATCAGTTACTCCAACAAAAAAGACCCTATATCTCACTGGGTCTTTCTACTTTTTAACAGAGCTAAACAGAGAAAAAAAAATAAAATAAAAAAATCAGGCGCTAGCATTCACTTAAAAAAATCATTGGTCAAATCCTATGGTTCCTCATCCTTGAAAGACAAAGTTCCTAATTGCCTCCCAAAAAGGAAAAAAGGAAAAAATAAAATAAAAAAAATGACGCCTATGCTATAAACATATCCTGCACTCACCTCAAACATTAGAGTATACAATAATATTATCAACATAGAAATAAATACTTCTTTGCTATTCCTTCCGCCTAACACCAGAGCATAAAACTGATAAACTTAAATTTTATTTCATCCATTCCCCGACAACCAAACAAATACGTGAACGGAAATAAAAGCAGTTAATGCAACACAAAACCAAATCAACACTCAAGCTAGCTCCTCCACGAGCAAAATAGCATGAAAGAAAAACAAAAGAAAGCAATTGTTGAAAAGTTAGATATGTATTAAAATTAAACATTTTAAAGCAAAACTAGAGCCAATAACTAATTCAAATTCGAAAATGAAACCTAAGCTAGCAAAAGGAATGAATTATTTCCGATTCAAGATTCGACAAGAAGAAAAATTCAAATAATCAAAAAACAAAACAGAGAGAAATGTGAAGAGATCTTACGCGAAAGATGAATCTATCAAGGAAGAACCTAGCGAGAACGAAACCGAAAGCGAAGTATATCGCGATGAGGAAATGCCAGGTGTGAGGGTGTCCTCTTTGACTCCAGATCGAGTCCATGCTGATTCCGGGCGGCAATTCGACAGAGACGCATCAATCAATCAACCAACCGCAAAATCAAATAAATCTCATTCTCGCAACGAATGCGAGATGATTATTCAAACTCTGATGATTTTGACCTAATTTTTTCCAGATTAAAAAAAACAAATAATGTTTTTTATTTTTATTTTTTGGGGGTTTTAATAAAAGGAGAGAATTAAAAGAATGAGAGGTCTGGGTGTGGAATTTGTTGAATTGTTGTTGATGTTGCTGGTGACTTGGTGACTTGGTGGTGAAGATCTTACTTTAAATTGTCAATTTGTGTGCGCTTTAACGTATTTAACAAACCCAAACAAACTTCATATTTCTTTTTTTTTTAAGGGTAAGCGACCCCCAAAACTTGTGGGTCCCAATGGTATCTCGACACGTGGCATTTTGGCTGTTACTGGACCCACTTTCGTTTTTATTTTATTTTATTTTTTTTGACAGATAAATCCCTTTCTTCACGTTCAGAAATAATATTTTGCTGATTTGCTTCCTTATTTTATTTCAATAGAGATTTTCAAAAACAAAATTCATATCTTGTTGTGTATCATCAGATCCCACATCGCTCCCGTATACTTCTATTGAGCTGTTTAAAGGGGGAGGTGCGCCCCTTCCTATAAAGACGCGTTTTAAACCCGTGCGGGCCTTTTATGGTGCCAAAGCATAATATCTTGATAGATCCATTTACAACATATCTACCATTTTATGTTTGGCTAAGAGTACAAGATTTGTTATCTTTTTTTAAGGAAAAATTGCACAAACTCCCTTTATATATGCAAAATTGCAATCACTGACAGTTAACCCTTTAATTACAAGGAAACTCGTTGAAATCCGTTGACTAACGTCTGAGTTAACAAATAAAGAGTAGAATTGTCTTTTCATATGTCAACAAACAAAGAAAAGAAAAGAAAATTTTGAAACTACCATAAATATTTTCATAATCATGAATCAAAAAATATAAAAATTAAAAGACCGAACCAAAAATTAAAAAAAAAAAAAAAAAAAATTAAGGAAAAAGAAAAAACAACTCTACCATTAGTCCATAAGTAGAGCGTCTTCTCTTGTACACAAATTAGAGGAAATTTGACAATATCATTCTTGATTAGAGGAGATTTTGGCATCCTTTAACAACTAAAGAAGATCAGATGCTAAACCTCCACTTTGTAGAAGAGACCTCCACCAATAGACTTGTGTTTTACAATGATTAGTTAATTTTTTTAATTAAATGGGTATTTTAGTCTTTTCCCTTTCGTGGTCAAAATCTCAGCTAGTTTTACATAACGGTCAACAATTTCTAAGGATTATCCGTGTAATTAAAGGATTAATTGCCGAAAAGTGCAATTTCAAATATATACAAGGAAAGTTAGTGCAACTTTTTCTATTTTAATTACTTACATATATGCATATAATTAACTAAAAATGAACCCAAAAAAAAAAAAAAAAAAAAAAACAGTAATGATAATATATAAATAAATTAGATTAAGTTCAAACAGAGTTGATATTTGCAATTAGTTATGACAAAGATGCTTCTAATAGCAAATGCTATGAAAATGGTAAAATCACGCCCGGTAGATTAACAGAAAATATAAAAATTGTAATATCAAATTTGCATTTTGTTTGACGTTATAATCTAAAATCATAACCTGATTTTTCTATTGTAATTTGTAATTTTGTAAACTTGAATCAAAAGGTAGGTCAATAACTAACTCATCACAATTTATCATCAACTAATCAAGCATTCAACATTAATCCCATAATTTAGAAAAAAATATTAATTTTAAATAACAGCAAATAATTTTTTTTTTTTTTTTTTTTTTTTTTTAATGTGTTGGAAGAGACTCTTTGCCTTCTCCAACGATGGAGCAGGCAGCACTCTTCCAACCTCCAACAAATGGAGGAGCAGCCGATCTGCTTCTTTCGAAGGGGAGGAGAAGAAGACATTTCTAGTTACAGCACTAGATATATAACTTTAAAAACTTTTTAAATACGAAACACAGAACTTTGTGACGAGGCAATAGCAAGTAAAGAGCAGAGAGCACAATGGTCAACAATTATTATATAGAAGTTTCGGAGAAAAATGTACGAGCAAAACTGAAATTTGGCACAAATATTGCTAGAAAAACATGAAGATTACCTACATTCTGGAATCTCGAAGCAAGCAAGATCATGACTATAGATAAACATCACACGGTAAAAGGAATATGAAGAATCAAATGAACCGACTACTAAAGCTTCTCCCAATTTCATAAATCCAAAAAGTGCTGGTGGTTCTTAACCTTGTTCATATAGATTTGTTCACCACCTAAGAGATTCTTCCCCTTGTCAAGATAACATAGATGGATCGCTATTGTTTAAATACGGCGCTTCTTTGGGAGTCGGCATCCGTTGTGTGGTTTTCGAGTTGTGTCTTCGATGTATACAATAGGATTCTGGTCTCCTCGAGAAGTACCGAAGCCTTCTCTAAAGCTCATGATTGCTTGTCTCTTCTTCTTAAAATAAGTGAAGCCATTCACCCTCATCACAACTGATTTCAACCCGAAATTTCTAGCCAATCGTCCAACATGTTCAGCAGTTGCTTCAGCAGCATACTTTGACAGTTTCGGCCCTGCTTTTAATTCCGGCAAACATCCTGAAGAGGCACCAAGCTTCTTATTTCCTTTAGAATCCGTAACAGTAACAAAAGTGTTGTTACGCAACAACTTTATGTTGACAAAATCAGCATTTTGCTCAACATTATTGTGAGAAAAATGAGGAGACCTCGTAAATCTCTTCCCATCTTCCTCTACCACCCCCCTCACAAAATCCATGGGCCTCGAACTCTTGCGAGGCTCAAAATCTTTCTGACTCGTGGAATGGATAAAGCTCCGGAAACCTAAAGCGTACAGAGAAGACATGTTCCCCTTTGCAGCCAATGAACATATATCCATCCCCGAATTTCCCAAAACTCGTGGAGGCATTTGTTTCGCAATTGCAACATTCCATAACGAAAAAAATCTACTTTTCTGGTTCTCTAAATAACCTGCAGAGTGAAAACTTCTCTATAAACATCTGCCCAACCGAAATGAAAAATCGACAATTCAACTGGGTACCTCTTAACCTCTAAAATTTTCTATCATTTCCTAGTTTGCTGGAACCATAAATTATATTCTTGCTTAGACTGATTTTTCATTGTTCAATTATGTATTAAAGGTTTGAAATTCAATTACTTCCTAAATAAAATCACTGAAAAAGAGCTTAAATTATAGGAATTAAAAACCCTAACAGGTGAGACCAATTTGGGAAAATATAAACTACCAAGGCGATTCACACACAAATCAAAACCCATGTCGGATTCTGAAATGGAATTAAATTCTTCACTTTTTTGAATAAATTACCTTTGCCTTGACAGTAACCAAAAAAAATAAATTAAATAAGAGAGAGAGAGAGAGAGAGAGAGAGAGAGAGAGAGAGAGAGAGAGAGACTTACCCGGAAAACCAGAAGATACTGGTTGCAACTCAGAGACGTGATTGAGAGCTCCATAGAATCGGTGTAGAGAAGTAGCAGAGAAAGGATGAGGTTGACGAAGGGAAGATAGGGATCGCATTTCTAGGGTTTTCACTCCTGTTGATTTTGATCGATTTTGTTTTGTAGGGTTTAGTTTTCTGGTGTTCTTCCGAAGAAGAAGTTTAAGGCCAATCCAAGCCCGACCAAGCCCAAGCCCACTTCGGGTTGGGTTTTTTAGACCCGTTTAAATGTTTTAACAGTGCCTTTTTTTTTGACAATTGTTTAAACAATATTATTTATCATGAGAGTAATGTTATATATATATATATATATATAGATATAGTAATATCAAGTGAGGTATACCTTACTTTAATTTCAATAAGGACCTTAATGAAATCACATCATTTTTTATGAATTTTGTTCTTTTTTTTTTATTTTTTTTATTTTTATTTTTTATTTTTTATTTTTTAGATGATAAGTTTAATAAAATCTACCTATGAATAAAATTTAAGAATTTTTCAACCACCGGATTTATCCCGATTTTATTAAATATAAAAGTATCGAAAAAATGAGATAAATATAGGAAAATCCAAAAAAATTGTTCTAATACTTGAAAAATTCTCAAATTCATTAATGTATTAGTGTTTGAGATGTTGAAGTCATAAGTTTAAGTTTGGCTTAACCATATATATATATATATATTTATATATTTATATATTATATGTTGTGGCAACGATTCGAATCAACTAATTTTATGATTAAAAATAGAGTATTCTAAGTCACACATTTAAGTTGGTTTAGTGTAACCATTTATTTATTTAGAACTAATTAACTCCAAATTTGCACGAAAATCAAGCAAAGATAGACAGGAATTCTTGACCTAACTACATTAATCATGATTAAAATTATACAATCAGTCATTAATTATATATATATACGAAATTCATCAAGCTTAATGATAGATCATGTCCACATACTTTGGAATATCAGAGCAAGTATTTTTAAACCAAATCCAGACCAAGTGTTTTGGTGGTGGAAGCTTCAGGACACAAGGCTGATGCTGCCTAATTATTGAGGCCTGAAATGGAGTATTGCCCTGGCCACAATATATATATATATATATAAAGTCACATCTTCCATTTCATTTCTAGTAATTACGTGTTATATATGTAAGATGACGGACCAATTATTGATCTTGGTAGGATTCCTTTAAAGATTGAAGTCATAGTTTTTTTTTTTTTTTTTTTTTTTTTTTTTTTTTTTTTTTTAATTGTAATTATTTGGACACATCTTGATGTTGGAATAATTGAGACCATAGGGTTAGGGGTGAGTCCTTTTTTTAAGTTTAAGACAGTTCATTGGGTATTGTCCTTTATTTTTAGGTCATCTCCCTTAGACTGCCTTCAATTGTAATTCTCTTAAAAATAAGAAGAAGAAAAAATGGCCACGGCCGGCCACCGTCAATTGCATGGTTTAAGTGACTTGCACATCTCCTTCTACATTAATGGTGGACCATTTTAAAAACATATACTATATTGATGGTTTGATATTTCTTTTCTAATATTATGACAGTATATATCCTGACCACACATATAATTTTGATCTCGACAAGTCGAGAAAGAAGTTTGACAATAGATTAATAATGGTGCCGGACATGGACAAACCCCTTATTGCCCTTAAAAGTCTAATCGCCCTCCAACCAAGGGCACCTGTGTCCTGATTTCCTTCAACCAATCATGTTGTTGACATGTGGCCCTTTTGAAACCCCTGTTGCTGACCCCCACCCCTCATAAAGCCATCAAACCATGGGCAATTGGACATCCCATCCACTTTGATAGTGGGGTGGCTACTTTATACAACATTTCCTGCAAAAATCAATTTCCATACAGATATGATTCAAAACCTTAATATAGTCGATGTGGATGTAAGAGATTTACTGCTATTTTTTTCTTAACTTTTATTGGTCAAAATTAAAGTTATAAAAATAAATTCTTTTATCTATATAACCTAATTTTCATTATCTCTATAGTTGCAATTCAAATTGCTATTGATAGTTCATGAGCTTTTTATTTTTAGAATTTTAATGTTCAAACTTCAAATTTTGATAGGACAATTTAATAGATATCAATTGGTGGAGTTCTTCACAAGAGGAATAAGATCAAGAGAAAGGAAGATGAAAAAATACACAAATTTTGGGATCTTTACATTTGCTATTTGTGTTTACTTACAAAAAGGTCATGGATGGAAAAAGTAAAGTGAACTAATTCAATATTAATAAATAATATATAATTAATCATATTACATATATATAAGAATTGATCAATAAAATTGATCAAAATTACAGTTACAGCTTGTAAAATTAATTTCCCACTAGTGCTCCTCTTCCTCATTACATAATACTAACTAAATACATCAATCCACAAGCTACAAGACCCGGAAGCTCATGCCCCCTGGGGCGTAGTTTAGTTGGTACATGAACAAACGAGCTTGGAATTTGGGTAAATGAATTTATTTCTAAGTAAGTGATAGATAGATAGATAGATAGCTATTTTTAGGGAGAGCTTGAAATAGACTCTTTCCAAAATCTGGTTGGGAGTCCTTGTTTAGGGATCAGAAATGGGGCGTACTCGATCCCACTTTGAGAACCCACCACCTCCCACCTGCAACCAATGAGAAAACATTTAACTTTTTTCGAACCTGAAACATTATCATACTGAATAAGGACACTATGTCACCAAACCACATCCGATAGTGTTACAAAACATAGACGTGTCTATTAATTTAGTAGTGTTTTATGCAATGAAAAAGTGGTGGTGGTACCTAAATTTGGTGAGAAGATGGTGGAGGAAAATGAGAATCTCCAGCTTGGCAAGGTGATTTCCAGGGCAAGCGTGCACTCCATTTCCAAAAGGCATGAAAGTATTGGATCTTGGGGCTACCTGCAATGCATTATCCACAAAACAAAACAATCAAACTTCCAACTTTAGTGGCCTCTAATATTCTGCACATGCATATGCCCTGCTTTTTCATGGTGGGTGAATTTAATTACCCTTTTTCGCGGCTCTAAATTTGTAAAAATGGCTCATTTAGATCCTTAAATCGAAATATTACACACCTCAAATCTAGACGGGTCGAAAATTTGAGGGTCAGGGAAGAAATCTGGATTATGATGGATGTTCCTGAACAATGGCATCACTTTCCAACCCTTGGGGATCAAATATCCTGTCCATTAAAAAAAGAAAACTTTTTCATTTTTTACAAGAAAAAAGTTAGATAGAATCTTCTAACTAGTTTGATTGAAGTCTAAATGATCACCTTTGTATTCCACATCAACCACAGCTTCTCTGTATGTAAAAGATATGATAGTTGCCATCCTCAAGCTCTCCATCATGAACTGAATTATAATTCCCAAATACAATAATTAAATTCTTTCTTCAACAATTAAGTTGCCTTTTCAACACATTAATTGTATACATATACACTTAATTACCCTATAAGTGAGGGGCATGTTCTTTGTCTGTGCCCATGTTAAGGGCTTTTGATCTCCTCCTCCTCCTCTTCCTCCTCCACTACTTATATGCTCTGCCTGTAACAGCAATAACCCAGAAAAAAAAAAAATTAACTTTGTCCATGATCATGAATCAAGTACTCATTTTCTCTGAATTATTCAAACCTTGAGAGCTTGTAGAAGGTTGTGATTGTCTTGAAGGTACTTGAGAATCCATGTAAGAGCAGAAGCTGTTGTGTCCTGAGCAGCAAAAAGTACTCCTATGATATTATCAGCAATCTGATCCTCTGTTAGAATCTGACCATCCCCATCTCTGAAATTCAAAAGATGACCCAACAGATCTGAATCCACCAATCTTTTCTCCTTCCTCTCACTAATTATCTCACTCACAATCTGGCTCAGCCTCTTCCTTGCCTGCACCACCAGTGAAAATAATCAACAATTACCTACTAATAATATATAATTATGATTATAACAACTTTGTTTTTTTTTTTTTTTTTTTTTTTTTTTTCTTACCAAGACTGCTTTGTGATAAGTAGTTCCAGGAATTTTGGTTGGAAGAGAATTGTAGCCTTTGTCTACAATGACATAGTTGTGTTTGAGCTTCTCTCTAATGCTACCATCCAAATGACCAAACAACGACAGAATGCCGACATCAAAAGAGAACTGTTGTAGAAGATCAACCAAACCCACATGTTATATATTATTAGCAAACCCAAAAAAAAAATATGTAAAAAAGTGAAAGGACACACATGCATGAATCACGAGCTTACTCTAAATCCCATCAATAGAAACAAAATTCCAAGCAACCCTACTTCACAAAATATGAGATATATATATATATATATACAGACTTTATAATTAAGAAACACACACATATACATATACGTATATATATATATATACCTTCTTCATTTCAATGAAGGTGTTGATGACTTGGCCATGGCCTGCCCAAGAGTCCAAGAGCGAAAGGGCTATGTTTTCGATGTATGGAATTAGTTTCTTGATTTTCTCAGGGGACAATGAAGTTTGAACCAGTTTTCTAAGGTGGGCATGGTAGTCTCCACCGTGAAAGAAGAGTGCAGATGGGCCAATCATCTTCTCTTTGCTTTTCGGATACGTCGGCTTGAACAAGTGAGCATGACTCACCAGCACAAACTTCGCTGCCTCAGGACTGGCTAACATCACACAAGGGCAGCCAAGGATGTGTGTTTTGAATATTTCTCCATATCTGCAAATTAAAGGAAAATAATTAATCTTCTTGTAGCTAGTCACTACTACTCTATATATATATATATATATAATATTGGAGATGATGATGATTGAAAAAAATAAATTAAAGAAATGAACCTTTTCTGTTTAGTAGCAAAGAAGACATTAGGGTGTTGAGAGTACATTTGGACAGTTTCTCCAATGTAAGGCCATCCCAATGAACCAGGAGGAAGCTTAGGACCACCATGTTTGGTTTCTCTTCTAATTTGTTTCAAAATATTATATGAGAGAAAGAGGAATATTAGAACAACAACAACAACAACAGTTATCTCCATGTAAAAAAAATGTAGAAACTGATCTCTCTCCCTCTTCTTCTTTGTGAGATTTTGGTGTTTGAAAATATTTTATGGGGAGGGACAATGAATGATGGATATGCTATATAAGTGGTGATAAATGAATGATCAATGTGTGAATTGAAAGAGTGAAGTGGGTGGGGGGTTTATATAGAGTGTGAAAAGGGAAGTGGATAGAGACAATTTTGGTTTGGGAGAAGATCGATTTTGCCTTTTGTAATGACTAATGAAGTCATTTGTCTTGTATTATTAACATTGTCAATTTGTCATCCGATATTCAATGTAGAACAAATTACACTCAAATGCCCCGTCTCTTTACAAACAGAAATATCTTTACTATATAAACCGACAAACATTGACATCTCGTATGGTTAATCAAATTTTATTAAAATTAATGGTATAAAGGATATTTCTTCATTTCATTCCATTTTAATATTTTATTAATTAAAAAAAAATTGTGTGGATCTCGATAGGGGAGACAAGCATGGATAAGGATTCTCTCCTAACTTTTTTTTTTTTCTTAGACTTTTTATAATCTAATAACACCTAAACATAACAAAAAATACACGGTTAATATTTGATTACATTTTTCTTTCTCATGCAAGTTGGTGTTTCAATTACACTTGAAAAAACAAAAAAAAAGGTCAAGGAGAGGATCCTAACTCGACGAGCATCCCACTTCACCAGACGGGTGAGGCCATGTTCGTCGCAAGGGAGGCAAGCCTCTCATCTGGATCTCCACATTTTTTTTTTTAATCATTTTTTAGATTTTATTTTAATATATATATATATAATCTAAAACTTAACTTTTATTTAAAGATATTCTGATAATTTCATATATTATGTTAGAAGAATTTTTGTCTTTTATAAAATAAAATTTGGCCAATGATTAATTTTAACAAACTTTGAAAAATCAAATTTGGTCAACATTAATTTTAACAAACTTTGACTAACCTCATAAAATTTTATATAACTTTTCAATATGGGTGCTGATAAAACACACCCATATTTTAATAAAAAATTTAATTACAAAAATATTCCAAAAGAAATTTACCGATAAAGACAAATTAGTTTAATTAAAAATAAATTAAATACTATATATACCAATATCTTAAACTATATCTCTCTATTTGACAGAAAAAGAAAAGGAAAAAATAAAAAATCTTATGGTAAACCCTAATTTTGATGATAATCCCAAATTTAAAAATAATTAGCACAATGTCATATCCTCAGCTTTTAAGAGATGATTGAATATATATATATATAATCTTTCTACTGTCAATTCGTCCTGATATAAAATATATTAGGACAAAAATGTGGACCATAGATTATGGAGAAATTTTGATAAATGCATACACTTTGAGTCAAAGCATGTAAATTTAATAGTCTACATTTTTCATCCAGATATATTTTATATTAGGACAAATTGATAATAGAAAAATTGTATGTATATATATGAATATCCTGAGATTTTTGAAAGTATTAACGAGAAGATATTTTTGTTTGTTTAAAATTGATGTGAACTTTTTGATTATATATAGTTTTTTTTAAGAGAACTCCGTTGCTTCATTATTATTATTTTATATCAAAAGTTTAATTTTATTTTTTATTTGTGTTTTCGAATCCGGAGAACTTAAGAATTTATCATTTGTGAAATTGAGCGTGTTAATAAATTAAAAGGGTTTATAAATAAAATATATTAAAATGAATACATTTATTTAAATAAGTGTATTATTTGCATTAAAATGAATGTTTATAGTAATGACTTAATTTTAAATTTTAGACATTAGTGTACTTATAAATTTGTGTGTGCTTATTATTTAAAAGAATGAAAGTTATAGAGTCAGTATTACATAATTGTTCTATAATGAAGGTTTTTTTTTTTTTTTTGGTAATTATATAAATAAGGAATCTCAAAAGATATAATTTTGATGAAATCATATGATTTTTTTTTTTTTTAATAACATTTTATGTAAATCAAAACCCCAAATATTAATGTGAGTGAGAAATGATTTCAAGACCTCTTGTATATCAGTAATGCTACACATTCCACATAAAATCCCACATTTTTCATCCATCACATGTGGCATGTGAGGTGTCAAATGGTGAGTGGATATATGAGGTAGGTGAGATAAATCATCATTAATGTATATCCACTCACAATTTAACACCTCACATGCCACATGTGGTGGGATGAAAAATATGGGGTTTTAGGTGAGATGTTTAGCATTATAGTGCATTTTTATTCACCCACACTAACTGTGGTGAACTGCTTGTACATATTACTATATAAGAGTTGTACCACCCAACTGGATAATATCCACGTAAGTAATAAATTATCTTTTAAAAAATAAATTCTTATTGCATTTTAAGCCGATCTTATCTTATTGGTAATTGTTTAATTTTAAGTCTTTAACTTTTAATACATTGTTAATATATAGGACCCTTCTTTAATAAAAGAGAAATGTTAAATGAGATATTCTCCTTACAATCCATAAATTATCTATTCACACCCCAATTTAATTTTTTTTTTATTAATGACAACTTTAACCTAAATTAAAATTACTAAATAAGACAAAAAAATAAATTAAAAACACTCCAAACTAATTACAGTAGAACCCCTATAAATTAATCTCCTATAAATTAATAACCTCCATATATTAATAAAAAATCTCGGTCCCGACTCGGGTCAGTGTAAAAAATTAATAAACCTCTCTATCGTAATAATTAATAATTTCTTTTTGAAACCTAGTATAAAATTTCGGTCCCAATTGTCGTATAAATTAATATTTCATTAAAATTATAAAATATATTACATCATATTCACAAGAAGAGGAAATGGGGCAAAATAGCACTTTTGAAACTTGAAGTTGTGCAACTATCACCACATTACTAACTCATGTTTTATTAGCACCAAAAATAGAATTTGGACAAAAATACCCCCCAGCTTCTTTTCTTTTCTCTTGGGTGTCCTTCACCTTCTTCTCCCTTTTTCCCAAACCTCCATTGATGGAGCTTCAATGGAGGTGCCACCGCCAACCGACGAGTTGACCGGCAAAACCACCGGGAAAACGTTCGTCGAGTGCCAATCATTGTAACCGAAGTTCGTTTTCATTTTCGAGTTGTGTAGAGAGAGAAACGAAGCAAAACCCAAACCATCGGGAATCTTCATCGTCCGATTTATGACGATCCGTCATGAATTTGATGAAACCGATGGCGCCAATGAACTCGGCATCGTTCAATCTTCCAAATCCAACTATCTCTGGAGTCAATTAGCGCCATCGTCGGATCATCACTATCACCATTGATGGAGGTCGACAGAATAAGTCTCGAAAACGCATGAATAAGTCTCAAAATCGCATGAATAAGTCTCGAAAAAAATCATAAATAAGTTTTGAAACTGCAAATAAGTCTCGAATTTTTGAGAAAAAAAATAAAAAGGAAAAGAGTAAGTGGGGGTATTTTGGTCTCATCACCTATTTTGGTGCTATTAAAACAAGACTTATTAATGTGGTGCTATTTGCACAAACCCTCCCCCAAAAAGTGGTATTTAATTTTTGAACCCTATTCAAGAACTAGAAAAGTGTTTCAAGATGCTAGTTTGCAAAGCCACCATGTTCGATATTTTCGACTTCATCCTTCATCTTTTGAATTGTCCTCTTATGATCACCTTCTTGTTGTAACCAAAAAGTTTCAACTAAATTTAGCATTTCAACAGGAAATTTCCCTAACAAAATTTTTCTAAAGAAGGAATCTTTGAAAAAAAAAAAAAAAAAACCTTTCCATAAAGAATAAAACCGACTAAATAATGAATCCCGAAAAAGAACCTTTCCTAAACAAGAAAACCAACTTCCACATGTTTTAAAGACAAAATAACACTTTATAAGGTAAAACCCTTCAAATTGATAACCCCTCTAAATTAATATTCAAGGGTGGGTCCCAAGAATATTAATTTAGAGGGGTTCTACTGTAAATTATTAAAAAAAAAAATTTATCTCTCATAAATCATTAAATTAAATATTACATATTAAACTCTCTCTCCTAAATCTATTATTACCATATTAAACACTCCATCCTAATTAATCTCTCTCTCCATTTTTTTTAGATCAATCTCTGATTAATAGTTAAAGAAAAAAAAAAACTTATGAATATTTTAGTTTTTTACTAACAGTAATATATATATATATATATTAAAAAGATATTTTTTTTTTTTTAAAAAAAAGATATATTAAAGCATTGAATTGTTTTAACTAGATTCGATTAAACTCAGAATTTCTAAAACTAATGAAAGAATTAAAGTTCTCTTAGCAATCATATACTTACAAGAGTAACAAAAAAACATTTTTATATATTGATTTAAAAATAATTATAATAATAAGGTACTTGTTTTTGAGTTTTTTTTTTTTTTTTTTAATATATACATACATACAATTCCTAAAAATCAAGCTTATTAGTAAGGTTTTTTTTTTTTTTTTTTTTTTTTTTCTTAACTGTTAGTCTTGCTTGAGAAAGAATGGAGATAGGAAATTAGAGATGAGTTTTGGAGGAGAGAGAGTTTAATTTGGTGATTAAAAATTTAGGAGAAAGTATTTAATATGTAATAATTAATCTAATGATTTAGGAGAGATAATTTCTTTTTTTAATAATTTAATTCAAAAAAAATAAAAAGGATAATCCTGTAATAATTTGAAGTGTCTCTAGAATATTTTAAAATTTAAATTTTGAGAATGGAGTGTTTTTAGAAAACAAGTGTAAAATGAAAAAATTTGATTGTCAAAAGAAGCTCTCATGCTAAATACACTCTCCCAACACACTCTCTCAATTCACTCTCTCTTATTTCTTTGACAACTGTCAATATTTTACTTTTTTACATGAAAGTTGAGCCATAATAAATGGTTTGTCTGCTCATATTATTTACAACTCAAACAAAACCTTCTCTTCCCAAATTGCCATTTTACTTTTTACCAACTATAATTTATAATTTCTTTATCTAATTAAAAAAAAAAAACATTTTCAAGTGTATATATATGTTATATATATGTGTGTGTGTTTTCAGGTGTATATATGTGTTTATGTGTGTTTTCATGTGTATATGTGTGTGTAATGATTTTTACAATCAATTTTTTCATATTAAATTAATGTTGAATGAAATAAGTGGAAATATAAATTATTTTTTTTAAGTAATTATGTTTTTTTTTTTTTTTTTTTTTTTTTAAGGAGACTAAATGATGTTTAGAAGTAAAAAATATATATAAAAAAAAAATAAAATAAAAAATAAAATAAAAGATTCCATAGAGAATTAGATGAAATAGATTGCAAATTATATTTGGTATAAATTATGTTTTTGAAGGAATATAAATGATGTTTATGAGTAAAAAAAAAAAAAAAAACTCAATTTTTTTATAAAAAAAGACAAAAGGATTTTTGAGAAAAATCAAATATTTTTTCATGTCTAAAAGAAGAAAAGAAAAGAATTAGATGAAAGAAATTATAAATTATAATTAATAAAAAAAAAAGGGCAATTTAGGAAGAGAATGTTTTGTTTGAGTCATAAATAATATTAGCAGACAAACCATTTATTATGGCTCAACTTTCATGTAAAAAGGTAAAATATTGACATTTGTCAAATAAAGAAGTGAGAGTGTGTGTGGAAGTGTATTCAGCATTCCTCTTAATAAAATAGAGGGAATAGGGAGAAATAGCACCAAATGGGTTTGGTTGTGTGTGAATATCACCAAGTTATTAATTCTATGTTTTTTAGCACTAAAGTATGTGGTGAGACTAAAATACCCTCACTTATTCTTTTACTTTTCTTTTTACTTTTTAAATCTCTCTCTCTCTCTCTCTCTCTCTCTCTCTCCCACTTTCCCCCTCCCTATGTTTTTTTTTTTTTCAAATCAATGGAGGTCGAACAGACCTCAAATGGATGTCGAAAAGACCTCCATTGGAGATCAGCGAAACGGTAGACTCCATTAGTGGTCATCAAAACGACCTCTGTTTAAAAAAATTATGGCAATAAGTCTCGGTTATACATCTCGGGTAGGGCACCTGAGACTTATAATCGAGATTTATTTCCAGAATTTTTTTAAACGGAGTTCATTTTGACGACTTCTAATGGAGGTTTATTCGACCTTCATTGATGGATCAATGAAGATTTTTGAAAAGAAAAAAAAAATAGAGAGCGGAAGAGAGAGAGAGAGAGAGAGAGTGAGAGATTTAAAAAGTAAAAAAGAAAAGTAAAAGAATAGGTGCTATTAAGGGTAATTTTGGCAGATTTCATTAATTGGTGTCATTTCTATAGAACTTATTAACTATGTGACTTTTCTACCGATGGCTTTGGAAAGAGTGCCATAAAAAAAAAAACCCAAATTTTATAATGCTAATGGTTTTATTTATTTATATAATGTGAGATCAAATGAAATTTAAGTAAAAGCAAAAATTCTCGTTGGAAAAATTCAAATTGATTGGTTAACATAATAGTAAGGCTTGTGATTTACTCTCACAAAATCGGATTTCTGAATTATATCTACAACAATATTATAAAAAAAATTAATTCAAAACCTGTTATCTTAGATTTCTTTGTCAGAAATCCTACACGGAATTAAAATAAACTAATGCTAGACTATTTAAAATTTTACTCAAATGATGTGATAAACTGATTTATGGAAAGACAAAATACATATAAGTCCGACTTTTTCGGCAATTTTTCACATTTATAAATGTATTTCCATATTCATTACTTTAGTCCCTATTTTTTCCAAAACTCATCACTTTAGTCAATTTGACTAAATATTTGAAAGTCAACTATTTTAAAATCTGTGAAAGTATATTTTTAGTAAAAATTACTATTTAATTTAGCCAAAATAATTATCTTAGCCTTAAATTAAAATGATAAACAATAAAATCCTCAATAATAAAATCTTAAATAAATAGATTAGAAAAAAAATCTTAAATAAATAATTAAAAAAATCCATTAATTTTTTCTTATGTTGTTTTTTTTTTTTTTTTTCATAATGGATTTTTATTTAGCTAAAATGATTATTTAACTTTAAATTAAATTGAAAAACAATAAAATTCTAAATAATAAAATCTTAAATAAATATATTACAAAAACAAATTATGAAAAACAATCATTTAAAGATAAGATAATCATTTTAGATAAATAAATATCCATTATGAAAAACAATACAAAACAAGAAAAAATTAATGGATTTTTTTATTATTTATTTAAGATTTTTTTTTTTTTTTGTAATCTATTTATTTAAGATTTTATTATTAAGAATTTTACTGTTTTTCATTTTAATTTAAAGTTAAGATAATCATTTTAACTAAATCAAATAGTAATAATGGCAAAAAAGCACATTCATAGGCTTTAAAATAGTTGATTTTCAAATATTTCATCAAATGGCTAATTATGAGATAATATAGTAGTTACAAATCAATTTATTACATCATTTAGACAAATTTTTGGACATCAATTTGCAACATTACTTTACATAATTAATGCTATATATATTGACTAAATTATTTATCTAAAATTTTTCAAATGATATGATGTTGCAAATGAACTGTAATTAACACATTCCAAATCCTTTGGCCATGATTTTGGACAATACAATAAGACAACCTATCATTATTTGTAAAGTATTTTAGGATTTTATAGGATTTATGATAGTGACCATCTTGGTCTTTTCCTTCTGAAATCAAAAGAGCAATCAATCAAACTATGCAGTGGATTTCAATTCCAAAGACAATAAATTAAAGCTGCAAGCGAGTAAATTTTAATCGTGCTACATTTGGAAATTGACATAACATATATATTCATGGGGACCAAATTGGAAAATTAAATATGAGTAATAATATAAGAGGTCGAATTTCATTTGCTTTTTTAAACAAAAGATATTTGCTCTGCAAAAACTGCCTGAATTTTTGGCATGCCCGGTCGAAATCTCCTCACCTACCTTGGATAGAGGAATCTGAAGAGAATCCAAGATATATACTCTACACTACTACTAGAGCAATTGTATGTATCCACTGCAGCTTTTGCATATCTTGTTCTAATTTACTTTGAAATGTCAATTTTTTCTAGTGATAATGGAAAAACATTTATGCAAGTATATATTCCTGCTCTTGGATTAATGTTTGCATGGATTCAACTATGTGATAGAGAATGATCTCACTCTTCTGTCAATATATATTATTTCCTTTTCAACCTAGTAAACATATATATATTCGATTACATACATACATATATATAATGTTTCTCAAGTTTGAATCAAAATTCCATAGCTTTTTTTGTCCGGTCCTGTGATTTGTATCTATATATAACTACATGTGTAATTTGATCTAGCTTTGTCTAGTTTGTATAGAATAAAAACTCAATTTTAATTAGTAGTCATGATTTTTTAACGATATGAGATTGACTTAGGGGTATATCATTCGCGAATCCCCGAAAGGAAAAAGAAAGAGACGTACGTGTTTTGTGCTAACATTATACACATTCTTTATTTTGTTTCACAAGGTTAAATATTCCTTTACCTTCAGGCATGGCTGGTGTAATAATTAAATTTGCCTAACAACAATCTCTCAATTGTTCAATCTCCCTCCAAATTTAAGATACCGGTAGTTGCGCACAAGTCCTTCCCAAACTAACCTATAAATGTAAGTAAAGGGGATCATATGAATATGTGGGATTATGATTATCTGTTGAAGTGATCGTTGTGTTGATCTCAACTAATCTAGTGACATCTATAATCAATGACCACGATTTATTTCTATTGTTTCTTTCATTTTCATATTTTTAAATGTGGTGTATCATCTTTAACTTGTTTGTGATGTCAGTACAAATATCAACACAAATCATAAAACGATGTGATAATTGATCCGGTAGTTATAAAGTGGAATTGATAGGAAATGTCACCTTTTTGACCGGTTTTTGTAAGAAAGTCACCACTTTAATAACTTATATTTAAAAGACACATATTATGGTGAACGAACAAAAATGCCCTTACTTTACATTATCTTTCTTACTTTGAAGTTTTCTGAGATTTTTTTTTTTCTTTCATCTTCCTCTATAACAGATCTCTAATGAAGGTTAAACATCATAACATTATCAATGCATCTTCATTGGATAATTAGTTTTGTGGCGCTACGCAAACGCAATCGAGGGTCGAGCTTTTTTTTTCAATTTAAAACCTTAAGCTGAGTTCCTTTTCATTTGTTCTCCAAGTCTTTTGTAAACCTTAAGCTGGTTGTGTGAATTTTGAATCTAATTAAAAAGGCTCGGAGAACAAATGAAAAGTTTGAACAAATGAAAAGTCGGACTTTTCATTTGTTCTCCGAGCCTTTTTCAAATTTTACAAACCTGTTTATAAAAATGAAAAAGCTCAAATTACTATTGAAAAGGCTCAAACATTGTATTAAAAGGCTCGGACACAATGTTAAAAGTGTCGGAGTCTCAAATTTTACAAACCTTTTTATAAAAATGAAAAAGCTCGGATTAATGTTGAAAAGGCTCGGACAATGAATGAAAAGGCTCCAAGACAGTGTTAAAAGGCTCGGAGATTCAAAATTGAAAAAGCTCGGAGAGGCTTTCAAAAGGCTCAGACAAAGTTTTAAAAAGCTCGAAAACCCAGATCTTCATCGTCTTCTACATAACTTTTTAATAAATTCAAACCCTAATCTAAACCAAACCTAACCCAGAACCATAATCAGATCGACAAATCAAACACACCTAAACTAACAACAAAAACCATGCAATCAATAAGGGTAAGTTTATGTTTTGATTTCGTTTTTGTTGTTGATAAGTTTATGTTGGTTGTTGTTTTGATGTGGTTTTTGTTGTTCGTCGTGAAGTTTTCAGGCATATTTCTTACAGTCGATGCTTTCTCTCTCTACTGTTCTCTCTATCAAATGTTTTCTCTCTATATTTGAAAAGACACAAATTGACAAAATAAATGTGTTTTTGTCTAGTCACCTAAATAGGTTCCTTTTAAACTTAAATTAGTAAGGTGATGATATTCTCAAAAAACAGCCCCAAATAGTAACAAATTTTTTTTGAACCCTAGTTATAAATCGTTCGTTTGATCAATGGTCACAAATTCTATAAAGTCGAGCTCTTTATATCAACTAGATAAATATTATTGTAATAATATGGAATAAACATGGTTTATGATATTTCATTTTACTTTAAAAGTTGCATTCATATCTTATAGTAAATTTATAATAATTTTGTAGATTCTTTATTTTATTTGAATTAAAATAAAACTACTTGCACTTTTTTAAATATATATTTATATAATAATAATTCGAAATTTAAGGGAGAGGACATGACTCAAACCCACAACATATTGGTATAGGTGTGAGGGGCACAGGGCATAGCTGGAAATTTTTATGGGGGTGGGCTAGTATAAATTTTTCTTTGTAATAATCAAATCAAAACGATACGAGAGAAAAAAAAAAAAAAACATAAGGATATACCTAGAGGTGGCCACAGTTTCGGTTAAACCGCTGGTTTCGTTCGTGGTTTGGAGGTTTAACCAAAATCGTAACCGAAACCATGACCAAAATCGACGATTAGAAAACCAGTTGGGAATCGGTTAACCCACGGTTCAGTTACGGTTTGGGGTTCAAAAAACCGCCTAAAACCTACGGTTTTCTAATAAATAAAAAATAGACAAATCAGAAGCTGCCACGTGGTACATTTTAAAAAAAAATTGAAAAATCGAACCGAAATCGAAACCGTGACCAAAACCGGCAGTTTCTTAATCGAAACCAAAACCTTAACCATCAAACCGGCGGTAACAAACTATGCACCAATCCAATTGGCCGGTTACAGTTACGATTTTGGTCTCCCCAAAATTGAAACCGTTGGTTTCTAACCGAAACCGTGGTCACATCTCATATACCTAATAAGAGATAGTGGTGTGGACCACTAGTGGACCACACAATAAAAACATTTGGTGTATATTTTTCTTTTCAAATCCCCCAAAATAAAATAAATCTTAGCTTGCCTAAGATTTTTCTTCTATTTTCTAACTTTGTTATCCCATAAGGAGACACATTAAAAATAAACAGAACATAAATCTCAATACTATAATACAAAACCTAAAATCAAATTCATTCTAAGTAAATAAATAAATAAGATTAAAATTGAGGGAATTTACTTTCAAATTGGGAGATTTTAGAGAAGAGAGAGGTTAGGGTTTGAGATTTGGGAAAGTGGAAAAGAAAGAAAAAGAGAGGGATTTAGGAATCTGGGGGGGTTGTTGTTGGTTTGGTTTATTTATTTTTAATTTTAGCTGATCTATTTTAATAAAGTTTTTGGGCTAATTTAGTTTATTGGGGTTTAGTGAATTTAGTTTTAAGTTGAAGATTAAAATATTATGAGCTGAGAAAAAATAGAATTTGGATTTAAGTACCTCTTTATATTAATTAACTCAAACTTTAAAAAAAAAAAATTAAAAAATTAAAAAAAAAAACTTGGGCGGGCTGCAGCCCACCCAAGCCCCTAAAGGGCTCTGCCCCTGGAGGGGCATAGCACAAAGCAACAGTATCAACCTCATCGTGTAAAAAAAAAAAAAATACTTGAATATTATATTATGGTTTTATTTTATTTTATTTTATTGACACTATCTATCCACATATCTAAACTATGTATTTTTTAAAAAAACTTTTTTTTATCATTGTTAGGATTCAAGTCGCTGATTTCAAAGTTATTTATCCAAACCCTAAGTTCCTCCATCTACCGGCTGAGCTATACCTCTAGGGGCTTTATTTATTTATTTATTTATTGGATATATATAAAATTATAAATGAACCTTAGTTTTAATCAAGTACAACATTAAATCACTCTCGAATAAAATGCATGAATGGGTACAAGTGCCATATTGCACAATATTAGTTGGTGTGAGAGTTTTTCACTGGTTCTTCGGGAGCTAAAGCCTCTTAATTATGAGAGTGGATATCTAGACCATTTATATATTAATTAATCACAACAAATTAGTAAACTCATGACCCGTTCGGTGCTATATTTGTTTAAAAAAAATGTTAAGAGTGAATGGGGTTAGGATTGAGGGGTTAAATTGTAAGCCAAAAATGTGGATACGGTAGTTTGTGTCATTTTGCAATCTTTAAAGAGTTGATGACGCGAGACTTTTCTAGCGGCGCCACCCCATTCCCGTGCCACGAGGCACAGGGACCCAGTGATACGGCGATACATTATAGCACACAGATTCAAGTCATTAGATTATGTGGTCAGCATTATTGTCTTTGTATCAGATGGACCGACTTATGTGTTGTGCACGGACACTCAAGCAACCCTATTTGCCAACGTGAAACTTTCCTGACTGTGGGAAAAGACACGTGTCGAGATCCTGGTGGAGGAAGTCGAGATAGTTTAGGGACCGAAGCCAGAAACAAACTGGCAAATGAACCGTCTGTTGTGTAGACATGTCGGCGACCAAACTGTGTACATGCATGATGCAAAAGGAAACTTTGGTAAGTTTGGTTTGTAACTTTGTATTATACTGTGTTAAATCATTTTATAAATTAATCAGGTGAACTTAAATTATATTATTATTATTATTTTAAGTATTACGATTTACAACTATTACGATTTGTCAAGATCAGACAGAACATATGCGGTCCAAATATTAACTCCCCATAAACCGAGAGAAAACTTCATACACATACTTTTAAAATGTGAATAGTGAAACTCAAACCCATGAATACCGATGTAGAATGGAAGTGAACAATCATCACTGCTAAGGAGCAAATGATACTATGTTATATATATAATTTTTAAATAATAATAAATTCTATTATGTCTTTGATAAGATTTTTCGATGCATTTTCATGATTGAAAAGTTTGTTTGCCTCATTCAAAAAATTCGCATTAAATTATAATAATTGAGTGTAGTAGACGTATTAATGTATTATCACAATATCACAGGAAAAAAAAATTAAAATGTGATTAATTACAAGTTTACAATTATAATAATTGGTCCTCCTCTCTAATGAATGACATCGTTCGGATCAACAATCTGTTAAGCTATTGCAATATTAGTTTCTACAAGGACGATGTAGGAAGTTATTCCCATGATACTAGAGCTAGATAATCTTTATATACTTTACGATTTAATGAGTAAATATGAGGTTCGAATCTTTAATACAATATGAAATGAGAAATGTTACAACCAAAGAGCTAGTATTGTTTTTTTTGTTTTTTTATTTTTTATTTTTTTAAATTTTAATTTATTAACTTTAATAACTAGATTCTTTTTTCATATATATAAATTTTAGGGTATCCAAATTTTGGGAAAGCGAGAAACGACTTAAACCCACAACGATATGAAATTAATAAACCTACCCAAATCTATTTATTAAATTAATAAACCTATCCTTTGGGATTAAGCACAAAACTACCCCAAATCTATTTATTAAATTAATAAACCTAACCAAAATCCCTTCTAATTCAAGGTATGAAACCACCCCAAACTATCCAATTATTTGAAAGTGTTAGGATTATTTACTTTTTCAATTTAATTGGAGTTGATTAGGTCCCAGCAATCAAAGCATATTGATGTTACTTTTGGATTTAGATCAAGTTCAAATTCTTTGTCACCTATAAATAGAAAGTTATCATTCCTTCATAAGTGAGTTCTAGACTGAGGATGCCTTTGTTAAGTTGGTTTGGCTTTTTAAGGGAAAAAAGTGTCCCAACATTGTGATATCTATATTCTATTGGACTAATGGGGTATAGAGGGCCAACCCAACTCTCCCTTTGGCTTTGTTTGGTAGGAAGGAGAGATGGAGAGAGAGAGAGGGGGTTGGAGGGAAAGGGGTGGGAGGAGAGCTCCAATCCATTATTTGGTTGGAGAAACAAGAGAGGAGATCAGGAGAAAAGGAGAGACTTCAGCTCCCTCATGGCCCACCAATATAGTAAATTTATAATTATATATTAATTCATCATTTCAACCCTCCTTTCAATACCAAAAAAAGGAACGGTGACTTATCTTCCATCATTCCTAACTTACCAAACAATATGAAGGATAGATGTTATCTTTTCCATCCCTCCTACTCTCTTTCTTTCCTTCCAAACATAGTGTTAAATTGAAATATTTGGAGTATGAGTCATTATGATATACCTAAGTACCTAACAGATAGTTTAGTTAGGCTAGATCGAGCTAGTTAAATATTTTCACTGATACTGTCATAATAAAGAGATTCATATCAAATTAAGAGCCATGATCTCAATGACTAAAAGAAGCGAAAATTTCCAAAGTAACCCTCAATTTAGTGGAAAATTAAAAAATAATCACCCCCAAAATATTTATTTTTAAGCCTAAATAAAGGTTTTTGAACAAAAAAACTTAAATTGTAATTTTTCATTTCCAGAAGAGAGAGAAACCAAAACTGTAGAGAGTCAAACATGAAACCTAGAGAGAGAAACAAAAATTAACTTAAATTGTAACTTATTATAATTATAATTATTTGCTTAAAATCATGATTTTGAGCGATAATATATATGTGCTTGACATGTTATATCCGCAAGTTTCATCAATTAATTTGTTTGATTTGGTTTTTTTTTTTTTTTTTTTTCTAGCAACATTACACACTAATTAACTTTCAAATGTTAGTATGTAAATATTTGGTCTCGGCGTGTAAACATTTTTTGTTCTCAATGTGTATATATATTTTTTTCTTAGCATGATGTAGAACATATTCGAAGGAGTTTTGAGGGGGGGAACAATAATAGATTTGCACTTATAATATGTCGTTGGAATTGTCTTAACGAGACAAAATTGTAAAGAGAAAAGAGAGGAAGAAAAAAGAGAGAAGATAGAAAAATAGTGGAGGGAGGGAAGAAGATTATAGAGAGAGAAACACAAATGTATGAGATAGAGAAGGGAAATGAGAGAGAGAGAGAGAGAGAGAGAGAGAGAGAGTTTTTAGAGGAAAAAGAGTTAAAAAATTATCATACAAGTTAATTATCATAAGAGTTAAAAACTATATATCACCATTTTTGTTTTTAGCTATTGAAATTAATCAAGGTTTCTGAGAAGTTGAGAGTTTGATGTGGGTGTGAAAGGTTTGCCACTAAATCAACCTAGTTTGTCTTGTATTCAATTTGGATGTTTCCAACTAAATTACATTTAACTCTAGAACTTAATGGTCCAAAACAACCCATATACATATGCATTATTATTATTTATTTTTAAGTACAAATTTAATTAGGATTTAGGGAAGGAGGCTACGATTTGAACCCATGATCTGAACATGTAAGTGTGAGCAAAAAAGTCCAAAACCGCTGAACTAGACCAAATTAAACCAACCCGTTTGGTTTGGTCCGGTTTTTTACTTTTAAAAAAACCGTATGGTTTTTTATAATAAAACCGTATGGTCTAGTCTGGTTTATGGTCCAAGCTTATCAAACCCGGACTGAACCGTAAACCAAATACTTTTAGCACACATTTTTATTCTATTACATATCACACCCAAAACTTTAAAACTAAGAGTTAAAAGTGAAAACCCTAATTTATTATTTCATATTTGTTTTATTAAAACCACCAATAATATATTCATTTTATTACTTTCTTTGGTCTAAAAAGATATCTAAATTTTAATTTTACTATTTGAATATATTTTATTTAATTTATATTGTATATATGAATTGGTCAATAACTCATCATACCATATATTTCTTTTAAATGATGGACCATTTGATATAAATTTTAAATTGCACAAAAATTAAAAAAGAAAATTTCAAGTTAAGAACCGTTAGACCAAACTAGACTGAACCAAACCAATGTAATTTGGTCTAGTCTAGTCTTAAAAGCAGATTGGTCCAAAATGGTCATGGTTTTAAAAAAACCGAAATTTTTGGTTTAGTCTGGTTCCAGTTGAAACCGGATCAAACCGGAAGGTGCTCAGCCCTACATGTAAGTTTGAATTGTTTACCACCGAATCACAACAACTTTTGTGGTCATATTTACATTATTCTCTCGGCCATAATTTACCTTATATATATATATATTCTTATGTACTTGTTTGCTTTGCCAAATTTGTCAATTGAAGTGATCAAACTTGATAAGAAAATCTGCCTACTCCTTGGTATTCTTGGAGCATGCTTCCTTTAACATTAACAGTTGTTACGTACTACTACATAATTATATCATTCTCAGATACAATATATTCTTTCTTGTAACACAATAGGTTGGTTCTCTATGATCACCTTTGAATATATCACTGTCTGCCATTTCCAAAACCATGTATATATATATATATATATAGGAATTTCATCATCAATGATCATATCATAATTCATAACACGGGAGTACAGTACACCTAGGCGTACGCACGTCATGATTTGATAGGAATAAGTTGTTGGATTTCATTACAAATGAAATGAATATGTATAATTATAATTTGGGCAGTGATTACTTTCTTGATTAGATATCAAAAAATCAAAATGTGTTGTTGTTTTGGGTAGCATTGGAATCCTATACAATCGGTTGCTCATGATCATCCTGGCTAGGCTAGCTAGCTAGCTAGCTCCTTCATTATAATTTGTTGCTATGTGCCTATGTATCACCAATTCACCAATTGCATCAGATATTTGATATCAAAATGGGCCATCTAAAACCATCCACAACCACAACTTCATGATATATAGCAATAATGCAATTGTTTCCATGGAAACACATTTAACTTGGTCGACTTATAGACAAACACTACTACGATTGATCATGATCACTAACCGATCGAGCCTAAAAACAACAGCTAGTAAGATTCAATCTTCCATTAGATTTCCAACACACACAGAGAGAGAGAGAGAGAGAGAGAGAGAGATAAAGATGGCCAACTAATTAAAGAAGAAATGATGCCACTGCTGTACGCCTTTCTGCAACTGGCTCACTGCCATCCCTCTCACTCTCACTTGCTATATTTTTCAACATCATTCTTCAAGGTGGGCTTCACTTCACTTTTCCCTTTCAGGAATCTACACCTTTCATTTAACCTTTTCCCTTTTTACCTAAAAAAAGATTTCAAAACGTTTTCGATGAGAGAAAATCTTCTGTGAACCGGATGTACTAGCTGACTCGGCCACTGATAAGCTGACATATCATCATGTGTCAGTAGTAAAAAATGAAAACAAAAAACCAATTGAACAAGGCCAATCCTAAGATTTTAGGGGCCCAAGACGAAATGTAAAAATGAGGCCCTCAACCCTCCATATATGTTTACTTGATTTTTTTTTTTTTTCTCTAGTAAATACTTATAAAAATCAATATATTAGCCCAAAATAACACAATAAAATAGCAAATAAAAAGTAACCGAAATAAAAAATTTATAATTGCATCAAAAAATATATCATTTAAACCTTACTCGTCTCACATTTTAGAAAATAAAACAAACCAGAATCCTCTAGGATTCTGAACTCCTAACTTGATTGAAAATAAAAGATCAAATTTTATTGGAAAATGTAAGTTTGATATATTTCCAAAACCTAAAATTTATTCTTAATCAAACTAAAAAAAAAAAATTGAAATCTTCTTAATTTGAAAAAAAAAACATCAAAATCCCGTCTAAAATAGAAAACCAGAAAAAGAAAGTCAAAACGATATTTTCTAGAAAAACAGCAGTCATAATAAATGTAGGACTCATTGATACGGTTCCAACGACATATTATGAGACCAAAACGGATGTCATATGACCCTCCAACAACCTTCCGAAAGTGTCCTACATCAGTTTGATAAAGGGATTTTATATGTTGTCTTTTGTAATAATTATAATTGTGTTTTAGGTGGGCCCTTTTACAAAAAAAAAAAAAAATATGAAAAAAAAAAACATGTGTAAACAGTGGCCCTTTAAGGCATATAACATTGGGCTTTTAATTATAATTGTTATGTGGACCTCCAGTTTTATATTCATAAAATTATAGCAAAAATAAATAAACTGAAATCTAGAAATTTATGGGCTCATTACAATTTGGGGCCCTAGGCAGTTGCCTCTTGACTCTTGAGCCTACCCTTAGGGCCACCCCTGATGAGATAGAAAAAGAAAAGGTAAGAGCATCTCCAACGTTTTTCCTTGGAGACCCTCTTAAATAAGAGTCAAAGTTGTTGTAAGAGGCCATTAAGAGTGCGTTTGGTACGCGGGACGGGATAGGACAACATGAGACAGTTTCTTTTTGTCTCACGTTTGTCGTGACTTTAGTATGGGACAGAACGGGATAAGGTGAGACAGTTTCTTAAGGGCTCATTACAATTGGGGGCCCTAGGCAGTTGCCTCTTGAGCCTACCCTTAGGGCCACCCTGATGAGATAGAAAAAGAAAAGGTAAAAGCATCTCCAACGTTCTTCCTTGGAGACCCTCTTAAATAAGAGTCGAAGTTGTTGTAAGAGGCTATTAAGAGTGCGTTTGGTACGCGGGACGAGATAGGACAATGTGAGACAGTTTCTTCTTGTCCCACGTTTGGTGTGACTTTAGCATGGGACGGAACGAGATAAGGTGGGATAAAAATCATCAAATTCTGTCCCACCCAAGACACTAGACCAGACTTGTCCTATGCATAGGACAAGTCTCAAAAAGACCTTTTTACCCTTAAATCTTTAAAAAAATCACGAACTTGTGTAATATTATATATATATTATTAATATGTATATCTTATAATAATATATATTAATATATTAATATATATATTAATAATATTTATTATAATATGTATATGTTATAATAAAATATATTAATATATATAATAATGATATATATGATAATATATAATGTATATATATTATATAATATATATACAAATTAAATAATATATTATATAATTTATGTATATATATATATAATTATATAAGATATTATATATATAATAATAATATTTAATATATTATATATATCTTATATAAATATTATATATAATAATATTTAATATAACATATATATATTATAATACAATAATATATAAATATAATAATATATAATTTATTAAAAATTATTACATATGCAATAATATATATATATTATAATATTATATATATGAGGGGTACTCTGGTCATTTGAACCTCTTGTCTCGTCTTGTCCTAGTCATATCAAACACATAACAGTACAATTAACAGTTCTGTCCCAGACATTCTAAATACAATATGAAACAACTGTCACGTCCTGTCTATCATGTCTCGTCCCACCCTATCCTATCTTATCTCTGTGCCAAACGCACCCTAAGAGAGTATGTGTTCCTAGAATACTCCCTTAAATAACTCACTTAATAATTTTTTTATTATTATCTTGATGATTTACTTTGTAATTATTATTTTATGTTTTTATACAAATAATTTTAACTTTATATAATTTAAATATTAGATATTTATTTTTATGCTCTAGTCTACTCCGTTTCTATATCTTATATATATAATGAAACTGAAAACAAAACAACAAAACTAACTACTCCCGTTAATAAGCTAAGATCAGTATAAATTTCCCAAATACAATAAGATTTTTCCATTTTTCATACACATCAAACAAAGTCTGACTACCACCACTAAATTCTTTTGCAATGATTTCCATTTGGAGCTTCTTGGATATTTAGATTTTTTTCATACAAGATTCAGTCATCCATTTTGGTGCAAAAATTGAAAGCTAGTTCCTTGGATATCTCGGATATCATGGAACATTTTCATCGCTTGTAAAACCTAAGTAAAAATTTATGTAAGTTTATCTAATTAAAATATGAAAAAAAAAAAAAAAATCAAATAACTCATTGGATAATAAAAGAGTTGTTGGGATTTAAAAGTTAGATATATAGTGTTTTTCAAAAATTAAAAAAAATTTAAATATGTGAATAGCCACTTAAGAGGGTTGAAGCCACCCTTGATTAAGGAAGTGAACTCCACCAAAATACATTTAAGGGATCTCTTTGAGTTGCAAAAATGATGTTTCTCCCTTAATTAAGCTAAAGGAAGTCTCCCTATTGGAGATGCTCTAAGAGAGAGAAAGTTTGAGAAGTAAAACAAAAAACTGACCACGCGAAGGTGTGTCAACTTGTTATTCACCGGGTGCACCACTCAGCTGGTGCACCGAAGATTTTATCTTTCAATGGAATGAGAATGGAATGAGTATACCATGTTTTCTATACAATATTTATTCTCAATATCATTATATCGAATTCTGAATTCATAAGTTGATGATTATAATGTGATATATATATAAGCTTATCCATTACCACTATATATATATATATATATTTGCTTTTTTAGATGACGCACAGCTCTTGCACGCCTCTACACAGCTTTAGCTTCTGCTTCATCCAAGAACAAGCACTCATCAATTTCTAATTCTCAGCTGTACGTGTGTAAAATATTATTACACACGGTCTCATTTTACTGGTTCTGAGAAAAATGTAGCTATCAGATTCCTAGATAAGTCATAAGCATTTTTGGAAAAGGATTTGTAGTGGGAATCATTCCATATTTGCAGTGATTTAGATTCTCTAATATATAGTTATCGCTTTCAATCTCTATCTGCTATAGATCATGACATTATTTAATTATCCAACCATATAAATATATAGCTTTATGACCAGCTTGCTAACTCTAAACAAGTGGAAGTATTTTGATGGTAACATCTGTATTCAAGTATATATGCTTTTTAATTTTTTAAAGTTTCTCTCAAATTTTCTTCTGAATAATTGATTCTTTCTTGTCTCCTCTATCTGTATGATTTTTAATACAAGTTTCCTAAAGTGAGACCCATTTGGGATTTGGGATTTTTGTTTCACGTGCAATCAGTGATGGGTTTGATTTTGTTTTCAATGGTTATTAGGTTTTAAAGGTTTTGTATGTGTAGCAGATCGATTCTACTATAATCAATTAATCAGTGAATCATAATATAATATGTCATATTTCACCATGAATATATTAATCATTGTTTAATGTTAATCTCAAAAAAATAAAAATAAATAAATAAATCTAAATTCAGGTGGAAATTGGTGCTTAAATTATAGGACAGAATATCCGATTATGAAATTAAATATTTATGATGATAAGAGTAAGAAATTATCTTCTCTATAAATTAAATAATATTCAATAAATTAATAGCATTTTTATAAATTAAATTTTATGCGTATGAGATAAATTAATAAGTCCGATTAAATTATAAAATAATACATTTGTAAAATTCATTTGTAAAAAATAAGTAGTGGTAAAACCCTTTAACATCATTGTACAAGTACAATCTCAATCTAATATAAACCACCCACGATACAGCTATTCGAACTTGAAATATTATCAAATTGAATGAGCGTTAGCGTTTACCATATTGGACTATGATAGCATTTGTTATTTTATACATTAATTGCGTTTACTTTTTTAGTATTAAATAAATAAATAAAAACTGTGTTAGGTTAATTAATTTGACCACAAAATTTAACTTGTATCTATGTCTGATATGAAGAGAAAGCTTAATTAATTAGAATATTAGATGGCCAAGGCATAGGCAGTGATAGGGAAGGGAGAATCAAAATCGAATTGAACCAAAATAAAATAAATATCCCAAAAAAAAAAAAAAAAAAAAAAAAAAAAAGTGCTTCAGATTCCCAGAATGATAACCCATATCCACTTAAATTTGGCATTACAGCTCATGCCATCCATTTAATTCCATTTTTGGAGTATACGGCGCCACAATAATAATACTCATTAATATTCATATATATATATATATAATAATACTCATTAATATTCAAGTATTATTATTCATATATATATATATAAAAGAACGACTCAAATCCACAGTCTCGTAATCTCGTAATATAAATGTGAGAGGTATACCATCGAACTAACTTTATCTTGTCCGTATTTATATTCATATCGGATAAGATGAATAATTGAACACTGCACCTCAAATTATTCTGTTTGGATTTTTTGTTTTTACTTTTTCGAAATTCACAACTAATATCATTCAAAAGATTTTGTCAAAGCTAGGATCGACGTGTCTGTAAACTGTAGTTCCATCACACACATACATTAGATTGCACAATCTCTTTCATCTCTCATACTTTTTCGGGTTAATTGCATATACATACCCTCTATTTATCTAATAAAGTACATTTTTAATCAAATACCCTATTTAAACATAAACATCCCAATTGAAATGTATTTGGGGTATGGAAAGTCAATATTACCCTTGGGTAAAAGGGAGAGGTTATTTTGGTGGGTAAATTTCACAAACAACCATGAATTTAAGTATAATTGTATAAATATTCATTTTTTTCTAATTATTATATAAATTTACTCTATTGTCAGTTGACTTTTATCAACTTTAACCTTTAACCACATTTATATCCCGAAATGACTAAACTACCCTTGGAAACTTATTTATCTTTTCTTTTATTATTTAAATATATTTATTTACTGTAAAAATTGAAAAAATCGGTATAATTTTTTTGTTGCTTTCTTTCTATCATTTTTTTAACACAATCAGAACCCACAAAACTGAAAAAATGATTGTGTTTAGTGGGTTTTGATTGTGTTTAGTGAGTTTTGTGGGTTTTGATTCTGTTGATTAAATGTAATTATTGGTGGGTTTTGATTGTGTTATGAAATGAAATTATTTGTGGGTTGATGAGTATGAAATTGAATGTTTTGGTGATAAAGTTGGTTTTTGAAATCTGAAAATTTGGGTTTGAGAACATGGAAAATGTAAAAAAAAAAAAAATGATAGAAAGAAAAAGAAAATAAAAGCAACAAAAAAAAATTTGTACTGATTTTTTTTTTTAATTTTTTAAGTAAATATTTTAAATATTTTTAAATAATAAAATAAAAGATAAATAAGTTTTCAAGGCTTGTTTAGTCATTTCAGGATACAAATGTGGTTAAAAGTTAAAGTTAACAAAAGTCAAATGACGGTAAGGTATATTTATGTAATTATTAGAAAAAAATGAATATTTTTATAATTACATCTAAATTCAGGGTTGTTTGTGAAATCTATCCACCAAAATAACCTTTTCCTTTTATCTAATAACACTATTGACTTTCCATACCCCAGACACATTGCAATTGGGATGTCTATGTTTGAATAGGGCATTTATTTGAAAATTTGTTTTATTAGATAAATAGAGAGTACGTTTGTGCAATTAACCCTACTTTTTCCAATCGAATTATTTATTTATTTATTTATTTAATCTAACTTAGAACAAGTCAGAAATCTACCTAGATTTGTCGAGAACAAACACTTCATATACTACCTAAATATTTACTCTCATTGTCAGGAAGATATTTACTCTTAAAACACTAGGAGGAAAAAAAAAAAAAAAAAAAAAAAACTCATTACAATTATTACCCCACACAAAATCTTCATGTATACATGATAACTTCTTTCCTCCAATGAAGAATTGGTGTCTATCTATTTTTAAAAAAGTCTTCTCTCAATCTCATTATACCACTGTCGATATATCTTGCATGTGATAATATGGATGATATATTATCATAATGTTTCATGATACATTTTATTCCACCAAGAACTGTTATAAAATAAGCCTCCAGGAATATAACTCAATCGGTAGATGGACAAGTTTGGAGCTTAGACAAATGACTTTCAAATTAGCGGATTGAATCCTACAAATGGTAAAAAGTTTCAAAAAAAATACTAATCTAGATAGGTGGATAGATAAATAATGTCAAAAAAAAAATTATAAAATAAATAAACTCAGGAAAAATAATCAAAGCACACACAAAAACAATGACAAAATAATAAAGAGATAAGAGATTTTATACGGTTTGATGATCAATTTGATTCCTACATTCACAAATTAAGAAAACCCAATTAGTTTCGGCTTTCTATATTTTTATTCATCATGTCACTTTTCAACCAAAATAAAAGAAATTCTTCTATTTTTGGCCGAATGATCATATACAAATTCATCAATTGAAGATCAAATCAAAATCTTTTCACTTTTTATAATTTTTTTTTTTTTTTTTGGTTTCTTTGTAACCATGATCCCAAATCTTTCTTCTTACAAAAACGAATATCGAAATTGACTCGGCATTGATGGGAATTTTTGTTTGTCTGATTTGCTTTGAAAAATGGACAAAAAAATATCTTGGAATATCCACAAAACATGACACCAATTGCATTGGAACAGTTGTTGTGTGGGGACTCAAAATTCTAGTTAATTTAATTAAAAGGGATCTGCAAAAAGTGCACACTTTCATATTTTGATTTGATGAAATAATGTACGTACGTGGACTCCACGCCCACTATACACATCAGCTCAGCTCCATTTATTTAAAGATCTCCGCGTGACTCTTTCTCAATTGCCATCCCCACATTTATAGTAGCTACTGTTTTGGTTCTATATACCTTGAATTTGAATTTGAATTTTTTTTTTTAATGCAAAGCAATGCAAATAAAGTAATCTTTTGAAGTATGGCACCAGCCGTTGGGTTCGATCAAGGGTTTACCGGCATGAGTAATGCTACACATCTCACCCACAATTTCATCGTTTTAATCCTAAACCATGTGGTAATTGATGTGTCACATAGTAAGTGGATAAATATTAATTAGTGAATACATATATGAGTAAGTGAGATAAATCATTATTATTGTATATCCACTCATAGTGTGACACTTTAGTTGCCACATGTATTGGAATTGAAAATGAGGGATTATGGGTGGGATGTCTAGTATTACTCTTCCGCATTTTGTAATTTTATAGATAAATGTGGAATTCGAACCCCTATCATGAATTTGAAGATGGATTTTTTTTTTTTTTTTTGAAGTATTACAATTATTACAATCTGACTGTCAAGATCTACCAAGATCAACAATACATGTGCGGCATGTATAACTGCTTCCATAAACATGGAAAAAACTCTTCACACATGCTTGTAAAATACGTATTGTGGGATTCAAACTCCTCATCAGCATTGTGGACGGGAGATACGCACTACTATCTCTACTAAGAGGTGAGGTGTAATCTGAAGACGAATTACATACACAATCAAGTTATTACTTATTAGTCGACGTTATACTTGAAAATGCTTTTTATGAAAACAGTAATTGTCCATTAATGGTTTTTTTTTTTTAATAAAAAAATCTAGTTATGAGATTTGAGAATGGGTGAGACTTGAATAACCTTATAGTGTGGGTGTGAGGAGACATACGAATGTAACAACCTTATCTTATCACATCAATTTACGTGCTAATAGGATAAATTTTCAGAATCGTGAGTTTTGAACTTTTTATGCACTTTCAGTCTTTGAGACATCATATTTATCTCAAATTCCATATTCTGTCACCTTTTGCATTTGTGGTCTAAAATTGAGAAAGCTAGCTGGATAAAAAAGATAGATCCCAACGTTTTTTTTTTTTTTGGGTTCATTTATCTTTTTATTTATTTATTTTATTTATTTATTTTTTCTTTTCTATAATACAAACACGAGTGTGGTTGGAATATCATATATGTGGCTATCTGAAATCGTTGGAATTCCTGACAGAACTCAACAAGTCTTTTTATATGATCATTAATGATCCAAACTATTCAACACAAAAATGTACTCAAAATTTATAATAATTACCAATGGCCCGTTGCCTTGGTGGTTGAAGCCTCCCCACCTTACCAAGGTTCAATCACTGGCCTTGGTATGTATATATATTCATTATTTGTCCCACCTTGTGTGGGTGCTCTCTCCCCTTATGTGGGAGCAGAGTTCCAGGTCGTGCTTTGGAGTCTAATCTCGTTGGTCCCGACAGTTGTTGTATATTTAAAAAAATATATATATTATAATAATTAATTAAATTCTTCATGAATATATATATATATAGTGAGTTTCTCGTGAGGGATTCTTTATTTTAATTTCGGTAAGGACCATGATGAAAACACATCGATTTTAATGAATATTAATATGAATTTTTTTGTGGATGATGAGTTTATTGAAATCTACATATGAACAAAATTTGAGAATTTTCCGAACACTAAAACTATTTATCCAAATTTTGTTAAATATGAAGGCATCGGAAAATAAGTGAAATATAGGAAAATTCAAGAAAAATAGTTCTAATATTTAAAATATTCTCAAATTTTGTTTATAGGTAGATTTCAATGAACTCATCATTCACCAAAAAAAAAAAAAAAAAAAAAAAATCATATTAAAATTCATTAAAATCGATGTGTTTTCATCATGGTTCTTACCGAAATTAAAATAAGGAATCCCTCATGGGAGACTCAATCTATATATATATATATATATATTCAAGGGGGAATCAAGTCTCAATCTCATGAAATTATTACATGCAACGAAGACTCTTTGGTAGGTCTTTATTTAAACCATTGGAGCAACTTGTTGCGACATTAATGTATATATTTGATAGCTCTTGATTGCAACTATTCAAGCAAGTTGTTTGATTATTATTGTTGAAAATCTGAACCCAACACCTTCCTCTACACTCCCTATTGTCTTAATCGATACTAGACTTTATATTTTGAACTAAATATCTTTTTCGTCTTCATTCGGACATGTGAGATCTTCACATAATGAGCCTTACCCTTAGAAAAAAAAAAAAAAAAAAGACCAATGCTACAACAGAAAAGACTAGTAAACATACATTGAAAATAAATCATATGCATGCTTGATTATTGATGAGTTTGAATTTGCTAAAAAGGAATTAGTAGTTGATTTACATTCAAAACATTAGTTATATGATTGGGAAAGTTAGACTGTGCGTGTTTAATGTTTTGTATATCTAGGAGTATGTTAGGGTTAATTTTATAAATTAGATTTAAAAGATTATGATAGAGTGAAATCACTCTTTGTTTGTTTGTTTTTATGAGGAAAAGAAGGTATACATGTAAGAATAGAAGAAGCAAGAAGACAAGAGGTTTCGATTTTAAATTACCATGTGACATGATTTTCTCTTGAAATAGATTAAGCTGGTATTGAATTTAACAAGGCTATATTTGTTGATCACAAAAATATGATTTGATTGATCATAATTACTACTTATATATATATATATATATATATAGTCTTTCTACTATCGGTTCCCATGATATAAAATATATCAAGACGAAAAATGTGGACCATAGATTATGAAAAAGTTTTAACAAATTCATATACTTTGAGTCAAAGTATGTAAATCTACTGATCTAAATTCTTTGTTCTGATATAAAATATATCAGGACGAACCGATAATAGAAAAATTATATATATATATACAGTCTTTCTATTGTCAGTTCATCCTGACAATAAATATATCATAACGAAGAATGTGGACTACAGATTATAGAGGAAGTTTTGATAAGTGCATACACTTTGAGTCAAAATATATAAATCTAGTGGTCCACATTCTTTATCCTGATATATTTATTGTCAGGACGAACTAATAATAAAAAATATGTATATGTATATACACCACACGACACAATAACTATCTATACCAACACGACACAAAAAACTATGCCGAGCTATCATTTTTTGGATAAGGTCTATTTCAAGTCGGGCTAAAATGTTGGGCCAGCAC